>VXAX01001003.1:168776-211128 GCA_013399835.1 Leptocoma aspasia | reverse complement strand
GCTCCGGACCGCGGTGAGTGCCCCCCGTGCCCCCGGACGGACGGACGGACTGACTGACGGACTGACTGACTGGGTGACTCGGTGCCCTAGGAGTTGTATTCCCACGAGGAGAATTAAGGCTGCTCTGCAAGTTGGCTAATTGTTACCTGGCTAACGATAAGTGCCTGGATGGAAAAAAAAAAAAGGCTTGGCTTAATTCTCTTTTCCGCTTTGGCTTACTCCAGTTTTTTGGTGGTTNNNGGGGTTTTTTTTTTTTTTTTTCTTTTTCCATAACAGATGCTTTACCTTATAACATCCCCGTTCTGAATATAAACAGTTCGGGTAACCGGACTGCTGTGTTTAATTCTGTTTTTTTAAAAGCAAATGAGATAAGGGTTGCATTTTCTTTATCCTGGAAGAAAGTACTTTTTCATTACGCTTGGTACAATGGAATGCCTTTGAAGCACTAATTGGGACAGTGTGTGGTGTAACTTCTTAAACGATGTTTAATGGTGTTTTAAGATAGTGACAGGAGACCTGCTCGGCCACTTTGTTTCCTGGGGAAGAAAACCAGCTCTACTTTGTTTTGCAATTGGTTTTAAGCTGGTCTGAGTCCCTGTGGCTTTGCCCTGCATGGGGCATTGTGTGGCTGATGGCTCCTTCCAGCCATATGGGGCTGCTTTAATTGCCGGGGAGTGGGAATGGCTCTTGACAAGGCCACTTAATTTCTTTCTTTGTTGTTTTAAACTTAACATTAATGTTGGGCATGAAGTAGAAGAAAGTGGCGAGTGGAAGCCTAGTGGAGTGTAGTTTCAGATGCTCCACAGATATGTTTCTTCTGGGAACCCGGTTTAAAGTCAGCTGGGTTTCAAACCCCACAGACAGCACTGTTCCAATGCAAAGCCGTTAATCTGCAGGCAATTAGTTCCAGACGTGCAACCGACTCCACATTTTTCCCAGTTTTTGTTCTTCCAGGCAGTTTTGAATCCTTGTGCCCAGTGCCTATCACCAGACAGACGTTTGAGATGCCTGACAGCAAGCTGAGAATGCTGCATTTAAAAGCTTTTATTTGTTTTTCCAAGGCTGTAATTTGGTGGTGTTTAAACTATTTTATAAAGATCTCTGGGACCAGTGAAAGGTGGTTTTCAGTGCCGAGCACTTGAGTGCTCATTGTGCTCTGGCAGGCACTTCTCGAAATGTTATTTGATCTGGCAGCACGATAGAATTGACTTGGATTACACAATTTTTTTTCACCCCCCGGTTGCTGTTTGAAAGTGATGCATCAGCGAGTGTTGTTCGAGAGCGTATTTTAAGACCTAAAACTGCGTGTATTGGCTTTAAACAGGATTCCAGAGAGAGGCAGTTCAGAATTTGTCTTGTTTTGTGGTTAGGATTTATGAATTGAGGCGAGGGCTGACGTAATCTATCCGACCACTTCCTTTGTGTGTGTGTTTTAGAGTTGATAGTGCTTTGTTTTGCTTAAAATAGCCAGGACTGGTTCTTGAATACTTTTCTATCTCCTTTCTGCTGTGGCCTTCAGTGTAAGCAGACAACTTGTCCCAGTCGTGTGTGATTATGTCCCTTTGAGGAAATGGTTCCTTCCTTTTGTCACTAAGGTTCAGTGAATTGCTTGTATGCCGAGTAGATGAGACTTTAATTTTAATTAACATAATGATGTGTACAGCTGTTCTGTCAGAACGCATCTCCCATCTTTGCAATTTTACTACAGGTTGTAGAGAATCCCTTGATGTGCCTCTCAAACCCTCTTTTGCTTACTTTTGTTTGTGTAAAGGTGACAAAGATGGGGCTTTGTCTCCTGATGTGTGGTTAACAGAGAGCCTGGGTTTGGTTTTTGTGTGTGGGGAAGGAAATAAGCTGTTTATCCCTGAACTAATCCTAAACCTCCTTGTCTTTTGGGTGGAGGGGGTTTGTGCTACCTATTGTTCTGCTTCGGAGTAGGCAGAGGTAATCTCTACATTTCTTATTATTTAATTCTTTGATGGCTATACAGCTTTATAGAGCCGGCTGTGGGTGTTAGGTGAGTGTGCACATGTTAATTGTTCCTTGTTCTGGGACTTCTTCAGGAGATGTTGGGAGGTTCTGCTGGTACATGGGGTGTGTTGGATTAGAAGGCACACACTGTTCAGTATTAAATCAGTGCAGAGCAGCATTTGTGTAACTTGTTGATCTGTGTGGCTAACAGGGTATTTCACCTGAGAGCCAGTGCCCGGTAAAAAAAGCAGCTGTGAAGGCAGGGTGCAGAAATAGGTGCAGGGTGTTGAGGTTGTGAAGGGCTGTTTTGGCCAAGTGATTTTCAAATGAAGGCTGTGTCTTTGGAGCTTTAGGCTGGGCCCTGATTAGGCTTAGGTCTCCAAAGAACTCAAACTCCAGGCAAACTTGGGAATAAATACTATTTTTGTCCACTCTTCTGGGTTATAAGGTCAACAAGCTGCAGATCACTTTAATGAGTTTTTGTGAGCTGTAATGTTTTGGCTGAGATGCCTATTCCTGCTTTAAAGTAACTTTTGTTTTCGCTTGAACCTTGTGTGTTTAAAGTGCCAGACTCGGTAAATGACACATGAGAGCACTGAGTAGTTCTGTTTTGCGTTTTAAAGGTAAATAAAATGAGAAATGCTTTCTAAACCCCTGTAGTCCTGAGCAGCAGGCACCCTGATGCTCTGCTGGGAGTGGATATAAAGTGGATATAAACGTTCAGTGCAGTGGGGAGGCCTTTACCTGGAGTAATCACCAGCCCCCAACAGGCAGCTTAACGTGCAAATCTTTATTAATGTGTATAAAACCATGTCAGGAGGGCTGTGTCAGGGGAGCTGGAATTGCAGCTGGCATCATCCACACTTGTGTCAACTGGACCTTGCTTAGCCTTGCTCCTTGTTTGGCTGATTCTCCAGTATTTCAGAACACAGGACAAATTTCTCTGTTACCAAAGACTGGAAAAGCCTTTAATGATGTAATACCCCCAGATAAATAAAGAGGACCCATAAAATACAGGCTATCAGACAACTTCATGAAAATTAATGTCAGGCATCTTTAAATGAATCAGAGGGAAATCTGGTTTTTATACTTCAGCTTTCTTAGCAGAAGTGAAAATCTTTCCAGAAGAGTGGACAAAAATAGTATTTATTCCAAAGTTTGCCTGGGGTAGTGGTTTGAGTTCTGACCTTTGGATACGAAGTGAGAACAAATAGTGTTGAAAAATGTAAATGATTAAAACAAGCTGGCCTTCCCTAGAAAACATTTGTGTCAAGTTTATCCAAGAAAAGGGCTTGGTAGTTGGATAAATGTTTTACTAGTGGAATAGATAGTATTTGATTGTGATGTGTAGATTTTCTCATAATTTTTTTTGTGTAATTGGTGTGTTTGGAATTCAGGCATTTTCTAATGTTAGCAGAAGTACAGAAGAAGTGGAGGCTGTAAATTCAGCATTAACGATGTAGCTGTGCTCTTCTCTTGGGAAGGAATGGCAAATTTTGAAAGGAAACTTGGTTTAATTAGTCTTCTGTGAATGGATATCACTTTCATTTTCATAAGAAGACAATACAGTGTGAAATAACAAATCTGAAACGTGTTAGTATCGGGGCCTAAAAGTTTTGATACTTGCAGGTTTTTCACTTCTTATTTTTCCCTTTTTTAAAATGAGCTGACTGTAGAAAGCTGTGATTAGGTAAACCTTTTAGTGAAAGCAACCAATTTTGATGTAGATAATTGCTGCTTCTGTAACACCAATTTTGTACATGAGATATATTTTGTCTTAAGTGCTGATTTGAATTTTCTTTAGACTAGCAAGAAAAAATGCCTTGGTTTTGGCAGTGTTTCCTTTGTGAATTTGCTTATTTGTAGAGCTCAAAATTACTTGGTTTTTTGAAATAAAACTGAAATTTTGCTAATAGGCAGTAAGTGTTCCAGCAGCATCTGCAGTCTAAAGTGTTCTATCCTTACTGTGGGAAGTTCAGTGCATTTCTCTTCTTGCCCACAGCAGGTTTTTTAACCCAGGCACAAATTGAACCTGGGAACTCAGTCACTTGTGGTTTCTGCTGTTGAGAAGTTTCCTGGATTTGCTCAGTGCCTGATGAGCACCCCAGTGAGCAGTGAGATCAGGAGACACTGGAAATGACTGAGCCATAATATGAGTCAATACAATTCAAGCACTTAAGGTTGGGGACTTTTTTTTTTTCTGAGTTTGACATAGTAACAGATCCCTACAGAATTTATTCTTCCAAGCAGTCAAAACACACTGTATTTGCTCCATTTCCTATTGAAATCTAACAAAGAAGCCAAAAATCAGATTTCCATTTCCTGGTAATAAAGCTATTCCTTCGAGGGTAGAGCTGGGAATGGATTTTTTATATATATATGGCAGTTCCTGCTTAATAATTGAATGTTCTTTGGTGTCTTGTGTGCTGATGTGTGAGAGTGTGTGAGACAGAACTCATTTTTCCTGTGTTTAATATCAGACTGCTTTAACTGGCTTAAAATTGAAGCCCCAGCCCGGGCTTGTAGTTAAAGCTGGTATTAAAGAGTTAAGAGCAGCCCAAGGTTATCAGATTGTTGGGAAAGCAGTTGCCCTTTCCCAGTGCAATAAAGTAATTATGATGAGTGTATGAAAATGGGGTGCAGGCTGTTTGAACATTGTGGCTGCCTGTCTTCACCAGAAATTGCATTGTCCCCTTTGTGTTGATCTCATCATTTGCACATTCAGAGCATGTTCGGTATTTGCCACTTGCAGCTGGAAATGCTAAGCAGCATTTAAAACCCAAATTATGCCATCTGTTTGTGCAGGGTTTCGGGGAGGTTTTTCAGATCCTGACAGTGTTTCACCTTGGGTCTGTTCTCTTTCCAGTGGGACGAATCTCTGAGGGAGTGAAGTGAGTTCTGGGTTAAATTGAAGGGATTCTTTCATGAAGGGATGGAGGAGCTGCAGCTGAGCAGGGCTTTTACAACTTCTGCCCTGACAGAAGCAAAGGTGGTGTTTGGAAAAAGCCAGTCATGATGCTCAGTTTGTAACTCAGATAGCACGTGACCAGATGCTCCCGTGAAGTTTTTAAGATTTAAAAAAAAATTAAGTTTTAGTCTTTAGTGCAAAAAATGAGTGGTTTGAGTTATTGTAGTTTGTGACTGCAATAATGTGAAAAATAAATATAGCTGTAATTTTAAATCAAGCTAGGCCTGATTTACCTTGGGGTTGGTAGTTTCACTGGAATTTAGGAGGGCTGGGACCTCGTGTGCCATGCCAGGTTTGTCCACTGGTACCTGTAGTCAGAGGCTGTATTTGCCCTAGGAAGGTGTACAACCTCCATGGAGCTGGTAAAAGCAGTTCCTGTGGATTTTTAGAACATGGAGTCAGCAATATAAATGGGAATGCAGCTAAACATGTACACGCTGAACTTTAGACTTGGGCTCTTTTTAACAAACGCTGCTGGATGAATTCTGTTTTGGCACAAAACCTGATTGAATCCATGCTTTTGGCTGGCTGCTTCTCTTCCCAGGGCTTGCTGTGGCATCTGAGATGCCAAAGGTAAATATAACTCTTGTTCTGTTCACTCGTGGGGGAGTTCACAGTGGTTTAGGATTTCAGGAGCGTGACAGAGTTCCTGACAGGGAAATCTTTGCTCAGTGCACATCTCAGTTTAAGTGGAGAGAGTTGCTGGGGATGAATTATAAGCACTGTGTGTCAGGTTAATAAAATTCTGAGGGCTTTTTCCGCTCTGTGGAGCTCTCACTGGGATGTGCAGCGTGGAGCTGTTGTGCCTCTCATGGGAGAGCCCTTCCATGGAAGTTTAAAGTGTTCTACCTGTTCTTCTTGGGCAGATAAACAAGTGTTTCAGCCCTGGAGAGATGAGGAATAAAATAAATAATAAAAACTTCCCCGTGGTTATCTTTAGGAGGGGGTTGAAACTTTTCCTGCCTCTTCCAGCCTAAATGGTGCTTGTGACAACTTCAGTTTATTTTTGTTTTGAAGCATAATGTGTGAGGAAGATAGTGGTTATGTTAGGGGTTTTTATTGTCTAGATTTATATAGGGATTTTTTCTTAGCACTCGCACTGTGGTTTTTGCTTTGTTTGGGGTTTTTGCTTTGATGTGTTTTGAGGAGGTTTTGGTTTGGTGGTTTTTTTTTTTTTGTCCCCTCTCCAAAAAGACTGTTATGGGAGGTTTTTTTTTTAAACTCTGAGCAGCGTGTGTGGAGTTATCCCTGTCTGGGAAGCAATGGACAAAGAAATAATACACAGAGCACTAGTGGGAAATAATGAAAAGTTTCTCACTTGGCTGTTGGGCTGAGAGCTTGAGAAATACCCTTCTAAGAGTTTATTTTTTCTTGGTCTTATCAATACCATTAGATACTAAAATGCTCTCCATTACTTCTTATTTCATGTTGCGAATGAAAAATAGTACATAACTTTGCAAACAGTTTTGAAATGTCACTTGTAGCCAAGTTCATTGTGATTCAAAGGCCAGATCAGCATATGTGAGAAGCAGTCAGCAAGTAATAAATCTGAGCATAGCTGTGTGTGTTATCTCAGGGGAGAGGCTGCAGGACGGCAGGAGAAAACAGCCTAATCCCTCAAGTGCTGCCTAGATTTAATTAGGTCCCAGTTGCTTGGGCAACTGGCACCTAGTGAATTTTCCTGTGTAGTATTTTGAAAGTAGCTCTTAAGTCAGCTCCTGATTAGGTTAGTGTTTCAGAAAACACTGCCTGACAGGACATCCTTCTCACTCCTGCTTGTTCAGCTGCTCAGTGCTCACGTGCAGTAAATGATGGAAACTTCACAGTCAAGAGTCTTCAAAGCTGAGCTTTTACAAGGAAAACTTCAGTGCATCAGATCCCTAATAAATCATGTAATTTGTTTTGCTGCCTTTGGTTGCTGAGGGATCACAGGTTTTCGTTTGAAAGAACAAGGAGATATGGTAAGCCCAGTTTGTTATTGTGGGAATAAAGAAGGTCTTGAAAGACTTTCCTTGGTCAGAGATGGATCAAGCACCGCTCTGAGCAGTTTATGGTGCTCTGCTCAGTCTGGTGTCTCGTCCACTGTACACTGCAGGCTGCTTTATTAAACATTTAATGTTGTTTCAGAGCTGTTAGTGGTGTCTAACCTTAAAGCTTCACCTTGAAATAGAGTCAGGAGTTTGATATTGCTTCATTTCAGGAAAATAACCTCCATTTGGAGGGTGTTTTCAGTATGAGACATGGCTTGTGTGATCTTCATTTGCATGTCATGGAGTATTAGCATGCCATTATGAAAGCTGGGGATGGTTTTAATTTTTTTTTTTTTAATTTTATTTCATGTGTGCAAACGCAAACTGCTGCCACAGGGCCTCTGCCATGTCCTGGTTTCTGCTGGCAAGTGGCAAGTGATGAGGTGTGGTGGTACCACAGCGTGAACAAGGCCACCACATTTTTCATGTGTAGCTTAGTGGTTATTTGCATTGGTTATTCTGTGCTTAATGGCTTAAGGTCTTACTCTGCAGCCTTGTTCTCAGCAGCTTACAAGATCAGACCCAAATGCAGAGATCCAGCTCATGCTGCCACAGCAGATCCTGCCTGAGTCACACTGGGGTTCAGAGCCCTGCCAGGAGAAATGATGTTAATGTCTGAAGCGTGACCACAGCCAGAAGTTATTTCATGCAGTGTTAAAGTATTTCCTCTTGGTGTAGATTAGAAACAGATTAATCACTTGGAGCATTTCTTTAATATTTTTTTTCCCCTCTTCCCATGGAAGATGGGGCCAGTGGTGAAGCCCCTTTCAGGTGGGCTCATTAGCAGTGGGTAGCTGGGCACTGATGGGTCACTCCTGTAGCAGAGGCCTTGCTGTTTGAACATAATTTCATGGAGTTGAAACACCCAATGTGTGAGAGCTGAGAGCTGGTCCTTTTTAAAGAAATAGTGCTTAAAATCTACTCAGGAACTCTGCTGGTTGTTGCCCAGGAGCAGTGATGCGGCTGCAAAGAAGGTGAATTTGTCAGTTGTCTTTGAAATTATGTTCTTCTTTTTTAGAAGGAACCTCTCTGACTTCCAGAAAAGCGAACCAGGCTGAAGGGAAAAACCCTGTGAAAGTCTATGCAGTGAGAAGCCATGGGATGGCCTTGAGGCACTGGGAAATGTGGTGTTTGTGGACTTTGGGGCTTCTTTGGGAAGTTCACCTCGGGCAGCAGGATGTGCGACAGACTCTGAGATGCAGTTCTGGGGTGAAAATATGTTGGAAGTCAAAGGCTGACATTGACAGCTTTGGTTTCTCTCACTTAAGGTCATGCAAGAGCTCATATGATCCCTTGAAACACAGACCCTCTTTGCAAATACCTTTTAACACGTGTTTGGAGCCCTTCAGCAGGAACCCGGAGGGATAACGAGCTCTTGCGTGGGACTGCTGCTGACAAAATTATTTTTAAGCAGTACACCTTTGTCTCATGTTGGAACCCAGGCACAGGGAATGTTTTTCTGACAGTTTTAGAAAGCCCTGATTCTCAGCAGAACACTGCTTTTAACCTCTGTCCCAGGGAAAAAATTGCCAAGGCTTTGGGATGAGTTGGAGCACACAGGTGTGAACTAAATAGCAGTAGTAGTAGTAGTTTATCACTAGGTGAAGAATTTAGGGTTTTAGGATTTTAATATGAGAGTGAATAGGAGACAAGGTGGAGGATTTTGGGTGTTGCCTCATCCCTTTCTTGTTGTTCTTCCACTCCATTTTCTGTAGTGTTAGTGGCAAGAAGTCATTGGTTGGAGAAAGTAGTGGCACAGGTGCTACATGAGTAGATTAATAGAAGTTATTGGTAGAAAAGTGAAAACAAGATACGTGTTAGAGGGTGATTGGACTGATTAGCTTTAAAAGTGCTTGGTTTTGGGTGTTTGCCCTCCATTTGGCCATTTTATGCCTTGTTTCTCGTACCCTAAGTCCGGTATGTAGACGGCGTACTGAACTTAAGGTAAGAGAAAAATAAACACCAGCCTGAAGAGCAAGAAATAGAGAGTCCTGCTCGTTTTTCCCCCTTTGCAAAGAACTCACAAGGGAACTGCCTCCAAAGGGCCCAGGTGGCAGGTTCCCAGCCGTGTGGGGACCGACCAAAAAACCCCACAGTCTCCCAACTTTGTGCTTATTCTTTCTCTCACGGGATCGTGTCTGTTTGCTTTTCAAATCATTTTCCTGCTGCCTCGTGGCAGAACCTGCTCTGGCAGCCGGAGATTAAAGATCAAGGGTCAGCCTTGCACCAGCCAGGTTTTACTGCTTTAAACACCGGGTATTTATTAGTGTTTTCTGTGAGTGCAATAAAGGAAGCGAGGTGTAATTGAATCCATCTCAGTTGTTAAGCATTTCTGAGCTGATGAGGAATAGGCTGGAGCCAGGGCTCAGGCCTGCATTTCACACATGAATAAGCACACTTAATCTCCTGATTACAGCAGCAGCTTGGAGGGAAGGCAACTCTGACGTCTGCTCTGTCATTAACCAAAATAAGCCGCTCCTCGGAGAAAATGAGACCAAGGTCTGAAATTAAAGGCAGTTCCTCCAGACAGGAATATCATGCTTATGCATAAAGTGTTTTAAAACAGTGGACCAGAAGAAAAATGTCCTCTTAATATCTCTTGCTCATCCTGATAACCTTGTGCCATCCTCCACCCTTTGACTGAAGGAGCAGGATTTCTTTGTTTCCGCTGTTAGGGAATTTTATGGAGCACTTAAGTGGCACAGCTTTAGTCAGTCTTACAGATAGTCTCTAAATCTCAGGATGCTGCTTTCTTTAGAGAGAAATTGCTTTAATTATAGGCACGTTTCCCTGGGAATGTCTGGTCAGGCAGCTCTTGGTGGGAGCCCACCCTGCAGTTACTCTTCCCTTTTGAGAAGCTCAGATGCACAACTGTGTCTGGAGTTAAATAAAACAGCTCATGTGGCTGAAGACCAGAGGTTTTGCCTTTCCTGCTCAAAGGGGTTTTCCAAAAATAACCCCATCTAGTTCTCTTTTGGGTGATTTAAATAACTATAGTTTGAAGCTTCCTGGAGGATGAAAGGATTGTGAGGGGACAGCTGAGGGTTCAGCCATTTAAAAATGAAACATCCAACGGAGAAAAGCTCAGCTAAAAACAAGCAGGGAGGGACAGTTTGGTAGGTATTTGTAGACACGTTCCAGAGATGGAGGCACCAAAATAAAATTTAGAATGGAAACAGGGATTAGTTGAGAGGAGAGTTGGAGATGAGTTCCACTTGCAGAGCAGCAATGGGCTGGTTCTATAAACACACACAAATGAATGTGGTCAGTCTCATGCAGAATTCATTTTTGTCTTAAAATACGTGGCCTAGAGGCAGCAAAGGGTGTGATGTACTGGTGACTTTGATAATCAGGATCCCATAAAACCAGGGCTGTCTAAGAGGGACATGTGGTTCTGTTCCATGCAAGGATTTTTTCCTGTTACCATTAGCTTGGCTGTTCTTGTGTGCCAGGAATTTCTCTTTACGCTTTGATTTCTCTGTTGGTGTTTCCCAGATCTGAATTTACAGCACTTTGGAATGTTTTTATTTCACCTATTTTAGTAACAATACTACAGACTTCTCCTTTTTTTGCCACAGACTTGCCTGTCAGGAAATCCATATGCATGCTTTCAGGGTTTACCCTTGCTGCTTCCCAAAATCTGTCTATCTGTTCAAAATAAACTGCTGTGTGTAACAACAAGTTTTCGTTCAACTTTTCTTTTTTTCTGTTTTAAATGTTGTTAAGCAGCCTCATCATGCAGATGTTTTCACGGCTCCAAATGACTTCAGGTTCCCCAGATAATTGTTCTTGTTTAACAGCAGCTTCTGCAGGTCCCGTGGGCCTGTTCTCCCCTAACAGGGGAGTTATCCTACATTATAGGAGGGAGTTATCCTACATTATATGGTCATTTTTTAAAGTTCTGGTTTCTAATGGCGTGATGGGATGACTGCTCTACATTACTCAGCCCTGTATTGTGGTAATCATTTACATTAAGCCTGAATGACTTCAGAGAAGGGTAAATACACGGCTTCATATTTATTGTCTGTTTGCTCCCATGTGTTATGGCTATAGAGGCCATTAAAGCAGCTTTAGAAATGACACGAGGAGCTCTGAGCAGGCACTTAATGGCACGGATCAGTGCAGTGGGCTGGGATCTGGGGGGCTGTGCTCCACTCCTGCCTCTGCTCTCTGCTCCTGCAGCTCCCTGGGGACGTGTGGGAGCTGAAAAGGGCTTTGGGAGAGGCTGCCCTGGGTGCTGTGTGTGTCACAGCCAGGTGGAGGGGGGCTGAGCACTTCAGGTGGTGACCCTGTGTCACAGTGAGTGTGCAAGCAGCCCCCGCTGCTTCCTGCCTTCCTCACCAAACAGGAGTGGAATAGATCTAATTTGTCCGCTAATTTTGGCAGTGCAGAAACTTTCTAAGACTGTATTGATTTTATGTTGCTGCTCTTGAACCAGTGTGGAGGGAAAATGTGGTGTATTTGGGATGACATTAGTTCTGTAGCCTGTGTGTAAAACTGCCTAAAAGCAGGTGTTGTCACTTCACTGTTGTGGATGTTGTGCATGAATTGCCCATCCATTTTTGGAGGAGGTAGGAGCTGATACGTTCACTCCAAACCTCCTCCCCAGCCGCTCAGTCTGCTCTGTGGTCAAAGCTGACTCTTGCAGAATTTCTCTCTCAGTCCTTACTGAATTTCTGACCTCTCACAAATAGAAAGTTGTTCTATGTGTCCTCTGTATGCCCATTGGGATAACACAAAGGGAAATGTTACTTTGCTGTCTTGGCTCCTCAGGATTGCCTGATATTTCCCAGGCAATTTCCTCCTGAAAATGTGACTCTGAAGAGGTGCCAAATAACCTGTCACTTTTCTCTCCGCTTTTGCCGTGTGAAATCTTGCTTTGCCGCTCTCCCCCTGTTCCTTTGAGCTGTGTAGCATCAGGGTTGTGTTGAAGAGAGGGACTTAGGATCTTATCTGAGCTGTCAGCCTGCATATCTCGTGTGTCACCCAGCCCCTCGACCCGGATTTGGAGCGATGCCACCAGCCAGGGCTGTGTCAGTGTGGCTGGAATGTGCAGGGGCGCTGCCCGGCCAGGAGCTGAGATCTGCCTCAGAAATGTGACATCTCCTGTTGGCTTTGCTCAGGTCAACTTGGGTAAATAGCAGGGGGGAAGGAAAGGTCACTGCCTGTCATGGGAAACACCTGGAATTGTGTGCCTGGACTGGAGTGGCAGTGACCTCCCAGCTCGGAGGGGTTGAAATGTGCCTCTTCCCCCTGCCCTGGCTCTGCTGGGCACAGAGCACTTCCAAGGGAATAAACGCCCTTTAATTCATGTATTTACGGGGCTTACAAGGGCTGTGGGCTGTAAAAATGTAACTCACAGTGACCAGTGCTGGCCACAGCGTTCCAGGGCTGTGTTTGTGTTGTGAACTCCAAATGCCAGGGAAGGAGATAAGGCAGACAGCTGATAAGAGGCACATAAATCACTGGAGGGACTCCTAAGGGCTTTTTAAGACTTTAAGCAAATCTTCTTCCCAGGAGGGTCCCAGACTTGTCCCCTGAGCGTTCCAGAATAGGCAGTGGGACCCCTTCAGCACCCACTGGGCACCAGCAGGATTGGCACAGAACAGAGGAGGAAAATGAACATTTTTACTGACTGGGGCATTAATGTTCTGGGGAAAAAGTTTTGTGTGTGTCTGTGTTCTGCTGGCAGGGAGAGATGTGTGTTTTGGCTCTGTGTATGGTGGTTGTTTGGAAAATTCTGTAGGTTAACCTAGCAGGATCTGGATTTTCAAAGTTGTGGCGAGTGTCTTTTGTAAAATGTCACCCCAACAGTGAAAAACTGTTCAAGAATAGTGGAATTAAACTCTTGCTGTACTCCCTTCTCATTTTTTCTTACTTCTTTTCCCTTTTCTTTTTCCTGCCCTCCTCTGCTGGTGTCTCTGACTTTGCCCTGGTCTGCAGCTGCTGGATGTGGTGTTGTCAGGAGCACAGTGCCTGGCAGTCTGAGATGATGAATTCCCCTGGGAGTGGGGAATATTCTGAGGGATATCCTGCATGAGCTCTTAATATACTTGGTCCCTCTGAGTATCTGCAGCTCATATTTTCCATGGCAAACAGGCGATAGGGAAAGAATGTGGGGGAAAGTTGATAACAGATGTTCCCAGTGTTTCCTGGGAGCTGAAGGTTAAAGGTGTGTGGCTCCCCTGCAGTTAATGAGCTTTATCAGGGAGCTGGGATCAGTGTGGGCTGTGTGGGACCTCCCCTGCTCCGAGCCACAGCTCCTGGATTCCTGGGCTTCAGCTCTTCTTCTCTCTGTGCCAGCTGAGATTTCCTGTCCTTCATGTTGGACTTATTGGTGTTATTTTTCACAAATGATCTCGAAGCTTTTCTTAAAGCAGTTCTTAAAACCTTATAAATATATGGGGAAACCTCTATGGGCTGTTTTCTCTGTTCCTTTTGGTTTTTGTTGTTTTTTTTTTAAGTTGTAATCGCTTGCACTTAAACTGAGTTAAAATTCTTCCTTGACATCAAAATCAGAAAAGCTCTGTGGCAGGAACTCTAGCAGTGGCAGCACATAGTTCCTTTAATCTGGCATTTGCTGAAAACAGTGCCTTTTTATCTGGCAATATGAGACCAAAAGCTTACAGAAGAATGGTCCTGTTGTGTTTATTAAGGCTGGTAACACATGACCAAACAAATCTTGTTAAAAGATTTATCTGTCTAGCTTAAATAAGCAAAAGGAGCTCTTCTCCATATTTTTAGTTGCCCTGCATTCTTAGATGCCTTCCTGTTACAGTCTCGTAGCATTTCTGGTGGACTTGCTTTCACATTATCTTTAAAACCTGACTCTTTAATTCTGGTTAAGAGGTTTAAGTACTTAATGTGCAGAGTGGTGCTATATGTGCCTTTTGCTCTGACAAGGGTTTCCAGGTGTCCAGACAAAACAACTGTCTGGAGCAGGTAACCTGTGGGAGCAGCAATATCCTCCTCTCCAGGCTGGGGCTGGAGTGGGAGAAGGGTTTTGTGGCTGTTGAAACTTTAATTTGAACTAGATTTAAAGTGCTGGGGGGAAGCAGGGCGGGGGGAAATGAACCAGGTAAATCTGGGGTAATGATCAGGTGAAAATAATGGTTATGAACCTCTGCACTGCAGATTATTAGATGAAGTTAAAGGTTAAATCGTGCCTGCTGGATTTCTCCAAAATCCTGGTGGGAGATTCTCCTTTCCTCATCGCTGGAGACCTGAGGATTTTAACAGGAATATCAACATTTGAATAGGATGGGACGTTGTCAGTATTTGCATTTTCTGCTACAAAGCTGCGAACAGGAGACTTTAGTGAGTAACTCTGCAAACACGTATTTGGTTTGTGTTTGATCTCTAAACAATTTAGGATAAAAAAGACTTTACAAGTCTGATAGCAGAGTGGGTGGAGATAAAGAAAGTTATCCCAGAGAGCATGTAATAAACTCATTGGAGAAATGGCCATATCCTGAGGCTCGAGTTAAAAAATAACAACAAAAAGGTCTCGGAGTGTGATTGCAGGGGAGTTAACGCTTTTTCCTCGGGTTTTTCAACTTGCATTGAGCAAATAATGGACGGGGGCTGTTCTCCCTCTCCTTTGTACCCTGAATGCCTTGGCTGGGGCAGAGTGACAGAAGCAGCTGCTTTGGTGGGCTTTGGTGCAGGGAGAAGGAAAAGCTGCCAGGGGAAAACCACCAGAAAGCCCAGGCACAGAGCTTGCCAAAACCCACTGCAGATTTTCAGGGAGTTTTCAGTGAGTGCTGCCCTAATCCCAAGTCAAACATCTGTGTGAGTGCTGCACAGTGATGTGCTAGCTGAAGTGGTTTGAGTTTGTTAATTTAGGATTTTTTAATTTAGAATGATTTTTGGTTAATGCACTATTGAGTGTGGTGGATTTAGTGTTGGTAGTTTGCTGGTTTATTTATTTTTTGTTGTGAGATAGCATTAGGAGGAAGGTAAAGTAGGCTCAAACTTTAAGAAAGCATAAAGAAAGTTTATTAAGAATAACTAAATAGCAGAGAAAAAACCAAACTAAAACGAAGCTTTTTAGGACACATTTTCTCTTTTTTACTAGTTTACTTTGCAGAGGGAAAGGCTCCCAGTGCCTCTGCAGTTCCTGGGATGGTGTTTTTTGGGTCCCACGTTCATTGATAATTGCACAGAGAGTGCTGAGCCCACTCAGCAGCTGTGACTGGTGCGTGATGCTGAGTCAGCAGATGAATTTTCACATTTTGGTAAAGAATGATCAGGCAGCACGTTGAGTTTGTAGCAGCTTCCAGTTCCGTGGCGGGTGAAGAAAGAATGTGTGAGATGTGGTTTTTTTTCTTCTGTTACAGCTACTCTGAAAGTTATGGAGCTGCTTTATTCTTAGACAAAAAGTGCTTCGTGGTGATGTTGGTTTAATCCTGCAAAATCTTTGAAGTTGAGTATTGGGAGTGAAATTGTCTTGGAAATGTGATATATTTATGTAGGAAAGCAATGGCTGTGAAAATTAGTTTTTATGGGATGCCCTGAAATGGGAGCTGGGAGGAAAGTGGCCATTTGAGTGGAAATTTCACAGATGAACAGACTGAACAAAGTGTGGCACACACTGATTCTTGCACAGCCCTCCAGTAAATGAAATAATCTGAACATGGTGTTGGTTTATTCAGTGTTCCTCCTCTATGCAGAACTGTGTTGTGCAAAGAAAATAAACCCAGGAGAAAAAAAAAATCCTTGTAATAATTGGACTTGTAATAAAGACACAGAAGTAGTTTGTTTGAATCTAATCTGAGGGAGCAGGAGGACTGATCCTGCAGCTCTGGGCAGTTCTGTGAAGTGCTGCAGGGCTGGTCCCTGGCTGCTGATGGGCAGAACTGGGCTCCAGCAGAGTTTCCAGCAGCCCTGGCAGGATGGGGATGGCAAAGCAGGGCCAGGGGAGGTGGTTTGGGTGGGACTTGTGTAAAGTGCTGTACCCACCAGGCACCCAGAGGTCTCTGGGTTTGCTGTGGTAGCTCAGAGTGTTTCAGGTGCAGGTAAAATAAATATGGATGCATTATCTGTCAGTTACTAATCAGCTTTTTTTGTTTGTCCTTAAGACAGGGACTTTAAAATAATTTTGCCTTTAAGTTTAGAGGTGTGGGGTGGTTGGCACCTTCTTAGCTTTTCATCCTGAGGCTTCAAGGAGAAGCCCTGGAGCTGGCTGAGTTTCAAACCTGCTCTTTCTGTCATTTACTACCCATCCTCAATAATGAAATGGTGACTGATGGGGATTTTTAAAATTGGAAACGATTTAAAGAAAAAAAAAATGGACATTTTGCACTTGCCAGTCAAAGGAAGGTGCTTGTGCTGCAGTTGTGCCAGAGGAGGGGTGTGATCCTTTCACTGGTCTTTGTATGAACAGCAACAGAAGAAGCTTTGCTGCTGGGGAATTCCTCACCTCTGGAAATTGAAGAGGTTTGCTCTGAGGATTCCCTGGCAGCTGACAGGTTCATCGAGGTGTTCTCCACTGCATTCCATCACATTCCCCTGGGAGGGGCAGAGCAAACAGCATCATCTCCTACCTGCCTGGTGGGTTCATCCAGGAGATGCCTGAGAGACCCCAGGCACAGCCTCAGCTGCAGCAGAAAAAGCAATTTGTCTCCTTTGCTGTTCCCCCTGCTGCGCGGGAGCAGGGACAGGAATATTGAGGGCTGAAGGAATTTCCAGTGCACGGGATCAGGGACTCCTCAGCTGACTTCTCAAAAATCAAACCAGCCTTTTTCCTTCTCTGATGTGGTTTCAAAAGCTTAATGCATGAGCAATCAATGTTCTCAGGTGCCTGCCTTGCAGACATTCCACACCGTGGGCTAATTCTGAGTTGCACCACGTAGTAGTTTCCTGGAAACTTAGGGACTGGATGTGGGGAGATTCAGCATTATTGGTGAATTAGGGGGAAAAAAAAAGATAATTTATCTTTGTGAGTTGAATGCCTCCTTTTTGAAATATCCTCCTTTCATGAAAGGTCCTGGTTTTATGTGTGGAAAAGCAGATTTCCTGAGTGCAGTTGTAACTACTGTGGTTTGGTTCAGTTTCAATTAATTAATTCCTGTAATCTGTGGATTACAGGTTAGCTCTATTTTTGGAAAAGCAGGGTAGGGGCAGGACTTGCTAACAGATTGCCCTGGAAGTGGCAGATGGCATCCCTTACCCTGTACCAGCTTTGTAGGGCATCGTTTGTGAGTGGTGGTGAGATGTAAAACAATACAGCCATTTGCTGAACTCCCTCATTTGCTTCCAGATAAAAGCTGGAGACTCTTCCTCTTTGCACTTGTCCTTTCTTAAATGTTTTATGGGTTTTGTTTTTTGCACTGGCATGCTCCCTGTTAGCTCCAGGTATAAAGTGATACCTGTTCTCAGTGAGCATTCCCCATCTAAGAAGTTACTACGTGTCTGCAGTGAACTGAAGAATTTTTTTAAGGAATTGAGGGATCTTTTTTGAGGATGGGGACAGCTCCAAACATTTACAGACACTGAAGTTACCATTTCTATGAAGACTTCAAAAGGCTGCTTTGTATTTTACTGTTTGTGCTTTCCACACTGAACTGCTTTAGGATGCGGGGATTTATTCGGTTTTAATTTTTATCTTAAGGAATTGAAGGAATTTGGAATACTAACATGGGCTTTCTCCCTCTTTCTCTCCCCTCACCTCTTCAAGAACCTTTTTAAAACGCTGGGGTTGCTGGAGTGGTTGAATTTTTCCTGGCTTTGAGTGAGAAATTCAGAAGACTGAAGCCCAGGCTCACTGTCTACCTTTCACGGAGGCCCAGCCGTGAGAGGACAGAAGAAGGCACGTGGCGAATCATGACAGCAGACAAGGAGAAAGACAAAGACAAAGAGAAGGACAGGGACAGGGACCGGGACAAGGAGCGGGACAAGCGGGACAAGGGCAGGGAGAGCGAGAACTCGCGGCCCCGGCGCAGCTGCACCTTGGAGGGAGGTGCCAAGAACTACGCCGAGAGCGACCACAGCGAGGACGAGGACAATGACAACAACAGTGCCACCACCGAGGAGTCCACCAAGAAGAGCAAGAAGAAACCCCCCAAGAAGAAGTCGCGCTACGAGAGAACCGACAACGGCGAGATAACGTCCTTCATCACCGAGGACGACGTGGTGTACAGGCCTGGAGGTAAGGGACTCTTGTTGTAAGAATATAAGTTTTTTTTGTATGTAAATTTGTAGGATTTTTTTAAATGGGAAAGTATTTTTTATTGGTTTTTTTTATTTTGTATAAGTTTTCATAAACAAAATCTCTGAGTTGTGTTTCGAAAACATTTAGATTGCTCTGCCTGTCTCCTGAGATAAGAGATGGGGGTTTTCTTTCTTTCTACCTATGAGGTGAAAAGTTGTCATCTCTAATTGTGTAAACTATTCTAACATTCCTTAGACAAAGCTAAAACCAAAAACTTCAAATACTCCAAACTAAACAGATAATAACCTAAAATCCTTTATATTACAAAGTCACGTTAATAAATCATATTTAACCTTCTAATATTTTTATCAAAAGTCCTTTATCAACACACAAACCACGACAATAAACTCTGATTTTTGTGTTGCCTCTGGAAGTCCTGGTGCCCCAGAGCTGCTCAGGGTGCTCCTGGGAGCTGGGATTGTCCCTGTCCTGGGGGAGGCTGCAGCCTTTCCCTTGCAGACAAATGTGGGTGTGCATGGAAAGCTCCTGGCTGTATCTTGTGGGATCTGATTTGTGGGAATGAACTTAGCTCCCCTTTGGAAAAGAGCCACCCTTTCTGCTTTCTACTGCATTAATTATCTGTGTGTCATATGGAGTCTCTGTCCCTGGGAGTTTGGGAACTAAATTGGATAATGCATTAAATGCTTCACTCCCACTTTGGAGCGAGACCCGCTCTGAGCTGGGGGGATGTGGAGGCATCTTCAACCTTTCTGGCAAGCTTTTCTGGGAATCTCTGATTGCTCTGGAGAGCTCTGCTCCTGTGCTCTGTGAAATACAACCCAGATGACTGAGGATCTGATAGCTGCTATTCCCCTGGTTTCACCCCTCACTGCTGGCTGTGCCTGTGCCCAGCTGTTGGAATCAGGGATGTTTTGGGGACAGCACCAGGAGCTGGCAGTGGCTCTGGATGTCTTGGGTGTGCCTCTTAATTACTGCCAAGTTCACAGGAAGTTTTTAGGCTCTCATGTAAAGTTTCAAGGTCTAACCTGTGGCTGCTGCCAGGGAACATTTTCCTCAGACTGCACTTGAAATGAGATTACTCAGCTCCCATTTTCCAGTCCAAACCTCCCTGTCTGTCTGCAGAGCACTTCAAAAGTGCTGCCTGGAGTTGGTTGCCCCCAGGCTGTGGCTGTGTGTGGCTGCTCTGTTGGCAGCCCTGCCTTAGGGGCCCTGGCAGTTTCCCATTCCTGCAGTGACACTGCTGGGGCCAGGAGATGGATTCAGACTGGGAACAGGGAGCCAGGGGTCAGACCCCTCTGATTTTCCATCAGGTGCTGCCCAGCTCAGCTGCAGCCATCTCCCGAGCTCAGGTGTGGGTGTTGGAGGTGCTGCATGCAGTTTTGGTGGCTGTTCTGGAGTTTGGCTGTTCTGGTGCAGTTTTGGAGTGCTCAGAGGGCTGTGCTGTGTGTGGGGGCACGTCCAGGTGGGACGTGCTGCATTCCATCCTCCTCTTCCACAGCCTCGAGCAGCCTGGTTTTCACTTAGCTCTACCAACATTAGTCAGAATAGCTTCTCTCTTGAAGTGCTTCAGCTTCAATTTCAGCTCATTTCATCAATCACTGCAAAGGAGCTGGTTTTGCCATGGTGTCAGGGCTCCTGGCTGGGTGATATTTGTTTTTGAGCAGGGGCAACTGGGAGCCTGCAGAAGCGTCAGCTTTGGTGGCAATCCTATTTTCAGTGTCAGAGGATGAAAAATAATTCAGAATCTGTTGAGAACAGCTGTTGTGTGGGCCCAGGAGTACAATGTGATACACTGGCTTTATTGCAAAAAGAGTTTGCTTAAAATGAAGATGGGAAATCAGTTTGTGGTCTCAATTTTGTCTTGTAGAAGGCTGGAGCAGTGGCTGTGGCTGGTCTGGAGGGGGGTGTCCAGGGAAAAGAGCAAGGAAAGCCATACTATTGGTGATAATGGGGATATTTTGTAACTGTTCTGTAACTCAAACCCCTGCTTATTAAATTCTACATTTTGTTGTAAATGTAAACAAAACGTTGTTTACATTTTGTTACATTACAATAGTAATCAGCATAAGAGATGTACCCTGGCATTGAAACTTTTCTGTTGTTTTGGCTCTTTGTTGTAAAACTTGTCTTGGAAACTGCTGTGGGTGATGAGAACAAACACGAGCTCAGCTCTGAGCATGGCTGAAACCTTAACTGAATATACCCATTTTTAAATTTGATTTTAAAGGTAATTTCTTGTCAGGAGTGAGATCTTGAATACACATCCCTGTGCTGGAGATGTTCTAAACCAATGTTAACATCCATTACAGAAGGAGCTCTTCTAGCTCCTTACATACAGGGAGATGTATTTGTGGCTAAGGGTGAAAATTACATAAAATTTTAAGAGGGATTAGAGAGTTTAAATTAATGAGACACAGCAAGGATTAGAAAGATGAAAATTAAAGGTGTGTGCAGAAGGGATAGCTGTCTTCAGCTTACATCTTCTGGGCTTTAAGGAAAGGAAATCCTTTCCAATAATTTGATTCTTTCTCTTAAGTGCTCTCATCTGGCATGGACAAAAGTTCAAGGTCTGCATTTCTTGGATAGAATCTCATTCTGTGTTTACCCCATTGCTGCAGAGTACTTAATCCAGCACTTAATTCTGCTTTTTTTTCCTCTGGTGAGCTCAGCAGCTGTATTGGAGTAATAGCAAATAAACTGTAAATAAACAGATAATGAAGATCATTGATTTTTTTTTCCGAGTGTGAAAGGTTTCACTGTATTGTTACCATGTAAATACTGCTCTTATTAATTTGCATAGATATAATGAATGCGTGCACAGCTTTAAATAATGTATTAAAAAGAATTGAGTAGGGCTTAGACAACACTATGCAATTAATCTTCTCTGCTTTGCTGGAAATCACACAGGCCTATCCTAAAAGCTTGTTGGCCCAGTTCCCCATCTGTCCTCTCAGTTTCCACAGCCTCCCTCCCATTTCCTTCCAAACCTAATCTCTGGGGTTTTCCTTCTTTTTTTCACCTTGCTTTTGTCAGAATGCCTGCTGGAGTAGCATTAATTTTTGTTGCACGCTGTATATTCAAATTTGCTTTAGGCTTCCTTAGCATAGGGAGGTGACAGTGAAAGAGTTGTGTTAAGACTGAGAGTTTTGGGGTTTTTTTTCTCCTCTTGGATTTCAGTTAGATAATTTAATGCTGATTTTCCTGCCATTTCCCATGCAGACTGATCCCTTCTATGCCCCTGGCTTTTGCCAAAATCCACCTCAGGAAGGGCTGTTACTGAATTAAAGCCACAGAATTGGTGCTGGGGATGTTGGTGCTGGGTGAAAGTCAGAGTTGGTGTGGAGCCTGGGCAGAACAGGTGACTGTCACCTGGAGATGGGGACGATACTGTTTGCTGTGCCTACGTAGAAACATTTAAAAGGATCTGCAGGAATTAAAAGGATTTATGGGGATCTGTTTCTGCAGTGACATCAGTGGCTATATAAACAGCCCATCAGCAGGAGGGAAGGCAGGGTGACATGCTGTAATGCCCTGCAGGAACCAGCCAGAAAATCCTGCAGGAGATTTTCAATTCAATTCAATTTCTGTGTGCTCAGGGGCTTGGGTGTGGAGGGGAGGGAGCGGAGGGAGACCCTGCAGTTTGCACTTGGGTGTGCTCTGTGCATTGCTCAGCTGAGCTCTGGGTGAGCTGGGGAGCAGTTCCCACTGTGCAGGGACTGACATGTGGGTGCTGAGCAGAGCGGCCGTGCCAGAATTCAGTATAAAAATGCACATCATACAAGCAGGAATTTTTTTTTTTTTCTATAAGCTGTGAAGTTGTGGCAAGTGTATTTTGGGCTGCTGAAGCTGGAAGGAGGAAAGTTAATTTGTTTTCTGGAAGGTTTTTATTTTCATTTGTTGCTTGGGCAGAAGGAATAAATGCAAGGAAAGGATTCTTTCAGCTGTACATTGTAATTTTAGGAGGTCTTTAGCCAGGCTGTTGTGTTCTGTGCATGTTGTGTGGGTTTGTGATGTGGATTTTCTTCTTCTCTTCCCTCAGAAGCTCCATAGTTGATATGAGCATGTGTTCTAGAACAGTGCAATCTGTATTTTCCTCTTATTTTGAAAGTCTGTTACCATTGTGATAGGAGATTGCTGAAAAAATTCAGTGACAGACTTTCAGCTGCTGTAAATAGGAGTAACCTTAGGAGCTGTGCTGCTTCATGTGGTTGTAAGAGTCCCCTTATTTTTCACACTTCCACCACTGCTTTCACCTTTTCTGCATATTGTGAATAGTGGTGAGGAAAACTTAGCAGAAATATTATCTTCAAAACTTTTGTTTCAATGGAACCAAATGCATTCCTTGCCCATTCCTCCTTTAGTAATTAAAAGAAGGAAAAACATTAAAGAAAAGGCCTGGATTAGTAGGTGAGTCTTAAAACATGTCAGGAGAGTTAGGAAAATGCACGAAAACATCACAGGAGGGTTTCTTTGAGGCTGGGTGCAGGAACAGCCTGTTCCAGCTGGGTCTGTCCTGTGCTGGGGACATCCCAGGGCTGGCAGTAGTGACCTGACGTTGGGAGAGGGGTGGCTTTTGCAGATCAGCTGAGCAGGTGAACAATTCTGAGCGTGGAAAAGAATTCAGGCTGCACAAGAGCCCAGCCCCTGCTGCTCAGAGGTAACTTTTGTCCCTGCTGTCAGTACAAACTGTGAGCAGGAGGCAGACTGGATAAAAAAAGCCATTTACTGAGTTCACATTTCCTTCTAGCAGGGAAGGCACTGCTGTGTCCAGGGCAGCTGCTGGGCCTGACAGATGGAGCCTTAAGTGCAGATCAAGGTTGAGCTGGCAAATGGATTCCTCTGGCTTTGTTTGGCTCTGGATAAATTGCAGAGAGCAGCTCAGAGGGGCTGGGGGTGCCCAGGGCTGGGTGTGTGGCTCTGGGGATGTGGATTCACCATTAGTTTTCCGTCCTGACCTCATCATTAGGCTTGAAAATGAAGGAGAAAGGTGCCAGTGCTGAAACAAAATAAATACACTTCTGCTGCAAGCTCAGCCTCCCAGCTGCTGCTCTGATCTGTTCTCTAGGAAGGGCTTCTCAGAGCTTTGTGCAAACAGGAAAATACTTTTTCCTTTCAGAAGGTACACACTGATTGTGGAACAGGAAGGTGATTTTTCAGTGGGTGTTTGCAGGCTGGCAAGCAGCAGTGAGGCTCAGGAGCTCTCAGGAGTGTCAGGGTTTGGGGCTGCACTGCTGGAAGCAGCATCCTGTCAAAATCCTCCTCACTCAAGTGACACATTTCATTTTCCTCTTTTGGACGTGGCTCTGTTCAGGGCTGCAGCTGCAGGAATGGGCTGCTGCTCTCTGATCAGAGGTGAAGTGATGGCTCAGTAGGCAAATGGGAATGGCTGTAATTTTTTTCTACTTGAAGATACACAAATAAAGCCCATCCAGATGTTGATGAGGTTTTGTGGTGTGTTACACTTTAATTATCATAAGGACAGCAAAGGCAGAGGAGTTAAGGAACCACTTGGTGTTTGTGATGGGTTTGGGAATAGCAGAGTTTTCTGAGCTCTCTTGGTGTGCTTGAGGCTGTTCAAAATAAATCAAGTGAGGTCCATCTAGTGATGTGGTGCATTTTTGGTGCTGTTTGTCCTTTTGTCTCCCACACTGTCCATGAAGAGCTTTGGGAGGCAGGTGGCTACATGGGGATTTGTGAAACATCACTGAGAAGCCCTGGGGGCAAGTGTGGCACCTCCAGCAAAAGTTTCCTGTGGCTTTAAAAGGCCAGAAAAAGCCTGTTAGAAGTGGCATGTGTGCAGCAAAGCTTATCTGCTGCTAGAGGAGGAGTTTCAGACTAACTGGTTATTTAATTAATTTCTTTTATCAGCCTGGATTCTTGTTCCCACCCCTCCTCCCTTTTCATGTGTTTAATTGAAAAAACAACTGCAAGGCAGGAGGAGCCCCTGGCACAGGGTGGGGGCTGAGCAGCCAGGGTGCCTTTGCTTGCAGTGTGGCATTTTTGGTGTAAAAAGGTGTTTGCTTTGTAGCAGATCTGTTAGCCAGGGCTGTGTGAATGCTCCTTACAAGGAGAGCTGTGCAGTGTTGTGGACATGCTTGAAAAGTGCAGGGAAATAATTGGTGTGGGAAATGATGTAGCTGGGGGCCTGAGCTGCAGAACAGTTGCTTTTATGAAATTGGGAACTGCAGAGTACAATTAGCTGTCATTAATTTTGTTGAATAGAAATATGTTCCATTTATTGTACAATCAGGAGCCAGGCTTGAATGAGTTTAAATAGATGAAATCTAAATTATACTGACAGTCCATTAAACAGCAGCAAAACCCCTTAAAGAAAATGGATTCACTATGATACCGGTTTATAATAAAATCATTTGCCAAATCAGAACTATAGTCCAGGCACTGGGAATACTCCTGTGAGCTTCAAATGAACACAGTAAATTGGTTGAACCATTTATTGCAGAGCAGGGCTCGAGCTCCTCGTTCCCTGACAAGGAGCCAGCAGCGTTGCTTGAAATCTGCTCAGCAGGAAGTGACACTAAAAGATCAGACTGGCAATTTGTTTGTTGTCAGCCATATGGGGGAAGAGAGGCAAGTGCACAGCTCCCTACCTGTCAGTGGGAATGCTGCTGGAGCCCAGAGCACGTGTTTGGCATTCCCAGGGCCCTCCTGGCTGCCTTGCTGTGTTTGTCACCGAGCATTGCCAAGTGCATTGCTGCTGCTGCAGCAGCTTTGTCTCCATTGCTGACCTTTGTTTGGCAATTTTCCTGCACTTGGGATGCAGGCAAGTTCAGATTTCAGCCTTCAGAACTCACTGAGTGCTGCAAAGGTTGATTCTGAGCCTTTGGAAGGCACTGCTGGCTCGCTGGTGCTCTGTGGCTGCTCCTGTCACATTGATCTCTTCTGGGGATGCTCAGGGGTGGTGGCATTTCACCTGAGCCACTGGGAGGCTCCTGGGCTCCCCACTGCCTCTGGCTCAGAGCAGTTTCTGGAGGAGGGTCCAGGATTGTTTCCTCAGGGGCTGGCACAGGGCTCTGGGACCACTGAGCCTTTTCATGTCACGCACCAGGATGGAGGAATGTAAATGTCCCTTAATTCAGGAGTGTAAATTCAATTCAACTGCTGGTCCCCCAGCTTGAGTTCAGGGTTTATACATGCTTGTACACACATGCAAAGGGTGAGCTTGTGAAACCTGATGGGGAGGGATTGTAGATAATTCCTTGACAAAGGCTTTCAAGGAATATCCTCCCTGTGGAAGTGTGGTGCTGTGCAGAGAGCCTACAGCTTTGTTCCTTGCATGATGGAAGTGTTGACTCATTAGGTAAAACATGAAAGGATTCTAATTGTGAAGATGGTTACTACAAAAACTGCAGCATTTAAGCTGCTGAAGGTTCAGAAAATGGAGCTGGCTGGGGTGTTTTTCCAAGAGAATTTTTAATGTCCATGCATCGAAGCTCTAATTTTAAAAGCAGCTTTTAGTGTGGGAATATTAATGTAACCCTTCAGAACTAGGGCACATCTGGTGAATATCACAAGCCCAAAGGCAGAATGACTCTGTACCATGTGTCAGGGAAATGCTTCATCTCCAGTGGGACGTTTTACACGAAATAGGGAAGTGAGCAATGCACTCCTGGCTGCAGACAGGCAGGGAATCCAGTGCCTGTGCAGGGGGCTCAGCATTTCCTTCCTCATTTGCAAAGCTTATGGAAAGCCCTTTTATTTTTGTTTATTTTTGTTAATTTTCCCTGGGAGCATTTGCTGGTTTGTCACTGCTGAACTCTGTGATCGAGCACATCAGATGTTGGGAGCTGACACAGGGATGTTACCTGTGGGGAAAGCCAGAGGGGGAATTTGCAGCACACCCATTTCCTTGCTCTTGTGTCCTGGTGAATGGGGAACATGTGAGGATGGCTGTCCTTCACTAAAAGAAATTCAATTACACTTGACTGAAGTTGTATAAGCCTATGCAGAAGGTCTGTGCAGCCAGAGAGAGCTGAAATTGTTCCAGAAGTGCGTGGTCAGTGGAAAAAAGGGTACAATGGCACATTCCAGTGTGCTGAGGATGAGGAAGGGGCTGTTCTGCAGCTTTCAGTGGCATAAATCTTATCTATGCAGGTTTGGTGCATATTAGAAAAATGATAATGCAATTTGCCTTTTCTTGGGTCCCCATGGAAGCTGTTTGGATTTCTGGTAAATGGAAGGAATTGCTCTTTATGGAGAGTTTTGAGTGGCTGATATGAGCACCTCTGTAAGTATTCTCCTTTTCTGGGGGGCATCTTTTGAGTTCCTATCATTCCCAACGTTGCTGTGCACCTGGATAAACTCGTTTTCCCTATCTGCCTGGCCTCTCCTGCTTTGGGGACTTGTAACAGGATGTCACCATTGTTTCGGGGCTTGGCAGGCAGCCAGCAGTGCCTCCCTCAAATGCAACCCTGAGCAGAATCTTTATCCATAGGAGATGCCACATCCCCTCACTCTGTGCCAGCCATTTCACAGGGATGCTGGGCTGCTCGTTCTGCCTGCTGCCTGATAAAACTCTGCAAAATGAGGCTTGCACAGCCCAGACACCGAGCGGGGAAAAATACCTTGCAAGTTGTGGTGCTCTCTGGGTCTGAAACCTCACAGCTTTGCACACAGGTCCCCAAAAAGCTCCTGCAGGTGAGTTCCTGCTGGGGCAGGGTGGCCATGGGTGGCTCAGGTGAGTTCCTGCTGCAGCAGGGTGGCCATGGGTGGCTCAGGTGAGTTCCTGCTGGGGCAGGGTGGCCATGGGTGGTTCAGGTGAGTTCCTGCTGGGGCAGGGTGGCCATGGGTGGTTCAGGTGAGTTCCTGCTGGAGCAGGGTGGCCATGGGTGGCTCAGGTGAGTTCCTGCTGGGGCAGGGTGGCCATGGGTGGTTCACTGAGCACAGTGACTGCAGGCTTGTCACTTGGCAGTGATCAGCCAAGGAAATCTGGGATAACCAGGGCTGTGGTGGATGCTTGGAAATCTGGGATAACCAGGGCTTGGATGTGGTGAAATTGCTGGAGCTTCCAGATCTGGATTGAATCAAACTGTGCTTTGAGGTGTGTCTCATAAAACTCCAAGATTTTGGAGGATTTCTGCAGAAATCCAAAAGAGTTCATGGAAAATCCCTCCTAGGACAGTGGTGTTCGTTGTCTCTCCTGTGTTTTGAGCAGCAGTTCCTTTTCTGTGTGTGAGAGGGGACACCAGGACTTTCCTTTAAATATTTGCTTGGCTTTGGGGTTGGCATCTTTCCTTTAGCAAGCTGTGTGTGAGTTTGCTGAGTTCCAAGGTCAGGATCATGAATCAGGCACTTCTCTCCCATCCCTGCAGTGTTTTCATTCTGAGGGCACTGCTTTTGTTGTAGTTATTGCCAAGACTGTTTTGAATACAACAGACCTTATGTTACAGCAGCCTTGGAGAGCCCAGTTGTCAAAAGCAAACAAAAATAATTACTGTATTTGTGTCTTGTCAAATGTAATTCGAGAAAGAGCAGGCCTTCCCTGAGGTAAATCTAATTTAAGTTTGCTGTGTTTCATCTATGATTGGTTGCCTTGGTTTTCTTCACAATTAGAAGAGAAAATATCTTAGTGCTTGGTTCTTAATGGCAAGCTGACCACGAAAAATCTGATTACTTTCCTCTCTTATTTTGGTCTGGGCTGTGACCTGGTCATTGTTATTAACTCAATCCAGAGTGGTCCTTAAATTCCTTCCTTTTTTTTTTCCTAGCAAAATGTCTATTCAAATCAAAGTTAATTTTTATGCAGTTAATTCCCTTATTTATCATCATAAATAGTTTCTCTTTTTAGATCACACTCAGAATAAATTACACAATATGCAAACGAAATGGTAGTTCTTTCAAAGTTGAAGCTGTATTTGAATTTATCCTGTTTTCATGGAGGCACAGAAGTTAATGCCCATTATTCTAAAATCTTGTGTTTTTAAAGATTGCGTTTATATCGAAAGTCGCCGGCCGAACACGCCCTACTTCATCTGCAGCATCCAAGACTTCAAACTGGTAAGGAACATTTTCACATCTCCTCTTTTCCCCTGCCCCAGGCTCCCGGGGGGGAATATTTCTTAGCCTTTCTTAGAAATATTTCTATTTCTTGGAATATTTCTTTCCCTTCGTGTAGCTCCTCGTGAGTGAATCTCTACCCTCTGAAACAGGAGCTGGTTTTTATTAAACCCCAGCTCTGTCTTTGGTGTTCTCAGTTCACTGGGGGAGTTCAAACTGTGATCCCTGTCGTATTCAGCTGAACAGAGACCTGAACTTTGAGTTGAGTGTTGTCGGGAAATTGTGGCTCAGGAAGTTAAATTTTTCCTGGGAAGTTAAATTTGGCTGTGCCTTCTCTAGCACAGCTCTGGGATGAGGGCTGGCTTGTGGCAGCCTCTGCACCTCAGCTGACCATGGGCTGAGGGTGACCAGTTTAATCAGGAAAAACAGAAAACAACATTTAAGAACATTAGCACTTCATTCTTTAGCAGTGAAAAGTCAGGCAAGAACAGATCAGAGCAGTGTTTGCCCCTTTCTGTCTGACTCTGCACCCCTAAAGCTCAGCCTGTTCCTCCTGCTCACAGAGGGCACAGGGGCTCTGCTGGCACCTGGCAGAGTTTTGGGAGCAGGAGATTTGGGAACTGCTGGGAGTTTGTTGCTGCTGCTCATTATTGCTTTATTGAAGTGCTGAGCACATAATAAACTCTCCTTATCAATGTATTGTCCACAGACATAGATCACCACAGGCTGTTGCTATCAGAATAAACCTTCCTTCCTTCCTTCCAAGCTTTTCCAATTATTCTGTGAGCTACAGGAGAGCAGGGAGATTTTCCTGGGTGCTGATGTCCCTGGTGGTGCTTGGCACTCGTTCCCTCTTTCCTCCCCTTCTTCCTGCCCCCTTTTTTTAGGATTTTCGTGGGGTTCAGCCCCACGAGCAGCAGCTTTTGGGTCTGCCTGGAGTGACAGTGGCACGGCTCTGGTCACATTAATTGCTCAGGAGATAAATAAAAGCTGAAGCCTCTCCTCAGCTTGGACTGGACCACACGTTTAAGCTCTCTGCAAGACTGGGAAGTGAATTGCAGCTTTAGTACCTTTAGATGTTTTTGAAGTGGTTTCTCTTTACTCATGTTCTCAGCACGCAAAGGACTTGGCACGAGGGCTGCTGGCAATTTTGCATAATTTTTGACATGGAAACAGTGTCTCTGTTCTGTGTTTACTTTTGCCTGCTTAGAGTTCTCGAATTTCTCTGTTAATTTAATTTTTCTTACTGACATAATGCATAAAAGGAACTTGTATAAATGACAAAACCAAAAACCTCTTGATGCTGATTATACCAGCAAAAATAAATCCCCAGCGTGTGTGTGGCTGTTGATTTTCCTGTTGGGGGAAAGGGAGGATGAGCAGTGGAAAGGACAAATGATTTCTCTTCTAGTGCTAGCTAGATACCAACAGGAAAACAGCCTTGTTTTGCCTTCAGCTAAATATGTCAAGTGAAGCAGGAAAGTTAAAGTCAACAGCTTTGAAATGTCGCCTACTAATGAAATACATTATCATGTTGGTTGTCACAAAATAAAAGTTTTTGGCTGAGTGTGTGAGCCTTACCTTATGCTTTCCCTGGTTCTAGGTGCAGTCTGGGTACAGGAGTTGATGGGGGTGTTTTACTGATAAAAACAGGAACATAAACTTGTATTTAAAAAAAATTAAGAGGGAGTTTAACATGGCACGGCCAATGCTGTGATCCACTCGTGCATCATCCTGCTGAGGGCCATTCTGGGGTGGGAATAAAGTACCACTGAGCTTCTTTCTTCAGATAAACTGGGGTTTAATTTGCTGTTTCCAGTAAGATCTGAAATCACAACTGGATGATTTTGTGTTCATTGCTGAGCTAGGAGCTGGTTCTAAGAAGTGTGGCAGTTAGTCTGGTTTAGCATGGCAGATCACTCAGAGCCTGGCGCAGTCCCAGTGCTGCAGAAGCATGTGTTAAATATCAGGCTGATACTTATGAGAAGGATGTGTGGGGCTTGAAGGGAGCAGCAGTTTCCTCTGCAGCGGGATTGTGGAGCTGCCTGGCCTGTGCAGGGTGGGCTTGTCCCAGCCCTGGGCTTGTCCCAGCCCTGGGCTTGTTCCCTCTGGAAAAGCAGGATGCCCTTGCTGGCCCAGGATCACTGGGGGTTCTGGTTCCTCCCCAGAGCAGCTCTGCTGGGAAGGGAGGAATCAAAGATGTGAAAACCACAGACTAACGTTCCAGTAGCTGTCGTGCTGTTGGTTGTGATGGTTTGGGTTCTGTTTGGAATTTTGCAGGACTTTGAGGGGTTCTCTGGGAATCCACTGGTTTATTTTAGCCCTACAACACTGAGATGTTTGAGTGTTGGCTGTTAAAAGTGCAGCTTCTTTTTCTTCTCCTCATGGAGAGTGATGGGGTGGCAGGTCAGGTGAGAAGGTGTGATATCCATAAATGCTTTTCTTTGTTTGCCTCACTTCACCAGTTTGAATTATTGAACTTAAAACATTTTAAAAGCGAAATTGCTGTTGCCTCTCAGAAGAATATGAGATAGTTGTTTGTATTTAGAAAAAAAAGGCACTAGATGATTTTTTCCTCTACTGATTGGGTTATTTTGTGCTGTCTGTGTCCCAGAACATGTTATTAATCTCTCTTTGGTGCTAATTCATTTTCTTTGGATTAATACTATCCTCTTTCAGGATTCAAGACCAGATTATTCTTAAGGACTTTGATTAGGAACAAACTGTGGTGAAGCAATGATTAAATCTGAGTTTGCTCCATTGCCTTACATGTTTTTATTGGTTATCAACTCCTTCTCCTTCATTGCTGATATTCGATTTTTGCTCTCCCTCCTCTGTTGGGGCAGCTGAGCCAGTGCTTGGGTTCAAGTGGTCTCCTGAAAATCTGGATTATGCAAGGTCACGATTGGCTTTAAAGCAACTTTTCTCTCCTTGTTTTTCCCTTGGGGAGCACTTCTTTCCCCAGTTTAAGCCTGTCCTATCCAGTTTACAATGTCAGTTACTTTAAAAATGTTGTTTTTAAAAGAAGGAAACAGCAAAATGTAATTGGGAAGCTGAAAGGTGGAGAAAGCCTGTAAAGTGGCAGAGTAATGTGGCTTTAATACTTTCCTGGCACTGCCTGTTGAACAGCTTTAAGGAGGAAAATGGTGTTTCACAGAATGCTAAAAGTGAGATCCTTAACGTGGGATTCGGGGTTTGCTTACTGCCTTTTTTGTTCCAGAACAATCTTACAGCTTGGGGTTTAAATTACACAGGCAAGTCAATAAAATGGAAGCAGTTAATGCTCTGGTGCATTAAAAAAACATAAGTTTCTCTGATGATTTTTTTTTTCTGTGAGAAAACGTTCAGGTTGTTTACATCAGGAATTGTCTCCTGGATGTCAATCTGCTGCTTTCCCCTTCATTCTGCAGCAGCACCAGTGCATTTTTAACAATGCAGTTGTTCCCCCAGCAGCCTGCTGCTGTCAGAAATCCCCATTTCCTATTCATCAGGAAGTTAGGGAAGCATACCTCTCGTTCATTTTCATTTGGCACGAGTCAAACATTTTAAAAATCTACAGGCTTGACGAAGTATTCCTTAAATACTCTTTGGTGCTACAAATACCTTGATCAAAGCACAGCCAGCAGAGCAGGGCTGACTGAGCCATGTTTTAGTTGGCAGAGGAGGGGAAGTGAGCTGGGAATTGTCTCTGGAAAGAGGAGCTGGGAATCAAATGTTGCTTCACCCTCCCCTCAGTGTTAATTTTTCCCAAATTGATCCAGTCTTCACTCATTTCATGTCCTTCAGCCTGGCTGCTTATCCTGTGGGCTCTGAGCTGCAGCCTGAGCTCTGCTAAGAATTCCTCAAACCTGGCCAAAATCACTTTGATCTCCTGAGTTTCTGGCACAAGAACTGTATCAGGAATTTCTGGAGGAAATAGCAAAGGATCTGCTCAGCCAGTGCTGTTTGTCATTCACACCCCAGCCCTTTCTGCTGCTTCGTTCCACCCACTGCCCCCCAAAAGGAAACAAGTCCTTTGTTTTTAAAATTCTCTTTTAATTGAAGAGCGCTGTGTTTTGAAAGTGGAAATTCTCACTGAATTTCTGTTCAGATCAGGCCATTTGAAGAAACAGATTTGTGTTTTCTTCAGGCTGAGGGTATGGCTTCAGAGCTAAAGGGGGTTTTTTTATTAAATAGTAGTATTTAATGTGTTTCTTTTGTAGTTTGCACTGATTGTAATACAAAGAATTATAAACAGTGAAATTTCCTTTTATCTCTGTGTTTGTGGTTAATAAGTCCTAAAATTCTGTCCATTGTCTTTATCTTAATTAAAATGTTGATTGTGTTTACTTCTGGCTGATGAAAACACACAATTAAAACTTAGCTGAGCGACTTGTGTGAGAAAATCCAATAAATGTGCAGAAATTCAGCTCCTGTGTGCACCCAGTGGGTTAAGGGACATTTTGTAACCCCACAGCCCCCAGGTACAGAAATTAAACCTGCTTTAGGGAGAGCTCTGACACGCTGTGGGGGGAAATGCAACAGGAATATCCTTGTGAACCCATCAGAATCTCAGCAAAGCTGTCTCTGCAGAGAGCTCAGCCAGGGGAGCTTTGTCCCAAGCTCTGGGGTGTCCCTGCTGAAGCTGCCTCCTCAGGAGTGGTTGTGAGCATAAAAACAAAAAACCCCTGCAGTGTTGGTTACAAGTTTGTTTTATCCCAATGAAAGTGTCTTCCTCACCTTAAATAGCCAGCTGTTGCCTTGAAATATATGATGCAACAGCAGTAATTACATTTCAGATATGAATATATTAATTATGTAGTGCCTCTAAACCCATGCGTATCCAGCTTTGATTAAAGCTCAATTTAAATATCAAAAGTAGTGCAGAGCCACGTCTGTGGGAAGGGGTTTTATCTGCCTGCAGAGATCAGAAGTGGGAGAAGCTGACTGAATTTTGGTGTTTTGGGAGAGGGGCACGAAGCACCAGGTGGGGCTCAGCTGAGTGCTGGGCTGGTGCCAGGGAGGGTTTGGAAATGATCCTGGAGCATCACAGGTGAGCTCTGGTGGAGCTCCAGCCCAGCCCTGCCTCAGGGGGAAGGAAGACACCTGCACAAGGACAGGAGCAGTGGTGTCACACTAAGGCGCAACACGATTCACAGAGCCACACCGAGAGAAGGCAAGGAAGAAGCAAATTTTATTTTGATTTTTACATTATGTAGAGTTTTGGGAACAACCATTGCTTGGAAGGTGAAGTCACCACCTCTCCAACCACACTGGTCAGTGACAAAGTCCATCAAACCTTTCTCCTCCCAGGAGAAAGAATGAAAAACAAAAGGACAGTTAGAAAAACATGTGCATGTTCACAAAAAACAGCGTGAGAAACTCCATCACAAGGATGCAAACATCAGAAGGCTGAAAATGAGAGCGACACAGTGGCACTCTCATCCAAAAAGCTGATTTGTATTTTCCTCTGGGACAGCAAGTGGAAGTGAAGGGAGAAGTGGAGAGAGAAGAAGAAAAGCCACGGGGTGAGGAGTGACAGAGGAGAGGCTCTGTGTGAGCTGGGAGCAGCTCATTTCTGCAATTATCCTCATTTGTGCATTTCTACAAACACAGCAGAGCTGCAAAGCTGCCCTCTCATGCTGCTGCTCAGACCTTTCCTGGTGCGAGTTTCCAGCTTGGATAAATGAGTCCAAATTGCCTTTTTAAGGTTTTCCTGTGTTCCAGAGGGACCCAGAACACGACCAGCAGATGGATTTCAGCAGCATGTTTGTGCTTTCCCATATCCTGGCTTAATTTGATGTCACATTTAAAATGCTAATGGCCACGCTCTGCATCGGAGCATCAGAGGGAAAGTTTGCACCAGAAAAACGCTGAATTTGCCATACAAAAGGAAACGTTATTAATTGTGATGCAGTTGCCCTTTGTGCCTGTGTGTTTACTTGATTGAAGCATCTTGACTGTGGAGCTTTCTCCTTGAAGCCTGATTTGAATGGAGTATACAGCTGGATTGCCCCAGGGCCTTGTAACAATTTATAGTCTGGATGGAAAGGCAGAAGTGCATAAAAAGACAGTTGTGAAATGCTGCTAGTGCCCTGTAATAGAAAAATCTGTGGATGATGACCTTGGCTGCGTGGGCCTCTGGGATCGCTTTGCTCTGATCCAAAGGATTATAAAATGGGAAGTATTGCATCTCACCTGGAATAAAGGAGGAAAAAAAAATCAAAAGAAATTTGTTTTTCCAAATGATGCAGTTCATGCTTCCTCTCCTTTGCATTCCTCCTGCATATGGCCCTGCATTTTAGCAAACATGTTAAATTTACATCTGTTATTCTCTGCACTCTTACAGGAGCTGGGGTTTTTGCATGCAAATATCTGGGTGAGGTTTCTGTAGCCACAAGCATTTATGTATTTAAAAGCCTCATTCTGTTTGCAGATGAATTGGTGTTCTGTTCCTGACCTGCAGCTGAATTAATTTGTGGCAAATTTTTCCTGGCCAGTTCCGAGGCAGCGTGACCTTTCCTTTTTGGTGTGGAAAAAATGCTGATTAATAGAGATTTTTTTTTCCCCCCCCCCCGCTTCTCCAGATTCATCGCTCCTTCTACAGCCAAGAAAAGGCAAAAAAAGATTTTCTTCTTCCTCCAAAGCACTGCTAAACCTTTTCAAGGCAAGGTTGGACAGAGCTTGGGGCAAGCTGGAGTAGGGGAAGGTCCCTGCCCAGGGCAGGGGTGGCACTGGATGGGCTTTAAGGTCCTTCCAAGCCAAGCCAGGCTGATTCCAAGGCTCTGGAATTGCTGCCCTGTGGCTCAGTCCTGCCTCAGCACAGCTCACTTTGCCATTAAGGGACAGAGCAGCCTTGCTAATAAGAGCCAGACGAATGAGACGTTTGAAGGAGCACTGAATTATTTAAAATAAAAAATTCAGCCCGCAAATGAGATTGGCTTTTATGTCTAATGTGCAGCAGATTGAGGTGCTGCTGTGATTGCAGTGGGGCACGTGTGGGGTGGGAGATGGGGATGGAAATGTGGGTGCAGGGCTCTGGAGGAGGTGGCAGAGCGATGGAGAATCAGAGGTGACAGTTTAAGGATTGCATGGCAGGGGCTGCACAGTGATTAAATCCACTGATGCTGTCACTGAGCCGTGAGGCTGCAGATAACATTCTCTCCCTGTGCTGAAAACAAGAATCAATACAAACGCCTTGACAGGGGCTAAATTATTAAATAGAGCCTTCCTTACAATGTTTCATTATCTGGGATTTACCTCAGCTGGTGATTTGTCAGCAGCACAGGGAGATTTGCTGGGCGTTTTGTATTAAAATAATTCCAGATGCATATGAATCCATTTTGATAATTCCCCTCCTTTTTACAATGCTTCTCTGTGGTTTGGTTTTTTCTGGTTTGTTTTTTTTTTTTGGTTGCTATTACCCAGATGCCACTTTGAATTCTCACACAGATCCTAAGCTGTGCTGCACAGTGAGGTTTGGGCTTGTCACATCTGTGTAAAAATAAATTCTTTTTGTATGGGAGACTGTTCTCTAAGTGCTGCTTTCAGGCTGTTGAATTAGCAGGGGATTTGCAGTGTCTCTCAGGTGAGCTTCAGCATTGAGGGAAGAGGCATGAGGCTGCTCTGTGGATTTATGGGTACTGGAGTTTCACTGGACTCCGCTGAAATATAGAGCAACATTCTTTTTATTTTGTTGTACATCTTCTGAGGGAAGGCAGGAGCAGGAACCATCCATTCTGAGGCAGCTAAACCAGCGTATTTTGCATTCCCAGGGTGCTCAGGGCTGCCTGGAGATGCAGTGTTCAGACCTGGCTGAGATCTATAATTTCATCAGTGCCGTTATTTTGTCAATTAAGGAATATTTAACGTTTTTTTGTGGGATTTTGGGGTTGTTCTTCTGAGTAGTCTTGACAGTGTAATGCACCAGGGCAACTGAATGAATTCCTACAGAGCTGCAGTGTTGTGTCACAATTACATCATGGTCCTTTGGAGAGGCAGTGTTCATATCTGGGGGTTTAAAGCAGATGGCAGCATTGTTCACAGTGAGGATTAACAGCTGGAAATTAAGGCTATATGTGTGTTTTTTAGGGCTCAAATCCAGCACTGCCTCCATCCCTTCCATGTGGCCTGGATCTTTGCAATCCAGACCTTACAACTCAGGGGCTACATTGAAAAAAAACCCCAAACTAATATACAAACCACCAAAACTAACAAAAAAACCCCACAGAATAATCTACAGGGGGTTTGTTTTGATTTTTTTTTTCCTTTTTAATGTGATTGCCCTGTTTGTGTCACACTTGGCATCCAGCAGTTGGAATTCTGTTCAGGAGCTCTGGAGGCTGTGGGGGATTATTCCCCCCCAGGAAAGGCCCCTGGGCTGATATTTATAATTTCATTAAGCCCTTTGTCATGGCAGTGTGGTCTTCACCACCTTTAGCCTTTTATTTTACCTTTCTCCTGTCTGGTTTCCTCCCCCTTACCTGCAGCAAACCTGTTTCCTACACCTGTGCTGAGATAATTGAGTGCTAAATAAATCATTGTGTGCCAGCTGGAAAATACAGGGAAAAAAAATGTTATCTCTAGCTTTTAGGGGGAAAAAAAAGTATCAAATTGTACATTAGCTGGGTTTTATGTAGCAAGAGAAAATGGAGTTAGAATAAATGTAGCCATGTCCTCTGGTGTTGAATAGTGAGAGCATCTGTCATGTTTAATAATGCTGCTGACCTTTAGGATTATTGAAGTCGAAATTTTCTCTCTGGTCATTTGGGGGTACTTGAGCACTGTCAGATTTCTTGTGTCTCTGCTCAGCCTCCAAAGGCACATTGTTATGCTTGGTGAGCTGCTGAGGATAATTCATTAAAGAAATTTGTTTTCCTGCTTTGGAAGGGTTTCCTTGAGGAATGTGAAATGTCACTGTGGCCACTGAATTCCAGAGCGTGTCCCATCCCTCAGGGATGTGCTTGGAATTGCTCTTTAAGGTGGAGGTGATGTTTTTAATGCTGTTGTGGCAATAAAGGGCTCAGTGCAGGCTTTGGGGGTGTGGGACACCCTAAAGCTCCCAGTGCCAGCTGGCCCTGGCCTTGCAGTGTGACCTGAGCAGAGCAGGGTGTCCTGGCAGGTGAGGATTCCCTGTGGGGTAAATCTGGGCTTTGGGACCACACTGTGCCAGGAGGGGTTCATTTGTGCAAGATTGTAAAATGCTGGGAAAGGTCTCCACAGGCTGAGAGGGACAGAGGAGCTGGCACAGGGAGGGGAAAAGCGTGTGGCTGCTCTCTGAACACCTGCTGTGTGCCCGAGTGGCAGAAAGGCAAAATCTCCCTTTTCTCAATGCCTGTTCTGTGCCCGAGTGGCAGAAAGGCAAAATCTCCCTTTTCTCAATGCCTGTTCTGTGCCTGAGTGGCAGAAAGGCAAAATCTCCCTTTTCTCAATGCCTGTTCTGTGAATGAATGGCAGACAGGCAAAATCTCCCTTTTCTCAATGCCTGTTCTGTGAATGAATGGCAGGAAAGGCAAAATCTCCCTTTTCTCAGTACCTGATCTGTGCCTGAGTGGCAGAAAGGCAAAATCTCCCTTTTCTGAGTACCTGTTCTGTGCCTGAGTGGCAGGAAAGGCAAAATCTCCCTTTTTTGAATACCTGTTCTGTGCCTGAGTGGCAGAAAGGCAAAATCTCCCTTTTACTCAGCAGGGACTGATGGAGCCACTTAGGAAAACACTTCAAGTCAGCTCCACCCTGTGCCTGCCAGAGCTTCAGATGCTCTCAGGCTGGGTTTTGTCCCCTGCAGGACCTGGTGTCACCTCTGGGGACAGGTCCCTGCCTGGCACTCACAGCCAGGGATGTGATGGATCTGCATTTTTGACACTGCAATCACTGAACACTAATCCATGGAGAATTTGGACTTGTAATTTTGATTAAAGTGATTGATTTTTAAAGCAGCCTCAGTTCGTTTTGGGCCATTAGAGGGTATTTGAAAGGAAAATAACTCTTTAATTAAATTAGCAGCGTGTAAGCATCCTGCTCTGCTTTCTAAGCAGAACTTCTGGGGGTTTTAAAATCATATTCATATTCCCTTCAGTTGTTTGTTGGCACATTTTAAGGTTAAAAGTGATGCAAAATTATTAAGACCAACAAGCTCATGCTAAGCAACTCCTAAACCTCAAATAAAGTTTTTCCTTTGGGAAAACACCCAATTTGTGTTGTTGTGTAAAGCAATTCTTGTCCACCCACCTGGATGTGATATTAATATACCCCATGGAAGGAAGGCTGTGTAAACAACAAAGTGCTTCCCTTTTATTTGTAAAACATCCTTTTAAGACTACAAACACGTCTAAAACATTCAGTTTGGAGAGAGAATCAAATAAGTAAGATAAAAGAATATATATGTTTCACTGCTGTGGAATAGAAAGACATAATTTATGCTCTGTATCTCGATTAGTGACCCGAGGCTGTTGAACTTCCTCTTTATGGATTGGGAAAATGCTGTGACAGTTTTCAAGGGAATTGCTCTCTTTGAGTTTAAAGAGATGAAAATGGCTCTGCTAACAAGGACCAGCTTCAGTGTGTGCTTTCATATTCCTTGTGTTTAAAAAAAAAAAAAAAAAGAAGGCAAAAAATAAAAAAAAGAAAAGGCAATTGGGTGCTTTGATATGTGTGAACCCCAGGACCCTGGGAGGCAGAAGCTGCAGAATGTGGAATATCAGACAGGGCTGCAGGGAATCTGCAGGAAGCTGTTCCCTGGGATGCTTTTTGCAATGGCTGGGAAGGTTGAGAAAGGTGTTTTCCAAGGGGGCAGCTGCCATTTGGTGCCAGTTTCCTGTTCTGAGCTGTTGTGGTGCTTCCCACATTGGTGTTCCAGGACAGTTCCCAGACCCAGGAATTCCCTCTCCTGGGCTGGGCTCTTGAGCCAGGGACTCACCAGCCTGGACTGGGATTTAGAGCTCCCCTCCCTCAGCTGGGGCAAATTGGTGAGGAAATACCTGAAAATTGCCTCCTGATTTCAGGGGTGGCTTCGTGGGCTTTGCTGCACCCTCTGAACGAGAACTCCTGGAGTTTTGAGCTGGTTTGGGCCTTGGAGCTGAAACCTTCACGCTCTGAAGTGCAAAATTCCATTAACTGTGGTGAAATATCATCATAAATCTGTGATCTGGAGGTGATTAAACCAAGGGGCTGTTTGTTACTAAAGACATTGGGCCAGGAAAACAAACAGCTGGGAGCACATCTGGAGCATGGCTGCGTTTGAAGCAGGCACGGTAAATATTGAAATTTGAGCTAATACTGCTTTATATTACAGATTAATTTCTCGTGTGCTCATTGGGAAGCACTTGTGGGACGAGTGCTGCAGTTTACACCGGTTCAAGTGCTGGGAAATGGCTTTGGTTTGTCAGTGTTGCTTGTGCCAGTGCATGAATACTTTATTTCACTTTTCCAAGGTACTGAACACTCAGGAAGCTCCAGGCCTTTTGGGGTCAGGTTCCCAGGGAGATGGCACAGCCAGAACTGCAGACAGCTGAAATATTCAGTATTGATCTAACCAGGCTTCTCCCCTTAGCTGGTGTGGCACAGAGGGGCAGAGCTGCTCGTTTGATTACATAATCTCTGACACTTGCATTTTCCCAAAGACAGGCTCCTGCTCAGCAGTTCAAGTTCATAGAAATGTTAGAAACAACGTTCTGAGAGGATTGTCTTTGGTAAAAAGAAGCTGGTGTAAATCATGGGCTCTCTCTAAACCGTCAAACCAAGTTTTATACAAATTCCCTGAATAACTTTTAGTAGTTTTTCTGTTTTGGAAGGTTCCCTGCCAGTTCCTGCATTTGTGGGTGATGGTAGCACACAGAATCCTCCTGTTTGCAGTGAGTCTGTGGTGATTCCCTTGGGGCAAATCCCTGTGCCCAGGCCAGGGGAGAGGCCTCACCCCTCATTCCCATTGTCAGAGCCTTTGAATCTGGCACTGAAGGGTTCCATCCAGTGCCTCCAGTAATAGAGGAAATTAATTTGAGTTCTGCACGAGGACTGAGTGCTTTCTGCTGCTTGGGCTCAAAGCTTTCTGCTGCTGGACCTGGGAGTGAATTAACACCTTGACTTCTTTAATAGAAGTTATTAGTGGCTCCATTTGTTGGAGTTGTAATGCTGTGGTGATTATATGGCCCAAGACAAATGATTAACTTTGGAATTGTGCATTAGCTTGGCTGGCTGTGTTCACTGGAACTCAAACCAGGGTGCACATGGTGGCCGTGGGATGTGCTAGAGGTTTAAAAACCACATTTCTTTATTCAGAAAACTGCTTTTCTTGTGGACCATCTCAGTTGGCTGTATGTTCACACTTCCAGCACCCAAGAAAAGTGGTTTTTTTTCCGTTGTATCTCTCTCCCAACTTTTCCTTTGATACTTTTTCTCTTCTAGCAGGTAAATGCATCCCGTTTATTCTGTGTAGTTATTTCTGATTTTAGTGTTTTCAATATCTGGCTATTTCCAGATGAATGGAGAGCATCTTTCCAATCTTTCAGTTTAGATTAGATTGCAGCCTGTGGAGCTGGTTTGGGGTATGTTTATTTAGCACTGATTTGCATATAAATACAAAGGAAAACTCTAAAGCCCGGTGTTGCTAATTCAGCTATTGATACCAGGGCAGGCAGCACCGACCTGCATTAGAAATTCCCTGTGGGGTGAGACACACTCGTGTCTCCTGCAAATTGACATTTTTAAAGATTGTTGCTTTGTTTTCTTGATGAGCTGCACCCCATTAATTAGGGGCAGGGTTTTTGTTGAGGCTGTGCCTGGCCATGCTCAGCCCCTCCTGTGAATTCTGTGTGAAAAGCTGATTTTGCTCTGCTTGGAAACATCAGTAACACACACGTTGGGGCAGTTTCTGAGAAGATGTAAACCTTTCACTAAGTGACCATTTGGTAAGTAAATGGCATCCTCTGGGGAGCTGCACAAGGAAACATTCACTTTCCAGGCATTTCTTTTCCAAACACACTTTGTTTCCTCACAGGAACAGCGTTTGCTTTTGTGGTGAAACAGCCAAGTCACAGGATCTGGCTGATCTGTGCCTTTTCTTTCTTTTTCTTTTCATAATTTTCAACCCCAGCCCGCTGGCAAAGGCACTTTAACTTTTCCTGTTACAAAATCCCCTGCCCATGAGGTGATATTTTAGCAGGCAGTGACTGTTCAAACTCTGGGCTGGGTTTGCAGAGCAAACTGTCTCCTGATTGTTTTATCCTCCAGCTCTTGGTGTGTCTTTGTTCAAAGGTAAACCCCTTAGTGAGATGGTAAAGAAAATGTGGCCTCTTGATATTTAAAAGGTGAGAAATCTATTTAAACCGTGTATGATGGCTTTGAATAGCCCCACTGCTGAGTGCTGCTTGTTTTAATAGAAGTGATAAATACTGTGGCTGGTGCTGCTCTGCAATTAGATCTGAGCTATGTGCTATAAATGACATTTAATGGCAAATGTCAGGCGGGGCCCGAATGGTATCTTCATTTCAGTGTTGCACTTCTTTGGCATAACGCTAAAAAAACCTTAATGGAATTTAATTACTGGAGCATCCATTCAACGATCAGTTAAATGCATTTGTGATCCCATTAGGTGCTGGTGGCTGCTGGCTCCTGGTGCTGTGCCGAGCAGGAGATGCTCAGGAGGGTCCCTGGCAATTCTGGGCCAGCAGCTCCCTCCCAGTCTGCTGCTGTGGAAAGGCAAAATCTGTAATCAGGGGCTGGGAGAGGCAGGAAACGTGAGCAGGGATGCTGTGATCAAAACCAGTGCTTATTGCTTTCTCTCTCAGAGGTTTTAATTACAGCCCATCAATGACTCTGGGTGTGTGTCTGGTTTGGGATATTTGTGCAGTAACAGCAGAGATGTGGCACCTCCACGGCCTCACCTGGGATTTGTGAATTTATATGAAATGCATATTTGTGAATCTGTTGTGAAATAGCATTTCCCTGCCCAGCTGGGTGCAGTGGGATACCCTTGAGGGGCAGCAGCTCTGAGTGCTGGCAGCACCTTCACCTGGACAATTACCTGGAATTCCACTTCACCTGGAGGTGTGGGGGGGAAAATAAACCCAGGAAACCTGGATGGGAAAAAAGGAAACAGAGCAGAAAGAGACCACAGAGGGATTAAATGAGGTAGTAAGCAGTGACCCATAACCTTCATGGAAGATCTTATCATAGTTTTATTTTAAGCCAGTCAGTTTTTAAGCATAACTGCTTTTTTTTTTT
>VXAX01001003.1:41591-150003 GCA_013399835.1 Leptocoma aspasia | reverse complement strand
AGGCGTTGGGGCGGGAGGAGGAGGAGGAGGAGGAGGAAGGAGGGAGGGAGGGATGAGGGAGGGAGGGTCACAGCACATGCTCAGTGCCGCCGGTCCGAGGGCGAAGTTTGTGCGTTCTGCGTGCGGGCTTAGGTCACAGCACAAGCTCAGTGCAGGCTCGGCGAGGTCTGGCAGCCCGCATGTGCCTCCATTTTGAGCTGGGAGAGGGGAGAAGGCAGAGTTTGGGCCGGGAGCGGAGGGCTCAGCGATCCGTCCCTGCCCCGGGCGCCTGGCACAGCCATGGATGATCCGTTCAGCCCCTGCAGGTAGGCTGCATCGCCCCGGCCTCCCCGAAACCGTGGGGATCGTCGCCGGCGTGCGGTGTTGGTGGGGTCGTTCCGTGGCTGTTGCGTGCTCCCCTCAGCCCTGCCAGCGCTGCTCCCGGGCCAGGAGGGCACTGCCGGGGGGGCACGCTGCAGCTGGCTGCTTTTTGGGGCTTTTTTTGGCATTCCAGTGCAGCTGTGTGCGTGCAGCTGCAGGTGGAGGTGAGGGGATGCTGGGGCCTGGGTTGGGGGGATGTGACAGGAGCCACTGGGTGCTCCCAGGACGGGTTTGGTGATGGAGGGCACGGGGCTGGCAGTCCCCAGGTGCTGGCCTGGCAGTCCCATGCAGACAGCACTGGTGCATCTGAAGGGCAGCTGTGCAGCACCACAGAGGCTCATCAGGCTGATGGGATAAAGGGCAGGGCTTGGGCTCTGTCCCCTGTGGGACAGCCAGCAGTGTCACTGTGAACAGAAGTGGCTGTGAGGGCACCTGGGTGTTGTGCTTCGTTCCCAGCTGTGTGTGTCCTCACTGCCAGGGCTCTGTCCCTGTGCCCTGCAGGGCTCACTCAGGGCAGCTTGTCCTGGAGCTGGAAGGGACAGGGACACTGTGTGTGCTGTCACAGTGAGTGACACCTCTGGAACTCGGAGCAGGAGGGTGGCCCTGAGCCTTGCGCACATTGTCACTCACCTGGCAGGGGCTGTGCCACTGAGGCTTGGAGGGACAGCCACTTCTCACGTGGGCACAGGGTGGCAGACAAGGGGGAGCAGCTTCAGACTAACAGCAGAGATTTGGATGAAAAGTGAGGAAGAAATGCTTCCCTGGGAGGGTGGGCAGGCCCTGGCACAGGTGCCCAGAGCAGCTGTGGCTGCCCCTGGATCCCTGGCAGTGCCCAAGGCCAGGCTGGACAGGGCTTGGAGCAGCCTGGGACAGTGGGAGATGTCCCTGGCCATGGCAGGGCTGGCACTGGATGATCTTTAAGGTCCCTTCCAACACAACCCAGCCTGTGATTCTTGTCAGAAGCTGAGGAATGAGTGATGAATAAACCTGCAGAATTCTGCCCATGTCAGTGCCACGTCCATGCCTGAATCCTACCTTGAGTGTCATTCCTGTAACCATTTCCTTTTATACCTGCAGAGCATGAAATAAATCAAGAACACCTATTTCACGTGGATCACTGGTCACTTTGGCCATTGGCTGAAGCAAAGTCCTGCTAATGATGACAGAGCTCAATTCCCCTGAACTTCAGCCTGGCTGGATCCCCTCATGGTTTAGAGAGGAGTCTCCACAGGCCTGGGCTTTGGACACATTCTTATTCCTAATAAAGGAGCTCCTTGAGTGTGTGCAGGAATCTGTCAGGGCTCTGCAGGAACACAGGGATGTGGCAGCTCGTGTCCTTAACACTGGTTTTAAATGTTCACTTCTAGACAGAAGAGAAGGGCTTGGGCAGCCAGTTCACAGCCAAGCAGCTCCTCAGGTTTGTGTGAAGGTGCACAAGGCTGTACACTCGGGTTCAAAAAAGAAAAAAAAACCAACATAAATAGAAACCCAAGCTCCCTGCTCCCCGCAGCCAGGGAAAACCCCCAAACCCCACAGGCCTCCCCAGAAAAAGCAGCTCAGGGAGAGTTTGGGTGGCAGGAGGGTCAGGTGTGGGGTGTGCTGGTGCTGGCAGGATGTGCCCCGTGCTCCCTGGGCAGTGCAGCTCTGCTCCTGCAGTGATTCCATTCACAGGGACACCTCTGGCCTGGCTGGGTGCCCAGCAGGTTCTCCCAGTTCAGGCACTGCTGGTAGGTGGTCTGCTGAGTTAATGCCACTCCAAACAGCTGTTAGAAATTGCAGATACATCATGGGAAGTGCTTGAATATTGCCCTTTGGATGAAGAATAGTCTCTTCCCTTTGTTCTGCCTTCATTTCAGCTTTTTTTTCCCAGGCATAAATCAGTGAGATTACCTCTTTCCCCTTCCTTCCAATTCTTTAGGATGTAATTTGTTTTAATTAGAGCTTGTTTCCAGGTGCATGGTGGAACTAGGGATACCTTCCAGCTCCTTTCATGCTTCCCATTCTTCATGCTTATCACCTCTGACACGAGCTGTTGCTTCTGCCCGTGTGTGCTGTTGAGGGAAGCTGCAGATTTGTGTTGTCAGGCAAGTTGAGAGCCCCAGAGGTTGGTCAGTGCCTCTGACCTGATGGAGCTTTGTGGAGAAGGTCCCTGTGTGCTGCTGCCCAGCTCCACTGGCCTGCACGGGAGCTTCAGTCTGGTTTAACAGTGAATATTTGCTCTGGGAAGTGCAGAGGCACTGCCTGGCCATTTTAGAAACTGTACAGGACAAAACCAGCATCAGTCCACGCTGAATTCATTCACACATTCACTCACCAGTGTCAATGCTGCTTGTAAACAACATTCTGCTTCTGTTAAAATCACGTGTAACCAGATAAAAACCTTTGCGTTATGCAATTAATTGTTTTGAACTTATGATCAAAATGCTGGTGTCTTCCTCGTCTGGAGGTAAACAGGTGTTAGAGAGGTGCTCCATGGCACCTGCCAGCAAAATATTCCCCACAAAAATTCCTGCGTGGAGAGAATTCCTGACTTCCTTCCTTGGCAGCACCTTGGCTGAATTACTGTCACTCCATCCCACCTTTTGGCTAGGGGACAACACTGAGCACTCTCTATAGACTTTTTTTCCCCCCTTTCTCTACAAACATGATGAAAAACAACTTTATCTTGACAAAGCCTTTCCTGTGTGACTGGAGCTTGTGCAAGTGCTTCCTCCTGCAAGCAGCAGCAGGGTGCAGAGCAGGCTCCAGCCTTGCAGTGGTGTCCCTGCAGCCAGGAGCAGGCTGCAGCTTGCTCTGCAGGTGCAGCTGTTGGGACACGTTTGCTCATTCCTGCTTTGGAGTGAGCAGGGGCTGAGAACCTTCCCTTAGAAGCTCATTTGCCTGAAATACAGGTTGGATTTTTCACCCAGAAGACAAAATTGATTGTAATTTAAAAACAAAAAAAATTTTTAATTATTACAACACACAGTTGTAATAATTTTTNATATATAAATAATTTTTATTTACAACCTTTTATTTAAAACCTGTTGCAGCAGGTTTTAAATGAAGCGTAAGCATACAAGGGGCAAGAATATTTTCTGAGCATTAAAATACTATTTTTATAAAATGAAATTTAAAATCTTGCTTAAAGAATGAAGGTTTAAGACTCAGGGAATTCAGGGGACTTGTTCCTCTGAGGTATTTAACTCAGGTTTGAGGTAGTTGTGGGGTTTTTTTGGTTAAAGATTGAGCAGGCTGAACGTGTTTGTCCCTTTTGTATTTTGAAGTGTGCAGTGTTTGAACATGACATGCATAAGATAATTTTGGTTAAAATTATGGGTCCACTTGGCTCAGTATCCTGCCTCCCAACAGTGACCATAAACAGATGTTCTTGGCTGCAGTGCCAGTCACTTTCAGGCCTTGATAAACGGGTTTTTAATCTGCTGAAGTTGGAGTGGAGTAATTTTGTTCTCCCCTGTTTTGTCCCTCTAGAGATGGAACAAAATGATCCTTGCCAGATGTTTTTAGAACTGCCTCTGAAGAGCAGGGGTCTTTCATCTTGGGTATTGGACTGTTTGAATTAAAGGATTTTAAAAAAAAAAACACCTTTCCATGGGACTTTCTTGGGAGTTTCTATTAATTTTACAGAAATCAGAAGTAACTAGAAATTGCTTTGCTGTGTCACACTCTCAGTGGATGTAACTGACAGTCTGGCCATTAATAATGGCTGGTTAATTAGTGCTAAGTGTATGGCTGCAGTTTATAATCTGTTCTGTAGCACATGTATCTAACATGGGCCTGCTTTTATTCAGTAAAGCCACTGATGTTGATACCAGGCTTCATACATAACCCCAAATCTGATAAGAGTCATTGTTCAGTGCTACAGCTTGTTAAAAACAAACATCTGCCCAAACCCCTCGACAGCCTGGCTTTAAGATGTGTCTTTCCTCTTTTAATCTTTGGCTGTATAGAAATAATGACCTTTTCCAGCTGGTTTTGGACACTTCCTTAGCCACTGACCTGTCCTCACACGGGGGTGGCTGAGAGCACAGGAATCCCTGTCCTGGTGCCACCTCTGGGGACAATTCCACAGCCCTGGCCCTGCTGCAGCTGCATCCCAGGCTTCAGTGTGATGGCTCCAACTTGTGCACCTGAGCTTTGTGTCCCTGCTGTGCCCATGTGACAACCCTGGGGGGTTTCAGCAAGTTTGCTTGGAAAACCCATCTTGGAGAGCTCCAAAGAGAGGCAGGAATGCTGTTTGAGAGGAGGTTTGTGGCTGGGTGAAGTGGCTGCTTTAAAAACCTCCTTCTGTTGATCAGCCCTGTAATTTAATTAGGGGTGACCTCTGTGCAGAGCCAGGGGTGGCTCTGTGGGTAGCACAGGGTGCTGTCCTCTGTGTGGTGTTGGGATTTCTGCTGCTGGCCTGGGGTTGTGTTGTGGGTTGGTTGTTTTTAAGCTGAATGGCAGCACTGAGTTATCTCAGTTTTATGGCAGAGGATGTCTGAGTGCACTGAGGGCAGGGTGACCACAGCAGGACAAATAAACCCAGCAAGGAGCTGCAGAGGAGCAGAGCTGGTCCCTGTGGTGCTGCAGCAGTGCCAGCCAGAGTGGAAAATGTGCATTTACTGCAGAGCCAGGTCTGCTGCTGGGCTCTGGCAGTGAAAAGGGAAAGGTGAAAGGAGCAGCAGCACCATTTCTGATTTCCCACCTTGCCAGGTGATCCCTGGCCCTGCAGGGCATCCAGCCTGTGTGCTTCCAGCAGAAACCTGTCAGGCTCCTGGCAAAGGCCTTCCCTGGGTGTGCTGGGCAGGAACTGCCTGGGACACATCAGGGACAGGGCAGGGCTGGGCACAAATCCCCAGGGGACTTTTTCCCCTGCTCCAGCCTCGGGAGAGTGCTGCTGTGAATTCCCAGCCCTGGATCCTGCCCGGTTTTGGCATTGCTGTAACAGAATCCTGAGCCCAGGTTCTCCCCAGGGCTGTTCTGCTGTACTTTGGGGCACCTCTGGTGGCCGTGTCCCAGCCCTTGGTGGCACTGTGTCCATGGGCAGAGCTGCCAGCTGTGCCAGCTGTGGGTGAGTGGTGTGGACAGGAGGGCAGGTGACAAACAGAGGGTGAAGCTCATTTTGGTGTTGGGAACTGTGCAGGCTCTGCTGTGCCAGCTGTAGGTGAGTGGTGTGCACAGCAGGGCAGGTGACAAACAGAGGGTGAAGCTCATTTTGGTGTTGGGAACTGTGCAGGCTCTGCTGTGCCAGCTGTAGGTGAGTGGTGTGCACAGCAGGGCAGGTGACAAACACAGGGTGAAGCTCATTTCTGTGCTGGGAACTGTGCAGGATGTGCTATGCCAGCCTTGGGTGAATGGTGTGGACAGCAGGGCAGGTGACAAACACAGGATGAAGCTCGTTTCTGTGTTGGGAATTGTGCAGCTCTGCTGTGCCAGCCTTCCTCCCTCTCTCCTCTTTCCCAGAGCTGGGAAATGGGAGCTCTGCCCCAGCCTAGGCTCAGTCCCTGCCCATCCTCACCTCTGAACTTTGTCTTAGTGTTCTGCCCTTGGCCTGGACCGTCCAGGCTGTGCCTTGGGCAGGGAGGGGACAAGGCTGGCTGGAGCTGGCCCTGCTCCTGCCCTGCTGGAGCTGTGTGAGCACAGCTCTGTGCATCAGGGCCCTGCTCTGCCTCCTGCCTCCTTGATATTCCAGCGCTGGCTCCCAGCTCCTTTCTGACCAGCCCCTGTTTACTTTGCAGAACACAACGTTGCCATGGCAACAGGTTACTTTTCAAAGGGAACATCTTGTCATTATATTTAATCCACTGCAGCTGAGGAGGACTGAAATATTAAGTTGTTGTTGCTATGGATACTGCTTTGTTACAGCAGTTTCTTTTGTGTCACATTTCATATACAGTGTTGGCTCCTTTTTTCCCTTTCCCATCGAATAAACACAGGATGCCATTCCATTCTCATTGAAATTGCTCCCACCAATATGATTTAGCTTCAAATCTGCAGTGCATTTCAGTTTCCATAGCAAGGATTTTTCTTTCTGTTTGAAACCCATTCCTGGGGATGTGGAAACAGTAGAAATCACAGAGCAGATCGTGTGTCCTTGAGGAGCCGGGGGCTTTGTGCCCTTTGAAAATCCAAGAGGGATGTTGAGCAGCCTGCCAGAGCTCCCTGCACAGCAGCTCAGCCCAGCCCTCACCTTTGGGGCAGGGGAGGGAGCACCTTGAGGTGTGAATATTCCCAGGAAATGGGGATTGGGTGATGGAAAGACACACACAAATATTTCTGTGCCTGCTTCACCAGGAATGGTTGGAGAGCCCCACTGAGTTCCAATGAAAGAGTTGGGAGCAGAAGTCCCACCCCAAATTTGCTTTTAACTTTGCAGTTCCAGGATGGTCCAGCCTCAGCTCTTAAATGTCCTATTTATCATATTCAGTGTGGTGCAGCTGGAGGAGTTGGGAGCTGGGGGATGTTTGGTTCTCCCTGTCTGAGCTGAAACCAGCCCAGTGTTCAGGGTGGGCACAAACCCTGCACAGGAACCTTGTGAGCTTCCCTTGCACTGATGAGCAGGGATGTGCATGGCCTTAAAGTGAATTCTGGGAGGAGAGGAGGAGCACCAGCACTTTGTGCTGTCAGCTTCCCCTTTGCTCCTCACAAGGAACAATTCTGACACCTTGTAGTAACCTGGTATTTAATGTATGACTTTGTAAATAGAAAATTGATTTCCTAGTTCAGTCATTTCCTTGCATAACCTGAAAACAGGAAAACAGTGTCAGGTTGTCTTGCAAAAATATGCATTAGGGGAAAAGATTTTGACGTGTTCTCGTTGTTTTCTGGAGGCTTTTGGCTCATATTTGGAGTGGGTTTGTTTCCTGGGAGGGTGGCACTGTCCCGGCCCCTGCCAAGGGACACCTTCCACAGACCAGGTTACTCAACACACCTGAGCACATCCCCTCGTGTTTTCTAAATAATGTGTTATTTCTGCTCCATTTGCATTGGAATGCAATGACAAAAAAAAAAAGAGTATCACCCTGAATGTGATTAATTGCAATTCTTTCTCATTGCTGTTTTTTCTTTGTATCTTAGGAGGCTAAACAGTACCCAAGGTGAAATCAGAGTTGGACCCAGCCACCAGGTAAGGGATTTTCTTTGTGTTCAGTATCCAGAGATGCTTTTGCCTCTTGATCTGTGCAGATGACAGTTGTTTAAAATTGCATGTGAGGGTTTTTAGAATCATCTTTAGGTGACTCACTTTAGTGAGTTCTTTAGTATTCCTTGGCTCTGTTACTGAGATTTTTCTGTGTCAGATGTTGATGTGTTAATGATTTTCAGTAGCAGAAGTGCTGTTGGGTTAATTCTTAAATAAGATTGAGGGAATGTGAGTAACTGCTGGAAGTTAAAGGAGTGCTTTAAGTCATTTGGATTGTTGAAACAGAAATTGAGGGAGCTGCTGAGTGTGTTCATGCACTGGGAAGCAGAATAAGGTTAAGACTCTAGATGTTCCTGGTATGTTAATTCTAATTTGAGAGAAATCCTTCATAAGCATTGGAAATAATCTGTTCTTAAAGAGTATTAACATACAACTTGCTGTGGTTCATGGGGCCAGATCTGTCAGTGGGAACTGAGGCCTCTCCTTTTCCTGAGGAATTGACTTTGTAGTGTCCAAGTGCTGGAGTTTTGCATCCAAGTGATGAATATTCATTCAGACCCTCTTAAAAATCTTGTTTAAGAACTAGTGAAAGTAAATATTTATGGAGCCTGATGTCACATTCTTGAGGATGTTTTGCCTCCAGAGGAAAAAAGTCCTTGGCAATTAAACCTGTAGTGTTCTTTTCAGTAGTCATAACAAGAGTGCTGTAAATGATACCTTCAAAACAACTTTAATCTCAAATTGTCATCTAATATTTTGGCAGGCATTAGTCACCCTGCTCTAAGGTATAATTACCACGTGCATTTATGGATGGGGAAGAAAAAGGAGGAAGAAGGTCCATTGGTTTAGAATACTGTTAATTCCTGCTTGCTTCGTGTTTTAGACTTCCATTGTTCCCTCACTTGTCCTCGTTTGTGACAGATGTCATCCCTGACACCCCCTCAGTGAGCAGCAGGTGAAAAGAGCAGAATCCAGAGCCTGAGGTCCCAGCAGGAGCTCCTGATGGCTCTGGAGCCCTCCTTTTCCCCCAGCTGTGCCCATGGCGGGTGTCAGAGGTGCTGGGTTGGGGTTTCCTCAGGGCACAGGTCCCCCACACAGCAGCAGGGACAGGAGAGGAGACAAATGTTCTCTAGGATTGCAGAATTCTGAGAACTCACCTGCCAGGGGAGCAGAGTGGGGTCTCTACTGAGTGTTCTCCTGGGACAACTTCTGGCTACAAATGACAGCCAGGGAGGTTTGGAGTCCCCAGCCCTGGAGGTGGCACTCCGTGTATTGCTGTGGTCCCTGCAGTGACAGAGGACTCTTGACTATAATGTCAGAAGGCTAAATATGATTTATTAACATGACTCTATAATTCAAAGGATTTGGGCTATTGTCTGCCCAGTTTGGAGCATAGAAGCTGCTGCTTCCAGCTCTGTCCAAGGAATGCCAGAATAGCTTACACAATCAGAGATAACAACTTTTCACCTCATAGGCTGAAAGGAAGAAAAACCCTCATCTCCTATATCAGGAGACAGGGCAGAGAAACCTCTGTCCTTGAAACAGAGGCTCAGAGATTTGTTTATAATATCTCATACAGAGTAAAAGACACTTTCCCATGGGAAGAGTTTTTCTGCAGGCCTGCATGCAGGGAAACTCATAATATGTTCAGACAACACTCAGTGCTCTGGGCTGGGGGGACAAGGTGGCCGTGGGTCACAGCTTGGACTTGATCATCTTGGAGATCTTCTCCAGCCTCAGTGATGCTGTGATGAAGAGGAGGAAGCTGCTCCTGGCAGTAAGTGCAGTGATGAAGCACATTGCAAGGGTGAAGGTGGGCTCGTGCAGCCCCCTGCTTGCTGGAGTGCCTCTCACAGAAACCCCAGTGCTGCCTTTTCCCTTGCCACAAGAGAAGTTCAATGCCATACCCATTTTCCCAGGCAAGAAGTAAAATAAAGTACAGATTAAAGAGCAGAACATGAAAGACATCTGAACCTGTGACTTGTAATTACTGGTTATGTATAAATGTTGCCTCTCAAATACGTTTAGCATTGTAAGGATAGGAGGTAATTATAGGGCTTAAAAGCTGTTTCTGAAGAGGCTCTCAGCTATCTCATCTCAGAGCAGGAGATGACTAAAGATGCTAATTGGGTCTCTGGATAGAGTGTAATACTTATTTAGAGGCAGTGTTCATTTTGCTGAGCTATCTCCCTTTCAGGAAATGTCTTTGTTTCTCTTTGGAGTTCGGATGATTTACCCAGCAGTTAATTTTAAACTCGGTGTCAAATGTGTAGGGTTTCTTGCTGATTCCAAATGGGACACATCTGGTAACTACCTTCCTGCCTTTCTTCATGTGTGTTCTGTGAGGTTTCAGCCTGGCAGGCAGCAGCTGGATCAGCATCCCTGTGACAAATGCAGCTGCTGTGTCTGAGGGGAGTTGTCCCTCAGCTCTGGACTTCAAACCACGGGGCTGGGCAGTACAAAATGCTTTCCTTTCAACCTCTGCTGCTCCTGTGTGCAGGAGGGCTCCACTGGCACTGGGCTGAGGTGGTGTTAGCCCTGAATAATCATCAGGAAGATCACTGCCCTTCTGAGAAGGAGTGCTGGATGAAGGGAATGGGTTGGGCTTGATGCCTCAGCATCCTCAGAGTTCTGAAACTTGGAACAAATCCCTTCACCACCTGCTGTCTGAACATCTTCCACCTACCAGCTCCTACTGTCCCAGAGAATTTACAGACCTGTGTGTCCTCCTGAACAGCTGCCATGTCCCTGTGACCCTTTTTTGCAGGCCAAGCTCCCTGACCTGCAGCCGTTCCCTTCCCCGGACGGGGACACGGTGACACAGCACGAGGAGCTGGTGTGGATGCCAGGAGTCAACGACTGTGACCTGCTGATGTACCTCAGGGCAGCCAGGTGAGCTCAGCCACCACCACCCTGCTGTGCCTGTGGCCTGCTGGGGTGGCCATGGGCAGGGTTGTGTTGGCTGCAGCCCCTCCTTCACCCCGGGGTGCTGTGGGTGCCAGGGGCATCAGCTGAGAGGTTGGGTTTGAGACAAGAACACTCAGATTTGGGCCAGCACAGCTCCCTGCCATCTCCTGTGGCTCTGGAGTGAAAGTGCAAAGGCAGCAGTGGGGTGTGGGATGGGTGACAAGGGAGGAGCTGCTCTGGGACAGCAGAGGAGCCCTGCAGGGAATCCCCTTGGCAGCTCCTGTTTGCATTTCACTTCTTCCCTGGTGGCTTCAGCAAACCCACTGGTGGGCTTCACAGTAATTCAGAGTCTCAGTAAATTACTTGTAGCTGGCAAGAATTCAGAGGCTGGGGAAGCTGCAGTTTCAGTCAGTTTTCTGACATAATAAAACCAAGATGACAGCACAAAGTTTGCTGTCTCTGCTGAGACTCTGTTCTGTCTGCAGGTTTCAGTTTCTGTAATCCTGATCAGGCTCTGCTCCTTTGGCACTGCAGACTTCTGGCTGATGAAAGCAAATTAGATTGGATTTTAATGCTGGATTTATTCCTGTGCTGGGGGTGACTCAGCTTTGCAGTTTTGTGGTCCCTTATTTAATCCACGGTGTCGCAAGGCCCTAAAATTCCTGCTTTAAGGTGTAAATACAGTATTTGTGTAGTGCACTGAGTGCCTCCAGCAGAGCTGAGGAGTTTCCCCCTTTTCCCCTGGCACTGCAGGAGCATGGCAGCCTTTGCAGGGATGTGTGACGGGGGATCCACCGAGGATGGATGCGTGGCTGCCTCCCGCGACGACACCACCCTCAACGCCCTCAACACAGTAAGTGACCCCTTCCTGGCAGGGCAGGCCAGCCTTCCTGCCCCTCCTGGGCCTCCCAAAGCAGGCAGTGCATCAAGGGTTCAGCATGCCAGCCAGATTTTTGGGATCACACCTTTTGGTGGTGACGTCCTCTCAGTTACCGAGTGGTTTGCAAAGCTCTGAGCTGCAGGAGTTGGGTGATGAACTCGTGGGTGGTGCCTCAAAGGTGACCCCAGTGAGTGTTTTTGAGGAGCTGCTCAGGGCCACCAGCTGGAATTGGGGCTTGCTCAGCTGCTCCTGAGCCCAGCTAGTCTGGGGTTTTAACTGGAGTTGGAATGGCTGCATTCTGCATAGGGAAAATGTTCCTGGTGTTCCTCTCCCTTGGGATGGAGGCCCCTGAGCTGGTGCCTCACCCCTCTGCACTTGGCTGAGTTCTTCCCTGACATCCTTCTCAGACACTCAAATTTCTGTTAAGGTCAGGAATCATTAAAGAGGTTTTGGAATTGGAATTTCTTTCCCCTTATCTGTAATAATAGCCTAATGCAGAAAATTCATTTAACTTCACTGCTTCTCTATCTCCTTTAATTACTGCCTTTAATCACTTGGCAGCCTGAGGAATCTGCAGTTACACTTGTAGAGTTCTTGCTTCTGAAATTAGATTAGTCCAAAAATATTTTGGTTTTGTTCCTCTGGTTCTTTTCTCTTTGTGTTTCTAGTGCACATCTATTTTAGGAAATACTTTCCTTGTCTGCTTGGAATTTTTCTAGAAAAGAGTTTCCTTATAAATAATAGTTCTGTCAGGGGTATTTTAAGAAACTTTGACTTATTTCTGAGACCCTGCTTTTTTGACTTTAAACAGTTTAGATAGGTCACCTGTTGTCCTGACAAAATGGTACCTTCTTTATTTTTCAGTTCACCACCTATTTAAAAGAGATCAGATTTATCTGATAAATGATTGTGAGCCTCTTAACCTGCACTAAGTTGTGTCTTTGTTTAGAAATTACCATATGCAACCCAGAAGATGAATGTAAAAGAAAATGGTGTGGTATGATTTCTTATTATGGAAATCCAATAAACTTCAGGGTAGCACTTCACATAAATCAGTCTTGACAAGCTCCTTTGCTGCGGTTTTATTTATGTAATAACAGGTGCTGTGAGCCCCCAGAATGATTTATTGTTAATTATGCCAGATAGAAATGAAGATCATGGAAGGCACAATGCAACATACAGACATCACATACATGTATTTATATCTCAGCTCACTGAAATGATTATTCACTCAACATTCCAGGTGAATTCCAGCTCCTGCTCCTTTTTGGGCTTTGCTGCCACATTTGTCACTGTAACTGTAAAAAAGGAAATAAAGTTTTCATTTGGAGTTTGCTGCCCTCCTGGTGGGTGCCCCTGTTGGACTGGGAGGGCTGGAGGAGGACACAGCAGCTCCTGCAAGTCTTTCACCATAATAATGGTGAAAAAATGATCCCAGGAAGCTCATCCTGCTCTGGCGGGGAAGGGGGTGATAATCCAGGGAAGGATGGAACAAGGTGGATGTTGAGCACAGACCTTGCTGCTGCTGGTGGGAAATTTTGGAGTAGTTCCTTCCCCTCCCTCCTTCCCTGCTCTTTGCCCTCCAAACTCTGATTTAGCATCAGGTGTGATTTAAGATCCTTTCTGTGTCCATACCAGTGCAAAGGCAGGAACTCACGACCTGTTTTATCCTTCTGACCTGTGCCTGCTGGTCAGGGGTTCTGCAGTGCTGCTCCCAGGCCAAGCAGGAATTAATTCACTGCTTTGTGCTCAGATTTGACAGAGTTGGCAGAGGAAGAATTCATTCCCAGAGGTCAGCAAGGCCTGGAACAGACCCTGGGGCAGGCAGGGTGCAAACTCAGTGTGGAGCACAGACCCTCTGAGGTTTGCTTCATGTTTTTGCTGGGGAAATCAGAGCCAGCCACTCCTATTTATCCTCATAAGGAGAAAAAATAGCACCACTTAAGCTCATGTAGTGCTACATGGAGGAGAGCCCAAACAATGATATGCTAATGTTGTGTAAATCTCTCTTTACTCATGGTGTTGCTGTGCCTTCTCATGGCTCTGCTGCATGGGAACGTGTCATTATGAGTGACAAACATGACAGGCTAATCTCAGTGCAAGGAAATTCAGTTCTAACTAAGATGTCACCCAGACAAATTACTCCCTGTTTTAACTTGCCCTTAGACCAGATTTTCTTGTTCATTAACTACAGACAAGGTTGAAAGCATAAAAAAAAAAATATTTAAATATATGTTAGCATTTCTCCTTATGAGTAGTTTTCCTGGTGGAGGATGTTAATGAGCAGCTGCTCTCCTGGTTCACACGAGGCAGGGCCAGGCTCCCTGCCCAGGCCTGTCCCAGGCTGGAGCCACCTCAGTGCAGGAGACAATTCTGCCACCTGGAATTCCCATTCATCCTCATCCTCGCTCTTACAGGCAGCTAAAAAAGGGCCAAAACCAACTGCTGTGGTTGCTGTTAAAATTTGGGGGGAGCATGCAAAATACTCCTATTTTTAAAGTGTTTTTAAACACTTTCTAAAGTGTTTTGCTATTTTCAGGTGTTTTTAAGGTGCTGTTGTAAGTTTTTCAGGTAGTTGGCCAGCTCTTGCCCTGGCTCTGTGTGGAGCACTGGCCATGCCTGTAGTGCCCCACAGCTGTTTTGCAGCTGCATGTTGGGCTCTTTGGCAGCTCCCAGTGCAAAGTAGTGGCTGCATCACAAATATCAGGCTTTTTAATCATCATCAGCAGCTCTTTAGATGCTTAAAATAGATTACAGCTGGGGGAAAGGAATGGAAGTTGGGTTGTTTTTTTTTTTTAATTTGTTTGATTTTGTCTGATACCCAAATTATACCCTAAAGGGCACTTGGGGCTCTTTTCTTGCTGGGTTTTAGAAATGGTTGATAAAAATTCAAAGGGGCATATTCCATTTTCATAGCAGGGCAAGATGTCCATAGCTATACAGAATATCCACAGCCCACTGAAATTTGTCAGCTCTGCTGCTGAAAGAATTGGCCTGAATTCCATTTTGTATTAAAGGAGGTGTTGGGTTGGAGTTACCACACCCAAAGATGGAGCTGCTCCTGGCAGTAATCCCCATCCTACTCCTCATTTTCCTTGTCTTTTACCTTCTCCCTCATCTGGGGATGTGATTTGTCCAGGACAAGTTATCATCCCATGGAAGAGCCAGTCTGGAACCTGGAGAACTCTGGAATTCCAGTGCTGTCCTATCAATGCTGGACTTAAAAGTGGGTTTGGCTGAACAATCCCTTCTGCTTTAAGGTCCAACCCAAACCAGGTGGTTCTGAAGCAGTTCAGTAAAACTCTGATGAGACAGCAGCAATTTTTCCTTGGAGAAAAAGATCTCAGAGTTCTTAATGGACTGCAATTACTTAATGCTGAGCCCTCACTGAGCTGGGCTTTTCAAGGCAGAGCATAATGGCTGTAATTGCCAAAGGAAGCCTTGCTGGAGCAGGAGCTGCCAGATGCAATGGCACTCTGCTCTAAAAAGGTCACAGGAAAGGGACATTTAAATTAAGTTATAAATTACAATTGAAGAACAATATTTTGATGAGCAAGCCCAGAGATGTCAGAGCTGCAAGATGTAATTCATGGGTTCATTACAGGCTGGAGGTGCCTGACAGCTGAGCCATGCCAAAGGAGAATTTATTTGCAGCATCACCCAGACAGAAATGGCAGCTCTGCTCAGAGGCTGCAGTGGGAACTGGAACCTTGTGGGAATGTGCAGCCTTGGTGGTGAAATCCCTTCCCTGGGCCTGGCTTTCTGTACCAGCAGTGTAAAGGAGGCTTTGGGGCGTGTGCACATCCAGAATTTTGCTTTAATCCTGCCCAGTGGTGCAGAAGTTGCTGTGTTTTCTGCTGTGAGGTACATTTGTGGTGGTTCCCTTTGTTGCAGTCGTTCACAGATCAAATCTCAGGGTGGTGCCAAATCTGGATGCAGAGTTAATGCTAAAAATGGAGATTCTCTGGCTGGCTGGACAATGCTCCAGTGTTTACAGAAATACCTGGAGAAGTTCAAGCAGAAGTTAATGAAACCAGAGGCAGTCATCACTAGCTGTTATTTAAACCTTTGAATCTTGCCAATAAAGTGCTCAGGAATTCTAAATGGCTGAAAGTAAAAAGCAGAGAGTGAGCCAGACTGGAACATGTCAATTTAACTCCTCCAGCACTCAGAGAAAATATTTTTCCTTTCTGCTGCATTATTCTACTCCTGGCATTTATAAAACACTTTTTTTCCACTCCCACCTGCTAAAATGAACATTTTTCAGGAGACTCTAAGCTTGTATCATGTTTTCACAGGGGTATTCTCTGTTCCATGGCTGTTCTGTCAGTCTGTGCTGATGGGGTTTGGGATTGTTATTAATCTAATTACTTGCTCAGAAGTTAATGCCCACATAATCTGTTGCTGATCTGGGACAGCCTTGCTGGTCTGTAAACTTTCCTTTTTCTGGAGTGGTTGCCTGTCAGCCCAGGCTGTTCTTTCTGGGTTTGTCTGGTTTATTTTCTTTACAGATTGAGCTGCTTGGGCAATGGGGCTGCCAGGGAAAAAACACGTGTTGTCCTTGAGGCAAAATAAAGATGCCCTCCAAGTTACAAAGAGGCTTTGGCATTCCTCATGTTCTGGGAGGGAGCAGAGAGGGGAGGGAAACAGGAGCAGCATTCTCCTCAGCACTGTCACATCTCCTGAGTGAAAAATCTTCTAGGTAGTGGCATGCACAGAAAAGAGGCATTTGCAAGGTGAGCTGGCAAAACAAACAGTGCTTTTTTTTTTCTTTGAGATGGATTTGTTCCCAGTGCTGGAGTGCAAACAGGGAGGAAAATTAATGTGTACCCAGCAGAAAAGGCAACATCTTATTTTCATGCCTGTAAGTAGGCATTGCATACCATGGGAGCCTTAGAACTCTTTCTTTAAGTGATTTTTTGGGTTTTTTTCAGGCAGTTTTGGTGCTTGAGCAGAGCCAGTGAGGGCTGGCAGTGCAGCTGAGCTCTGAACTTTTGGAAGTTGGAGCATTGTTGTCTTTGGTTGCCCTGCATCAGTGCAGGGAATTAATTAATCACTGCACCCAGTGTCTGTAACCTCCCTCAGGGTGCCAAATAAAAGCTCAAAATTAACAGAAAGCCACTGGGGCTTCCTTTTCTTTCTTGTCCACCTTCTGTTGTTGAAGCACTTGTTTCACTGCAGAAATCCTGTTTGTATTGTTGTTTTAGTTTTTGGTGAGGAAATAAAATTCTGGCTGCCAGTGAAGGACCATTTCTGTTTGTTCCAAAAACACACTGCATTAACAGCAGAGGTCTGTGCCCAGCAGTGACCCTTTATTTTTAGAAGTACTTTTTTATTTTTTCCTTTAAAATTTCCCCAAGTATTCCAAAGTAATGAGTGCCCCAGTAAGTTGGTGTTGGGGGAAGAGCACCTTCAGCAGTTCAGATCTGCTGACAACAGGAGACTGGAGCCAATTTGTGTGAAGTCTAACCCATCACGTATTAATTTTGATTTTCTTATGGCTGACACCACACTGAGCCCTGTGAGTAGAAGGGAGCAGTGTGACTTTGGCTTAAACATTACCTGGGACAGGTTTAGGGAGGAAGGGGGATCCCTGCTTGGTTTAATGCTGCTTCTTCCCCTGCTAAAACCTCAGTTACCCTTCAGGTTGTTTACATTTCACTTCACACAGCAACAGGAAAAATAATTAGGCAGAGAACATCTCATGTGGCTTCCTGTAGTGGTTGGTTTTTTTTTTTTCCCTCCAATATCAGATCAGTGCTAATTCCTTTGAGTGATCTATTTGTCTTCTTTATTTTTCAGCTACATGAAAGTAACTACGATGCTGGAAAAGCCCTGCAGCGCCTGGTGAAGAAACCTGTGCCAAAGCTGATTGAGAAGTGTTGGACTGAAGATGAAGTGGTAGGAAATGATTTATCTCCTCCAGCCTTTATGGTTCACGTTGCTGCTCTTGCTTTTTTATGGGTTTTTTTTTTTGGTTTTTTTTTTCCCTAAAGAGGTTATCTTTATGAGCAAGAAGAGGGTGGGTGTGTAAATAAAAATACACCTGCATGGGTATATAAATGAAAAACCTGATCCCAGTGCATGACAGAATTAATTACTCACGGAAAAGTGACAGGAGAAAAGTTTGGTTGGTGTTTTTTTTGCCTTGAGTGAGTCAATTTTTAAGCTGGTTAATTGGTGAAGTGTTTAAAGAAGTAAACAAAAATAAAAATGTGATCTTGTTAAGCTACTAATAAAGCTGGCATTGCTGTTAGAAAATAGAACTGATTAATGGAGGAAACTTCCATGTTCACTTAGTCGTTTTAATTATTCAGGCAGTGGCTGGAGAGATTTTTTAAAGCTGTCAGGCTTTCAGGGGACGTGTGCTCTGCTCTCCCCTGACTGAAACCTTGCTGCAGGAGCTGGGGGAGGCTGGGCCAGCCCAGAGCCCCTCTGTGGGGCTGGTTCCAGGCCCAACAAAGACCCTTTGTGGCTGCTGGAGCCAGGAGGGAGGAGGCAGGGCAGGAGCAGAGCCTGGGACACGCTCCCCTGCTCAGACCTGCACTGATCTTGTCCCCAAAAGGAGCTTTGTGTGGGGACTGACTGCTGCAACAAATCCTTGGGGGGCTCTGCCCTGTGTTTGCTAAGTTTGGGTTGAGATTGCTCCAGCCTGGGCTCTCTGCACACATCCAGGGGTAAATTGTGCCAGCATTTCTCTTTTTCTCCCTGTGGAGCTTTTTTTTCTCATTTTTTATTCCATCAGCTGAGTGCTGGAGCTGCTGCACTCAGGGGTTTTGATGGTCCACCCATGTTAAATGAGAGAGAATTGAGCCTTACCAATGGAAAAAAACAAAGTTTATTGGAAAGTGAAGCATTACTGCAGAAGTGCAGCCTGTGAGCTGCACAGAGTAATGATCACTGACTCTATAAATCATTGTCAGCCCCAGCTCATTTTATCATATTTGTTCTTGTTCTGCTCCATCCAAGTTTCCAGAAACATCTGGCAGCCCTCCAGGCTGGGCAGAGCCAAAGATCAAACTGTGCTCTTATTTATAGACAGCAAAGCTCCACCTGCACAGCCTCAGAGCCTCTTGGGCCCTGCAGCTCCAGACAGCTCCAGCCTGAAGCAGCTCTGCTGCATTTTGGGGCATTTTGGAGCCTTGCAGGGGAAGTTTCCTTATTGCAGGCCCTGGGAAACTGAGGAGAACTCTGATCCACAGGAAATGGAGACCCAGGTCCAATCCCTGTCCTTGTTTGGGCATTTAAATACTTAAATTTAAGTTTTGCAACTGGATAAATAAGCAGATCCCACACCTGATACAGACCTTTGGTCAGTTAACCTGAATAATAATAATAATGATAATAATAATAATAATACCACCACATTTAAAACTTTTTTTGTGGACTCTCAGCTGCCCTTTGTTTTCCATTAGAGCAGCTCTGCTGCCTGTGTCCAGACTGTGAGGTAGGAGCTGCTTGGCAGTGTCAGACCTGATTAAAGCAAAGGATGGGAGTTGTGTTATTTTTCCTGCTGCTGATGTGGTTGCAGATGTTTAGATGGAATTAAGCAGAGGATAAAATTGCCCACTGATTGAGTTACACGTGTAAACATGAAGACCGAGGTTTGTTTTCTCCCTCGTGTCTCTGAACCTGTGGCTATTTTTAAACCCTTTTTTTTTGTCCCAGTATGTAAATTCAGAGGCACAGGGTGAGAGGCAGAGTGCACTGAGAGTGGCTGAAGCAGCTCCTGCCCTGCAGTGTGCAGGGGCAGCTCCAGCAGCTGTTTCCTGTTTGTCAGGGCTCCTTCCCCACCTGGCAGCACCCATTTCCATTTCCATTTCCAGCACAGATTGGATGGGCAGGGCTTGGTTTCCCTTGCAATGCTCAAGAATTCACTGCTGTGGGCAAGTTGCAGCAATTGTCACATTTAATGCCTGGCTGAGGCTCCTTCTGAGCACACAGCGAGCTCCAGCAGCATCTCCTGGAGCTGGGGGGCTGCAGTTGGCACAGAAGCAGCAGGGAGGAGGGGGATTATCTGGGGAGAAGCCAGCAGCAAAGTTCTCTGGGTTTAATACAGCCCGTGCCTCCTAAATCTCCTGTCAAACCCAGCCCAGGACGTCAGAGCAGTGAGTTCTGCTCTGCACCTCGTGGGCACCTCCAAAAACCCCCAGGTCTTTGCCAGGTGTGGGATTTTGGGTGCAGGCAGGCAGAAATCCCCCCTAGGGACGGAGTGGTGCTGCTCTGTTCTTCCCCAGGTGGAAATCCTTTGTGGCTGCTGTGGGAGTGGAGTTTGGAGCCAGGAGACGGGTTTGGCAGTGCCTCTGTTTGCTCTGGTGCCTGCCCTGGTGATCTCTGGCTCCTTTCCACAGATCCCAAACCTGGAGCCAGGATCAGGAACTTTTTCAGCTGAACATCCCCATTCCCTGCTGTGGTTCCATGGGAACATCTCCCAGCACAAATTGTCCCTATAAAATTACCACATGTCTTGGGACAAAACCTCCTCTGCAGAATGGCTTTTATACCTCAGTGTGTTCAGTGCAGTTCTGACCCTGCCCTTGCTCCAGGTCCAAAAATGAGCTCAAATTTAATCAATAACCTATCAAAGAGCTGTAATTCATACAGGGTACAGTGATCATCTCTAGGTTTTGGAAAGGTTTGGAAAGGTAATGGAAAGTTTTTCTGTTCTGGAAGGAGAGGAGCTGGTTCTGACTGCTCCTCACCCAACAGCCCCAGTTCCACCTCACATTTTTATCTCTTCATTCACAATGTGCTTTTTTCGTCTCTCTCTAGCAAAAGTTCTGCCAAAATCAATAGGGCTGAGAGGAGGGAGAAATCCGAATCAGAACTAAAGGAACCTCCAGTTTATTATGGTTTTAATTAGACATGATGAACACATTTTAAATACCACCAAGGCCTGGGGCTGAGCTGCATCTAATCGAAACAGATTAAGTCACCCGTCCACACTTGGGTAGTTATTAATTCTGTTTATTTATGCATGCTTGCTACAGGCAGAGTTTCTGCTGCTCTGCTGCAGTTTATTGCACAGGGGTGCTCTCCTGCATGGGGCTGTGCTCCTCATTAGCATTCAGATGTTGATTATGGAGAACTGGTGAGGTTTAATTGAAGCACCTTTGGAACTCGGGGCTGTGTCTTCCAAAGTTAAAGGAGATCTGGGTGAAGCAGTATTTGAACATGCTTTACTGGGAGTTAAGTAAACTCCTTAATTCCTCCCTTTTCCTCTACACTTTGTTCCATCCCTGTTAAATTCTCTAAAGGAAGTTGCCAAGTGTTCCTTAGGAAGGTTCTTCCACCGTGTGCATCTCTGTGCACAACTGGCAGTGCCACATCCCTGAGAACTGCCTTTTATCTTGAAATATTCTGCCTTTTAAATATTTCACATGGCTCTTGATGTCGAGTAGTTGAGGTAAACAACCTCCATTCAAACAACCTCCTCAATTTATGTGCAGGGGTGGTTAATCCTGGCTGCTGCTAAATCTTAATTGGCCGTGTACATCGATTTACAAGTTCATAAATTTTAAAATATCCACACCTGGCTTCAGCTTCAACTCGTTTATCATAAAATACAAGTGGAGATCCTTCTGCCAGAGAGGACAAGATACAGCAAACTGCTTTCCTAATATGTTTGCAAGTGTTTGTAATCCAGCGTGGCAGGTCAAGGAATTACTTATGCAAAACCCACAGAGTTATTTGCTTGGCTTCTTTGCCTGGAATCATCCTCAAATGTCTCATCCACCCTTTTTGGAGTGTGTGCTGATGAAAACATTGGCCTCACCTTCTCCTTTGAAACCAGGGCTCTTCAGATATGCTGGGAGCCAGGGCTGCTTGCTGGGGCAAAAATACCATGGATTTTATTTACTGTTTATGTGGCAGCTATAGAAAATGGAATTCAGAGCCAGATTGAAACAGAGCCTCTGGAATGGTTGAGTGGAAAAAAATCGTGAAGAGGTATTGGAAAAGCTGAGAGCATTGCAGGGCTGACTCCTGGGGTGGGCTTGGAAGGTTAAGACACCAGTTACTGCTCAGTTTTATTGCTTTACCCACAAAAAATAAACATTGCAGCTTCCCAGTAGAGTGACAGTCCCACTAAATGAACATTTGCTGGGATTTACTGATCCAGCCATGTTTGCAAGTGTGATAATCAGTAACAATTGGAAAAAAACCCCACCAAACTCAGATTGCCATGGCCTTGTAGGACCTGTGTTTTAAGAATAAATAAGATTTTAGTTTAAGCACGTGTGGGAAGGTCTTGTCTGTGTCTTATTCTGAGAACTCAGAGTGGAAAAGAACCATCAGCCCTCACAGTCAGAAGTGACCAGTGAAGGATGAAATTATTCTGCTTGGGGGAAAAAGTTGTTATTTAAAGGTTGCATAAAATTATAGTTACTGAGTAGCTGGCAGGTTTACAAAATGCTGAGGTGCAGTACAGCTGGAAAATACAAGGTGTATTACAGCTCAGAAAGGGGAACTTGGTTTAAACACAGGTTCCTAGATGAAAGATAACAATCTTTTGTTTGTGATTAACTTGCATCAGTCTTTGATCCAAGCCCTTGTTGAAAGGGATCAATACTGCACATACAGCACCGAGTTTATTGTCAAGTCCTTTTGGAAATAAGGCAGTGAATTAAAAATCAATTATACGTGCAGAAAAGTTTGTGTAGGGCAATCAATTCTGTCCTCTTAGTTTGCCAAAAGATTCCATTGTTTAACCAGCTGTGAAAAGGAATGAATTTTAAAAGCCTCCAGCAAATGAGGGGGCCCAAAGGGGCGGGGGGAGAGATTAAAAAAAAATTATTTCAGCATTTCATGTTCAGCAAAGGCTCTTCAGGGATAAATCTATAAATCCTGTCGGTGACCTTGGCTTCAGAGTGGGTGATTTCAGTGCTTTCCCTGATGCTGATCTTTGCCCAGCTGCCAGAGAAGTTGCTTTTCCCTTAACAAAATCATTTTGGGGTTTGTTGAACTGCCATGTGCTTCTTGATCCGGCCTCTCTCTGCCTTCATGTGGAATATTTTTATCTATTAAGCACTTAGCATGCTGCTGATCCCAAAAAATACCAGCACAGCTCCTTGCCCTGGCTGGGAGCCACGGCTCAGGAGCTATTTCTGTTTGGGATGGAAGAGAAACTCCAAGCTCCAGCACAAACCAAACCACCCCTGGGTGCCTTCAGGAGCTGCTGTTTGTTTTCCAGAGCAGGGTCTGCACTCCTCACAGCCCCTGAGCTCCCTGTTGCCAAGGGGAAGGGATCTGCTGCCTGCAAGATGAATAAACACCACACAGGCTGATTGTCAGAAAAACCGCGTTTTTCATCTCATTTTCAAGGGCATCTCAAAAATGGAGCTCGCTTTGCACTTCCTGAGCTCTCCATCATCCCTGCCTGAGCATTCCCACATGGGAATGAGTCTGGGGGATGTGAGGGGCTTGCATTTGTCCTCCCAGAGGGTGGTTTTGGGAACAGAGAGGGCCCAAGGAGCGGCTGTTGGTGTCCGTGGGTCTGTCCCACCCCGTGGGCAGAGCGGGAGCTGGGCAGAGCCTGTGCCCCGTGCTGGGCATAGATGGAGTGGTTTTGGTTGGTTAATTTGAGATTTCAAACCTCAATTTCGTGTTTGAGATTTCAAATCTCAAATTTGAGGGATTTGTGGTGGGTTCCTGCCACAAAGCCAAGACAGAACAGCCCCAGGTTCCTGCCTGGACCCTCTGGTGATGTCTGCCAGGCACTCAGCTCCTGCCTGCACCACCCTGACCTTTCATCCAGATTTTATCTGCTCAGGGATCCGGAATCTGGGTTAAATATAACCTCCTGCTGTATCCTGTTCTGCTCCAGAAGGAAACTGAGTCATGGCATTCTAAAGAGCAGCTGGGGAGTGCAGGGATCATCACAATTGGGGATTTTCTGTGCTTAATGCTCTTGGCAGAGCAAGGGAACCGAGGGAGGGATTGGAACTCACCTCTGGTGGTTGTGGTGAAAGTGCAATTGAAATAGAGTAATAAATAATGAAGTGCTGTGATATTTTTCTGGTTTTAGTGTGTGATAGAAATCTGCAGCTTCTTTCCAAGTGATTTTGGTGTAGTCCAGGTTGATACAGGTAAAAGCATCTCCTTTTCAAATGCTTGTGTTGGAATTACACTTCATTAAACTCACAGAGCCTGGGAATGGATTCCTTGACATGGCAAATGTCTGTTTTATTTTGGAGGAGTTGTTTGCTGCCTAAATGACAATTTGCTGTTCCTAACAAGATTGTTTTACAAACACAAAAACCCCAACCCCTAAAACAAAGCGAGTGCAGACAGATGACACCATTGTCTGCAACTTGACAAGATGATATTTGATTTTTGAATTTTTTTTCCCTGGTAGTTTGGGTCTCTGTCTGAGTCTTGACTTTGATTCTTTGTTTGAACACAGAGGCTGACAGCCCCAAACCCCCAAACTTCCTGAATGTCACTGGATTCTCTGTGTTCTGCCCAACAGCTTAGCTGGGAATTATTTAGTCTGGCCCAGTGGCCATTGCAGCAGCAAATGACAAAATGCTCTTCAAATGGGTGTAGTGACATAATTCCTATTGAAGAAATGTTGATTACTGTCACAATGTGGATGCTCTGTGTGCTTTAGTGCTCAGGGCTTATCTTTCTTGCACAACATAAGCAGTATGAATGCCAAAATACACCTCATTTGCAAGTGCTGTTTGCATGATAAATTTTATTTTTCTAATCTCCCCTATCAACAGAACCAATTTTTTTTTTAATCTTCCCGATGACATAAAAATGCATTTTAATGAAACAAATTATCAAGCTTTGTCTCTTCTGTGTACGAGCAGGGCGGGCACATTCAATTAGGCTGAGAAATGATCATTTGTTCTATTACAGGCTGTAACAGAGCGAGTGCAAAGCCACGATCCATCACCAGTTGCTCAGCTTTATGTTACTTAAATCACTTGCCATCCTGTCAGGGGCTCAGAATCCTCCACGGGAGCCATTATTTAATTTAAGTTTGTAAAGGTGTCACTTGTTTGATAATAGGCTGCTTCTGTAGTAGATGAATAGGGACTAAATATTCATCATTTTCTGCATCCATCCCAGATCCCTAATGAGTTACAAGGATAGCAGTGCCAGTAGAGCTAATGATGATAGTGCCATGAAAGGAATTTGACAGCAATAAGGGCTTGATCCATGGGAAACTGCAGACCTTGCAGAGGGAGAAGGCAGAGGGTGGTGGGCACTGAAAGGCTCCCCAGGGAATGGGCACGGCCTGAGGCACAGGGAGGGATTGCTGGGGTGTCCTGGAGGGATTGCTGGGCTGTCCTGGAGGGATTGCTGGGCTGTCCTGGGCAGAGATGAGAGGTGGATCAGTGCTCCTGTGGGTCCCTTCCAGCTGGGCTGTCCTGGAGGGATTGCTGGGCTGTCCTGGAGGGATTGCTGGGCTGTCCTGGAGGGATTGCTGGGCTGTTCTGGGCAGGCATGAGAGGTGGATCAGTGCTCCTGTGGGTCCCTTCCAGCTGGGCTGTCCTGGAGGGATTGCTGGGCTGTCCTGGAGGGATTGCTGGGCTGTCCTGGAGGGATTGCTGGGCTGTTCTGGGCAGGCATGAGAGGTGGATCAGTGCTCCTGTGGGTCCCTTCCAGCTGGGCTGTCCTGGAGGGATTGCTGGGCTGTCCTGGAGGGATTGCTGGGCTGTCCTGGAGGGATTGCTGGGCTGTTCTGGGCAGGCATGAGAGGTGGATCAGTGCTCCTGTGGGTCCCTTCCAGCTGGGCTGTCCTGGAGGGATTGCTGGGCTGTCCTGGAGGGATTGCTGGGCTGTCCTGGAGGGATTGCTGGGCTGTTCTGGGCAGGCATGAGAGGTGGATCAGTGCTCCTGTGGGTCCCTTCCAGCTGGGCTGTCCTGGAGGGATTGCTGGGCTGTCCTGGAGGGATTGCTGGGCTGTCCTGGAGGGATTGCTGGGCTGTTCTGGGCAGGCATGAGAGGTGGATCAGTGCTCCTGTGGGTCCCTTCCAGCTCAGGACATTCCAGGGTTCTGTGAATTCTGCTGGAGCTGGGATTGTGAGCCTGGCCCCGTGTTGCTCCCTGAGCCCACGAGAGGGGTTCTGTATGAGCTGCAAGAAACTCAGATTTGGGTGGAAATGCCCTCTGGAAGGAATCACACAATCACCAGGTGGGAAGAGACCTTCAAGATCCTCGAGTCCAACCCAGCCCCAACACCTCAACTAAACCCTGGCACCCAGTGTCACATCCAGGCTTTGTTTAACACACCCAGGGATGGTGACTCCAGCACCTCCCTGGGCAGAACATTCCAGAACTTCATCACCCTTTCTGTAAAACACTTTTTCCTGTTATCCAAGTTTGGGTCCCATCCCTGGCCACAGAGGAGCTTCACTCTGCACCCGTGGTTGGCCCAGCTGAGCCCAGAGCAGCTCCTGGAGTGCCCAGCTGTCACTGTTGAGCTAGGAATAAGACACAGACCTCCACTCTCCAGAAGGTGAAAAGAAAAAGGGATTTATTGGAAATAGCTCGTGCTTTTTATAACACGATGTGCTAAGGTAAGACCTGATTGGTCTTATGGAAAATACTTCTGACTCTCTTGGTAAATTAAGAATAACACAGTCTAAGGACAGCTATCTCAAACACTAGTTACAGAAAGAGATAGTAACAGTTGTTTATAATTCCTTTCTTCAGTTGTTAGACTAAATGATTTCTATTCCTTTGTCCGGCTGGCTGAGAATATCCACACCCAGCTGGGAGCTGCTCTCTGCTTTCCCTGTGCCCTGTGCTGTCTCACATGTGTTGATCACTGCAGTTAAGATCTGCTGCTCCTGCCCAGTGTTGTTTTTGTACTGTGTGCCCCGTGGTTGTGAGTGTTTTGTGGTGAAGGCTTTGTGGTTGTGCTTTTCACGGCCTCTCAGTGCCTCCCCTGCTCCCCCCATGCTCCTTCCACCGTGGGTTTCCCCATCCTTTTGTTCTTTCCTGCTCCCCCCAGCCCTCTGACTGCATCCCTCAGATTTATATGGCTTTTAGGCTTCGTGGGGAGATTGATCAGCCAGGCCTTATGCATTTAGAGGAGCTGATAAATGGCATGGCAGCACATTCCCCTCCACTGCTCTGGAATAACTTCAGTGCTCAAATCAAACATCCCATTTGCCACAAATTGGGGAAGGCAAAGAGGGCACCTCTGGTTTATTAGGGTGCATATTTCATTTATCTGTTCTGGGAGGTGTTGTCCAGTTCTACATGTCTGGGGAGGTAATTCCACAGTCTCAGCACCCCCCTGCCCCCTCCCCTAATATCCTCCTTCAAGGTTTCCTTTCCAGCATTCACCTTTGTTACAGCTGCATTTCTGGTCCTTCATTTTCAGATCTTCAGTCATTTCCTCTCTTATTTGTGGTCCCTTTTTCACTACTGGCCCCATTCTCCCCCTCACTGAGGATGTGTCCCTCAGCCTGGAATTTGATTTTGTCATCACCAGTATTTCTTCCAGGCAGATTTGCATGCTCAGGTGTCTCTTCACTCCACTGCAGCCAGTGGCAGACTTACTCAGAAAGGAATTTAGGGAGTTTTCAGAGGTTGCCTGGTATCATTTTGGAAAGGGTCAAAAACTGGAATTTGTATCCAAGTGCCTGAATTCCACCCTGGGTATCACTGCAGTCACAGTCCCTCTGTTAATGATTTACCTGGGAAGGCACCTACAGAAATACCTGCCTCTCAAGAGGGATCATTTCCATTTTGTCTCATTATTCTTGGATTTGTTCATTGCCACAAAGTCTGGGGGATCTTGAAGTTCTTTTATTTGTTTCTTTCTGCCATTTGCATAAAAATCCCTGTTTGACAGCAGAAACTGTTTCCAGAATAATTGACAATAATGGTTGCAATCCCAAGGGAACAACATTTCTGTAGTAGGGAACTTCCACTGGCAATGCTGTGTTTGAGCCTTGAAGGATCACTCAAGGTATTTCAGGTAGTCCTTGAAAAGGAACATGTCCAGCTCTTTCTTTTTACTTGCTCTTTGGTTTTGAGGTACAAGAAGGCTTTTTGTATATTAGCATTTTAACAGCAGTTTAAAATAACAACCAGAAATGAATCTCTTTGTGTACAGAAAAGGCAATCTCAAGTATAATCAAAGGCTTTCTGTTGTCTCTTGTCAGCAGCACATTGTTTTGCTTTTCTGGCTCACAAATGTGCCAGACCTTTGTTCTGTGTAACTCTTAAAAGGCACCTTTAAAAAATCATTTATGTAAAAAACACACTCAAATCATTTTAGCTCTGTTTGCAACACTGAGAAACAGAGAATGTTGGATAAACAAAAAGCTCTTTTTTGGCAGCGAGGGCAAGCCCAGGACTTGTTGCTCCCTTTGGAAGGTCCTGCTGCCCTCAGCCCTCTGTGCCTTGGTTTGGAAAGGGAACGCCTCCTCTCCCACTCTGCCTTTGGTAGGGAAGAGGAAATTGCAAAGTGAGCAGCCTTAAACGAGAGGGTTCATCTCTGCCTGCCTCCTCTGCAGTGTGACATTCCCTGCTGGCGTGTGGGACCATCATAATGCCTGGAGTAACCCAGGAATTGTTCTTCCCACAGTCGAGGCTGTTTGTCCAGCAGCCCTTCCAGAGCTGCAGGAAAGGAAAGTCAGGTTTCCTTTTCTCCTGCTGCTGCTGCTTTAAGGCCCAGGCAGGGTTTGATCCCAGCATCAGCTGCTGGGCTCTGAGGGCTGGGCTGGGCTCGGGTTTCTGATTTTATCTCCATTAGGGGATCACGTTTCTGCTCTGGGGGATGGCTGGGGGATCTGTGGGATGGCTGGGGGATCATTGTGGGATCACTGGGTGATCTGTGGGATTGCTGGGTGATCTGTGGGATGGCTGTGGGATCTGTGGGATGGCTATGGGATCTGTGGGATCACTGGGTGATCTGTGGGATGGCTGTGGGATTGCTGGGTGATCTGTGGGATGGCTATGGGATCTGTGGGATCACTGAGTGATCTGTGGGATGGCTGTGGGATCTGTGGGATCACTGAGTGATCTGTGGGATGGCTGTGGGATTGCTGGGTGATCTGTGGGATTGCTGGGTGATCTGTGGGATTGCTGGGTGATCTGTGGGAGCGCTGCCTCCCCACAGCTCAGCAGCAATCAGGAATGGAGCAGGGAGGGTATGTTCCTCACAGGAGCCTTTGGAGCTGGATTTTACAGTCCTGCCCCAGCAGGGCAGGGAGGCTCAGGGACCGGTCTGTTGGTGCAGCCCCTTGGCTGTTTGTCAGCAGCTCCCATGCATCCATCTGTCCCTCCCTGCATCCATCCCTGCATCCATCCCTGCATCCATCCCTGCATCCCTCCTGCAGAGGTTGCCTGGCAACCCGAGCCGGTGGGGCCGGTCCCTCCCGCTGCCTCTCTGGTCCCTCCCCGGTCCCTCCTGGTCCCTCCCGGTGCCTCCCCGGTCCCTCCTGGTCCTTCCTGGTCCCTCCCCGGTCCCTCTTGGTCTTTCCCGGTGCCTCTCCCGAGCAGGTCGGGGATGATTTATCGATGATTTATCGGGAGGAGCCGGGAGGCAGTGCTTGAGGGCTTGGGAACCTTTCATCCAGGATGTGCAGTGAGGGCACCCAGAGCCGATAATCAGGGTTCAATTAGGGCAAACAGGCTCCTCGTTTAGACAGAATTGATTATTTTTGATTTGATTTTATTTGGTTTTTTTGCTGTTTTGTTTTCTCTTTCCCATCGGGACTCCTGCCCCCACAGACACAGGTACAGTGCAGAATGGGAATCAAAGCTTTGCCTGGTGCTTCGGGTGAACCTGTCATCTTTCTCTTTATAAAAATAGCTCTGGTAAAAATCCTGATGGGAAAATACAGCTGGGGTCAGCACAAAAGGTTAGCAACACCCTGACAGCTCCAGGCCCGGGGTGAAGGAAGAGCTGAATTCTCCTGCAGCTCTGGAAATGTCTGAGAGCTGTTGTGTCACCTTCAATATCATGTTGCCTTTCATGCAGACTCTTGCATTGATCCCTGGCATTAACCAGAGCAGGGGCAGAGGAGTTTTGTAAACTGGCATTTAGGGAGTGGTTCTTGTTTGGTCACAAGGAGAACTCTGACCCCCTGGAAACATCACCTTCAATAAAGTAAATGGGAGGGAGCTGGGGCAGCCTTTGGGCTGAGCACCTCAGCTCAGCTCCTTTCCCAGCCTGGCTGTGAGCAGGGATGGGCAGAGCACGTTGACAAGAGCGTTTGTGTGTGTCTGAGGAGGCAAAGAGGAGAAAAAAGGATGATGAATCCACTCTGACCTCCTGAATGGCAATATAAATACTTTATTGAAAATTCTAAATAAATGTGTTTGTAACCAGTAATCCTGCTCTGCATGCAATCTCATTTAGCCAACTGGGTATGCAAATGTGCTATTAATGTGTTTGCATCCAGTATAAATACACAAATCTAATCTGTTTATATGTGTCATTTACACACAGCTGTGCTCACACTCACTTAATACCAATATTTCCAGCCAGCGAGAGGTACCATGGGAGCTCCATTGTTCCCAACAAAAGCAGCTCCATGGAAGGGGGGTCATTATCATCCAGGATCTTTTGGCATTCCCTGGAGGGAGGCTGTTAATGACTCTCCGGCTGTGGCTGCTCTGGGTACTCCCAGCTCAGGCTCTCCCGCAAAGCTTTGGCTTCAATCCCCCACACTTTTGGGGCCAGGCTCTCGTTTTTCAGTGTAATTTCTCAGGAAGACAAAGCGATGCAGCTGGGAGGGAGGGAGCAAATTGCTGGGCACCCTTGAAGGCTTTCAGCTGATCTATTCCTTGTCAGTTTGTTTAGAGAGGACACTTGATCTCACGGGCAGATGGCCTGGGGAGTGTAAGGTTTGTGTCAGTGTGGCTGGCCAGGGCTGCACTCTGCTCAGGGGCTTTGAATTTCCAGTGGGAACAGCCATGCCTTGGAATACAGAGCAGTATCTAATGAATACCACCAAAATATTTTGGTTTTCTGTGCCTTTGAGTGAGAGAACTGGGTGAAAACATGATTTTATTTTCAAGTCTCTCTAAATGTGCTGCACACTGAACAGAAGTTCTGCAGCTCGTGAAGATCAAGAAGTAAAGATGCTTTTCATGTATTTAGTGTTTATCTGCTGTAAACTATGAAAACCCCATAAATTTTCTTACCATATTTATGATAAAGCTTTAAAATGCATATTAAATATGGAAGGTGGTGACAACTTCCATTGGCATCTGCCTGGAAAACCTTGGGCCTTTCCAGACATGCACTAAACCCATTGCTTTCATAATAGCAGAATCTCCCATTTTGTTTGCTTAGAATTAAGGGAAAGGTTGAGAGAAGAACTTGCTTTTCTTGGACATAGGCTAAAGAGGTGATTTGATTTTATTTTTTATTAGAAAGATTGAGAAATAAAATCCTTATTTCCTGGATTGAGAAAGATCAGAAGAGGCCCTGTGTGTTTGTAAATGGTTTGCATTACACAATGCTCTTCACTCATTAACCAGGTGGAAATCATAGGGAGGGAATGGAATTTCTTAGAGAAAATAATGACATCTAAACTCGATTGCAGCACCATGTCAGAAGAGACACATTACTAGCAGTGATGAATTTGCAGGTTCATCAGAGTTGTGCTGCCTTTCTGAAGGTTCCAGTTGGAAATCTTCAGCTGGAAATCGATTATCCACGTTGTTTGTTGTTTTTGCAGTGGATGTTACTGGCTCAGGCTTTCAGCACCAGCTTTCTTTGGGGTTTTTGGGGTGGATAAGCAGAGGGGGGGAGCTCAGCTCCCAGTGGAACTCGGGGTGCAGGGTTTGCAGCAGGCAGTTCCCCCTGCCAGGCTGTAATCCGGGGCTGATGGAAGCCCTGATGCACCAGCTCAGCCCTGGCACTGCCAGCCCCGTGACAAACGTGCCAGCCCCGTGACAAACGTGCCAGCTGAGCTCTGTCAGGCACAGCAGAATGGCTTTGTGTCTCTTGTCAGGAGGTTTGTTCCTCGGGATGAAATAGGGGACCTGCAAGTAACAGGCAGGCAAACATTAACATGCTCGTTCCTTGTTCTGCCCGGGTTATTTATAGTTTATTTATAGCTCCCTGTGTGCAGGCAGGATGCTGCAGCATCTAATGCATTTCATCAAATTATCAAATGGTATTAGGAGGCCTCGTGCTGGGGCTGGTCAATAGCCATGGAAACCACTCCATAAAGCAGAACCGTGTCTGTCAGCACCCACCACCCCACAAGCCGTGGGATTTCCTAAAGCTGCTTCACAGCACTCATTATCCACAGCACTTTTTTAATTGTGGCACAGTCTGTCTTCAGTGAGCAGCACAAACAGTAATGCTGACAGAATCCTGTCATAAGCAATCTTTTAAAGTTAAACAGAAGTGGTAAAATTGAAATGTTTGTCCTAAAAATCCAAATTATTTACTTGTAAAAATGAAACCATTGTGCTCCAGAGCCACTTCCACTTCTTACCCAAACTTATCCATAGGTCTGGGCCTCGTGGTGCCCCCAGCCCTGTGTTTGAGGCTATTTTAGCTTGGCAGCTGTTGCTCTCAGATGCCTCCTGTGAGCAGTGCAGCATCTCCTGCAGCACTGGTGCATGTCATTTGTGCAGGGGAGGGCAAATTCAATCAGTGTCAGGCAGTCTGCTTTGTGAGACACCGGGGAGCAACAGGTCACCTCTGATTTGGTGTGCAACTATTTCCTTCTGTTATATTTAAAGCCATTTTGAGCTCTCTGTTGGGCTTGACTTGGACTGTTCTTGCTGCAGGGAGAATGTGGCATGATGCCTGAATTAATGGAAGTCTAGAATAGGAATGAAAATCTGAAAATGGTTTTTAAAAAGGCAGTGTTAAGCTTTAGAATTTCTGAAGTTATTTTTTCTATGCTTTGTTGTTATTTGTATATTAAGAAGTGTCTCTCTCTCGCCTTTCCAAGAGGCACAGAGCTCCTTTAGAGCTGGGTATCTCACAGTGCCTCAGTGGGCCAGGGATAGCTCTGTGCAACATCAATAAAGGTGACAGCAGAACTGGCCAGAAGGATTGACTTCATTCCTACCTGGAAATTTGGAACAGCATTCCAAGGTCCCTCTAATTCTGTTATTCAGGTGGGCTCTGTGCTAGGCTTGCATTTCCAGTAGGGACTTCTGACATCCCACGGGGTCAAAAGGAAAACACTTTATCATAGGTTTTATTAACAGAGTTGAATCACAATGCAAACCAAATATAACATAGTTTGTTTAAAAGGAATCTTAACAAATAAATCAAATAGTTCCCTGAGAATTCAAGTGCACCATAGTAAGTCTTGGGCAAAATAAGGAATAGGAATTGGACCATGGACCAAATGGAGCTCTCCTGTTTCCCTGAGCTGTTCCATCACTGGCTGGAGTGTTCCAGCTCTGCTTTCTCCTTATTCCCTAGAGCTTTTTTGGGCACCTTTAGCTGTGTGTGCTGTGAAGTGAGGCTGCACAGGCCCTGTCCCTCTGAGCCAGCCCAGGAGGCAGCGATGGCAGAGCAGGGACTGAGAGCACCCTGCAGTTCCCTTTGCAGTGCCTGCCTTCTCCATTTAGCTGGCTTCCATCCTTTGGGAATTCCTGCAGACTTTGGGAATTGCACTGCTCTTTGGGATGTTGGGAGTGGAGTTGGGTGTGTTGGCCACTGCTGCTGCCACCTTCTCTTGCCCAGAGCACCAGCCAGAGGTTTGTAGTGCCAGGGGAGTGATCCACCCACCCCAGCATAAAGAGAATTCCTTGGGAAAACTCACCTGCTAAAAATGAGTGTATGAGTGCATCAGGGACCAGCTGTACTCTGTGGGCACTAAATGTCCTGCTCTGCAGCTACTTGGGTGACTTCTGCCTGTGTCTGGGGGCTGGTACCTTGCTCTCAGTAAAGTTTTCCATGTTTGGGAGCTCAGGCACCCCTTAAACGCTTAAAACCGCGGGTGCTGTGTGGGCTGGTTTGGAAGGAGCAGGTGGGGAAGAGTAAATCACACACTGGAAGGGACTGTACTCTCCAAGCCTTTACAACCCGTGGTTAATTCTCGTCTCCGTGCCCCCGGGCACGTTCTTGGCGAACTCTGCAGTCTTGCTGGTTTTGAGGGTCAGGGTTAGGTGAGGATAGATCCCTGTGGGAGCAAACCTGCAGCATCCAGGAGCTTCCAAAGAGGCTCTTCTTTGAATTAACCTTTTTGGGAGTCCTCATGCTCTTCACAACATGGAAGCCTCTGATCCCTGCCCACCTCCTTCCAGCAGATGTTTGCAAAAAGATGCGATCTGAAATACATTAAGCCAACTTTTGAGGCTCTTTTCTCTCTAGGGGATTATAAAATCTCATCTCCCTCCCTTCCTGGAATAGTAGGGCCCACGTACTCAGCATCCATTATCTTTTTTGCAGACAGAATTTGTTATTTACTCGTTGTTTATACCTGTACACAGTGTTTATAGGAAAGGAAAAAGCCTTTTTAAATTTTTTTTTTTTGCTTATTTCTTTTTAGGGAATTTTGAATTCTCATTTCCCACCTTTCCCTGGAATAGTAGGGCCCACATACTCAACATCCCCTATCGGTTTTGCAGGCAGANGCCCTGCGCGGCTGCTCCGGGGCTCGGCTCCGCTCGGCCCCGCTGCCGCCCGGCCCCGCCGCCTGCCCCGCCGGGGAACGCGGGGGCTGCGAGCCTTTAACCCCTGCGGCACCTGCCCGGCGGCCCGAGCCCGGCGCTGCGCATTGCCCGGCCGCCGAGCCGGCCCCGAGCGGCTCCGGCAGCGCCGGCCCCGGCACCGACTTCGGCGGAGCTGCGGCCGCTGAAGTTGGACGTGCGGGGNACTTTTGAGGCTCTTTTCTCTCTAGGGGATTATAAAATCTCATCTCCCTCCCTTCCTGGAATAGTAGGGCCCACGTACTCAGCATCCATTATCTTTTTTGCAGACAGAATTTGTTATTTACTCGTTGTTTATACCTGTACACAGTGTTTATAGGAAAGGAAAAAGCCTTTTTAAATTTTTTTTTTTTGCTTATTTCTTTTTAGGGAATTTTGAATTCTCATTTCCCACCTTTCCCTGGAATAGTAGGGCCCACATACTCAACATCCCCTATCGGTTTTGCAGGCAGAAATTCGTTATTTGCTTGTTGTTTATACCTGTGTGGGGTGCTGATAGGAAAGGAAAAATCCTTTTTATTTTGGTGTTCATAGGAAAGGAAGAAGCCCTTCTCTAGACTATCCCTTCCAGAGAGAGGCACTTTGTTACAGCCTTAAACCTGCTGCTGCTGGCCGGCGCTGGGGATGTGCCGGGGGGCGGTGAGAGGGTGGCGGGCAGGGGCTGGTGCCTCCGCTCTGCCGCACCGAGGGAAGGGGCCGGGGAGAGCCCGGGGCCGAGCAGGAGGGAGAAGGACGAGCAGGAGCGAGCAGGGAGCGGTGCCGGCGGCTCTCGGCGCTGGGGAGCCGCTGAGGGGCAGCGCCGGGGGCCGGGGCCGNACCGACTTCGGCGGAGCTGCGGACGCTGAAGTTGGACGTGCGGGGGGATGCGGTTGGGATTTTTCGGTGTCTTTCCCGAGCCTTTTTCTCCGTTCGCAGCCCTGTAGGTGCGTTCGCTTCCCCGGCAGACCTTGGGCTCCCGGCGCCGCTCGGCTCCGCTGCCGATTCACAGCGGCCGTTTGGAGGATTTTTTAAATTTTTTTTTTTTTAATTTTTTTTTTTTTGCTGCTGCTGCTGACACGCTGTTTTTGTTATCTTTTATCACAGAAACGGTTTATTAAGGGGTTGAGGCAGTACGGCAAGAACTTCTTCAGAATCCGAAAGGAGTTGCTTCCCAATAAGGAGACCGTAAGTACATTTGGACTTTATGTAATTCGCTTTTTCTCTCGCTGCTTCGCTGTTTGATCTTGCGAAACTCTTTCCTTTTTACCCCGAATTCTCCTCAGATAAACGGAAGAGAAATCCACAGCCAGCCAAGGCAGCTGCTGATTTTTAGTGCAGTTTTTAGGTCTTGGGATATGAAAGACGTTACATAAAATAATCGTCATGGCTGGACGGAGCCGCCGAGCCTGGCTGAAGTGTATTTATGGAGGCCGAATCTAATTTTAAAATCTGACATTATGACGGGGTAATACATTTTGTGTCACCCGGTCGGGCTCGAGTGGCATCGGGTAATTAAAGAAAACCTAAACCAAAACAAGATCTGATGGGGTCGGTCCGCCTGTGACCCGGGCTGGGGTTAACTCTTCCCCTTCCCTGAACTCGTGTTTGGGGATGGAGAGATGATGTTTCCGTCATCCCCCAACTCCTCGGGGTTATGTAACCCTGGCATTCCACCCAAAATCCCGGCAGGGCTCCGGGGACACGGGCAGGGGGCTCGTGCAGAGGGGACAGGGTGTGGGGCTCCTTGGGAACACGGTCGCTTTGCCATCTGTCCTAAAAGAGCCTGGCTTTGTGTCCTGCAGGTGTCCTTTAACTGCGGGGAGCCTTGGGGAAAGGGGTTTGGTTCTGTTCTGGCTTTACAAGGGAGGGAGCTCCATGAAAATGGAGTTGGGCTGTTTTCTAGCAGATGTGGAAAACACTGATTTAAAGCATCACAGAGCGTTCAGACTTTTGTTAGGTGTGCAGTCTGGATGTGCACCGGGGAAGAGCATTGCTGTAATAATATTTAAAAACCTCTCAGTTTCTGTAGGATGATTCCATTCTCCTCCCTGAGGTTCCTGTGAGACAGTGCTGTGATAACACAAATCTTTGGGTGGTAAATAGTAACACCGTGTGAGCTAAAAAGGAAGGGGAGGATGAGACAATTACAAGTTCACTCATTCTGCTGAGAAAGGAAACTCAAATTACTGCTCAAGTGTTGGTGGACTCGAGGATCCTGTTGGGTTTGGAGGCGTGGAGGCCCCGTGCTGAAAAGGTGACAGCTGGGAAGGAATGCTGGAATAGTGTGGATCTTATCAGCATCTGACAAACCCAGCACATATCATGCCTTTCCTCTTCCCTCCGGAGTATCTCCCAGAATGGGTTTAGAACAAATCAGTGTTTGCTTTTAGAAACCAATTCTGCTGATGGTAAAGTTGCTGAGGGGCAAAAGTCCTCTTCTAAGTTGGAATTATAGCAGCTCTGAAGTATAAAGTGAAATTTATATTTTAAATATGAAATGTGAGGGATTTTTTTTGGTGATGGAGAAAAACATTTTGCAGGGAGAAGGAAAAAAAAAGACCTGAAAAAGAGAGAGCTGGGGGCAGGTGCCTGCCCCTGTTTGTGCTACTTAGCTTCTTACATTGGAGCTTGGATATCTGGCTTAGGGCTTTTGTAAAAGTTTTGCAAGTGGTGTTAAACCTCACACAAGCTCTCATTTTTCAAGTGTTATATATTTTTGTTTCATTAGGTCTAATTTTTTACTACAGAGAAGACTAAATATTAAGTCTGAGCTGTGGGAAGTATCATGTTGATGGGTTTGGGCTCAGGGGTTTTTTTAGCCCCTGTGGTAACTGATCTACAAATAACCTTTGACCTACAAGGGGTTGTTTATAATCTCCACTTCCTATTTTTGCCCACAGGCCTCACTTCTGCTTTCTTTAATTCCCAATCTTTTTCAGCCAAAATTTACAGCTGTTTTGCTATAGAAAGGCATTGCAGGATAAAGGCTGCAGTAAATATTTGACTGTACAGTTTTGCTTCTGTTCCTTAAAGTGGAACAATGAGTAATGTAAATGACAAGGCTGTGGGATTAATTTGTCTGCGCTTTTTTCATCACCAGAATAATTTCAGCTACTTTGCCTGCCATTTTTCTGTTGCAGGGTGAAGTAACCCTGTAGCAATTCCAGAAAAAAAGCTTTATTCTCGTGTTCAGCCTCCATATTAACATCAGTGAAACTCTAAATGTTATATGGATACTAAAACAACTTCCAGGTACTTAAAGATGTGTCAGGGGCACTCTTGGAGTGACTTGCCCTAATGGCTCTTGGACATCTGGTTTATTAAGAGTTTTCTTTCCTGGTCACTGAAGGTTATGGGGAGGGGACCCAGGGGGTTTTGCCTCTGCAAAATGTCCTTATTACCATGATTTTTGTAAAATGGGTCCTTTCCTAGACCCTTCACTGGGGGAAATTCTCCCAAATGTCATCCCAAACCCTGTGGCTGGAACATGGGAACAGTGGAAGGAAAGGAATGCAGCAGAAATACAGAATTCTTGTAGGGACCAGGCCTATTTTATGTTAAATCAAGTTGAGGCTGTGCAGAAAGTCAGGATATGGAGGTGAACATGACATTGTATTTCTTTTCTACTTTGGGGAGGTGTAAAGTGGCTGTGGTGAGAGATGAGAATCAGGCCATCCTGTACTGAGCTTTCACAAGTGTGTTAAGGAATGTCCTATTTGAGTTGTGCCTTGGCTTTTTTTTCCCTCCACAGTCAGCATGCAATATCTTTTGAGAAAACCCTGTATTTCTCAATGTGTGTTTTAACTAGTTCAACATAGTTTTTCAACGATTTAAAAATTATTTCTTCTAAATGAGTAATCCTCAAGAAGAAAGCTTTATGAAAAGAGAATGTTTATTCCATATCAAAGGTGTGTTTGTTTGGGTCTTTACTCCTGCTGGTTTATTTTGCATTTCCAGTTTATTTCCATGTTTATGTCCAGGAGGGGTTCCCAGTGGACGTGGGAGTAAATAACTGCACTGGATCAGGGAAGGTGCTGCTTTAATGTTGGATCAGTGCTAACCTGCTCATACTCTGAGATTTTTAAATGAAACTTCTGAAACTTCCTTGGGTTTCCACTGACCTGTCTGAAATGCACCTTCTCCTCTATTTCCATGTGGCTTTCTTCCTTTTATCTTCCCCTGGGTGGTTTTCCCTTAGCTGCAGCTGACGAGCTGCCCTGCTCTCCTTTGCTTCCTGCTCAGCAGCACTTCTGATTCCTCTTCATGGGAAGAAGTAAATTTTGGAGGCTTTTCAGTGACATGAACAGTTTTCAATAATTACTTTCATTTAAATTCCCATGTTGTGAGAATGAAAGGTGCACAGCTGGCAACAGTTTTCTTAACTATCTGGTTTGGCTTTAAATGTGGTTTTATTCCCCTCCCATCCACCCCTTTTGGGATAATTTGCTAAAACTTGGTGATAATACAGGATTTTCCGAGTATTTAACATTCTGCTCTGAATTCTTTAGATGATTACACTGAGCTACTTGAATTTGAGAGTTTTAGAAGCACCAGCATTGTGATAGGCCTGAGATAAAGGTACTTAAATGCCACCAAGGTTGGGGACTGCCTTTCTGTGCTCATGGAAACAGCTTAGCTCTGTGTTGGCTTCGTGCAGGAGGTAAATAGAAACAGGGAATGGACTCGTGCAGGGCAGTGACTCCATCAGAGCAGGAGCAGGAGGGTGCCAGGTGCTGGTGTCACCTTGCTGGGACCCAGAGCTGGCTCTGCTCCTCAGCCTGTCCTTGTGCTGCTGCCTCAGAAATGCTCTGGGAGCCTCAGGCTGCACTTGCAGTTTGTTTGAGCTTTGTTTGTCCCAGCTTGGGCAGAATTGTCTCCCTGTGGCTGGGGTTCCTGCAGCCTGCTTTGGGGTGTTGTGTGAGCAGTGCACCTCCAGCCTCGTGCCCCCAGAAGTGGGGATGTGTGGGACTGTCCCTTGGCAGGAGTGGTGTCCTGTCACCCTGCCAGCCTGTCCTGGCCTTTGCTGCAGCTGAATTGAGGTTTTGGAGTCACCTTGTCTCACTTTTGGGACCCTCCTGAGAGCTGGGGTGACAGCTCTGGGGGTGTCCTGGGGTGACAGCTCTGGGGGTGTCCTGGGGCTCTGCTGAGAGCTGGGGTGACAGCTCTGGGGGTGTCCTGTGCTCTCCTGAAAGCTGGGGTCACAGCTCTGGGGATGTCCTGTGCTCTCCTGAGAGCTGGGGTGACAGCTCTGGGGGTGTCCTGGGGTGACAGCTCTGGGGGTGTCCTGTGCTCTCCTGAAGCTGAGGTGACAGCTCTGGGGGTGTCCTGTGCTCCCCAAGGACAGTTCCTGGCACAGTGCTGTGGGCATGGTCCCCGTGCCCCTCTCTCCTCCTGGCAGCCTCAGCTCAGGAAGGCCAGGAGGAGCACAGTGGATCTTTGTGCAGGCTCTGGGCTAATTTTGGGTTGAATTTCCCTGTTGAGCACATAGGTAGGTACCTGTGGTGCGTGTGATTTTTGGTTTGGCTGCTGAGCAAGGGATGACAGAGTGCAATCGAAAGATCTTGCCTCTGGGTGGATGCTCCTTTATTTAGCTCTAAAGCACAGTGTAAACAGGAGTTATGAATATTGGCTGTTTCCTGACACTGAAATACCTCCAGTGTGCTGTATTTGTGCACATAAGAACTAAATATGCATCATTTCTTTAGGAAAAATGGTCTCTTTTCTGATAGTAAAATCTTCGTCTTCAAATTAAATGCTGCTGGGACTTACCTCAGAGACTAAATAAGCTGTGCTCTGTTAATGTTAGGAGGCAAAACGAGTGCAGTGTGAGCTTTCAGCATAAACTTCTGTTTAATTTTAGATTGGGGTTTAGATAAACAATTTTATTCTTGCCTCATTAATGCTTCATCTTGTGTTACATAATACACAATATTGGCTTCCTGAGTAGCTCTTAAATATAGTGCAAACGTGTAGTAGCTGAAAGGTCAGTGCAGTTGCCATATGTGCTGGCAAGGTGTCTGTCCCCTCTGAGGACAGAAGGAGCCCTCCCCATGGCACTCCTGATGGCAGCCAGCAGCCCCAGGAATATTTGTGCAGGGCCTCTCCTGAGCATCTGAAAGGTAGAGCTTCTCCCTCGACACAATTGTTCAAATAGCAGAGTGCCTTTGATCAAGGGAGGGGGATAATTAGATGAATATCTCTTGGTCTGTTGGTATAAAGTGATTACTTAGCCCTACATTGGCTTTTTAATATTTGCATTTAGTGGTGAGCCTTGTTTGTAGCAGGAGCTGCGTGGTGGCTGTGGTGGGGGCTTTATCCCTGCTCTGCTCTCCCCAAGGAAATCTGCTTTATTTGAGGCCATATTCCCCTAATGATGGAATATTAATACAGTGCAGTCAAGGCATATTATTTCCTGCCTTGTCTTTGCTGCATTCAGAGAGGGACAAGCTGTGGAAGCCTTTTCTGTTTGAAAGCTGAACCTTTTTCTTTAATAACTTGTTGTAGCCTGGATGCAGTCAGAGCTGAAATTTTCCATTAGAGTTTGAAGCGACTGCCAACATAAACAGCCACTGCTTCTTTTCATTTCATCCTGCTCACTGCTGCTTCCAGAGCCTGGCCACTGCAGGCACAGGGCTCTGCTCTTGTTCAGGCAGGGGCTTGTGGGCTTCACCTTCCCCAAATGATTTCAAATGATTTCAAATGATAGGCTGAGACTTTTTTTCTTTAGTCACAGCAAATACCCTGCTGGGCTTCAGTCCAGTTAGAAAAAGGGGCAGAGGCAGCAGTTGTTTTTCCTGTGTAAGTGAAACCACCGAGTCATTTGCATAACATACTCTCCTGGAGGGAACCTGCTGCCTTTTTGGTTTTTTTTTCCTGTTTTTGTGAGCTGTCTCAGCTGAGGGAGGAAGAACTGCATTGATGTTTGACTCCAGGTGAAGCAGGGTGCTGAGGCACCTGGTGCTGCTCACCAGGAGCAGGGTGGGGAAAGCCAAGGAATGTAATGACATGCTGAGCTCAGATGGAGATATTCCTGAATTTAAGTGGCTCTGAGCTGAAGGCTGTTTGCAGAGGGATGTTCAGTGTGTGTGTTCACTGTGATCTGGTTTGTTTTCAAAAGTTTAACTGTTAAACCTATTGCAAATGTCATAACTTTATTGGATAATAAAGCAGGAGGTTTGGAAAGGCCTTTAAAGAGACATAAAGGTTTAAGTCACACACACCATGGTGTGTTTCTTCATCTCTGAAGGGATTGCAGGAGTTCAGGTGAGCACAGCTCCATGGCTCATGCACGTGTGTTCCTCTAGCTGCAGTCCCCGAGTGTATCCTGTGAATTCCCATGTCCTGGAGGTGCATCTGGCCTGGCTCTGCCTGTGCCACGTGTGCTCATTGATTAATGATTGATTAATGACTGGCTCCAGCTTCCAAAGACCAAAATACCCTTTCCCAAACCTGCCTGTCTCAATTGCAGCTGAAGCGAGCAAAACCAAAGAAAGAAAGTACCTAAAATGTGCTTTGTTTTTATTGGTTTTGTTTTAAATCTCTTAAGAGCTCTCTTAAGAGAATAAGATGATTAATTTTCAATTGTATCACTTTACTTTTGTGTGCCAAAGGTAATTTACAGCGTCATCAGCTCAAGAAGTGAGCTGCTTATTTGACTTTCTTCCTAAGAAACCCTCATAGATGGAGAGCATAAAAGCAGAAGGTGTGTTCACTGTGCCAGCTGGACTCTAGAATTGACTTTAGCATGGGCAATAAATCAGCTCTGCACTCCAGTGGCTTTTTTTTTATTATTTTACATTACAAGATTGGATCTCATTGTTTATTTTTCTCTGAAGGTTTAGAGTTAGGTAGGAGTAAAATATTGTTGCAAGTAAAAGAGGGCCATTAGGCAATTGCATTGAGTTCTGTCAGGGAGCCAGAAAGGACAATTTTTGCTTTGTAGGGAAAAGTCTGTAGTCAAAGATACAAGCCAAGATTATTTGGGTAATTGATACAATATTGTCTGAGCCTTCCTCCACAACTGAGAGAACACAATGCTGCTCCTCAGAGTTCTGTTCCACTGCATTTTCCTTACTTTCTGTTTATAATTCACCATCCTAAGGAATTTCTGGTTGTTTATTTTCCTATTGTGAATTCTCTTTTGCATCTCTGCTGAAGGGTATGTGTGACTCTGGTTAAAATGCTTTTGTGAATCAACATCTGTATATTTATTCTGTATTTTCTTTCCCTGTGAGAAAAACCAGCAGCTTTTCTTCTTCTCTGGCAGTTGTCAGATTGTATCAAATACTCAGACATCAACCCTGAGGTCCTGTGAATTGCAGGTACATAAAATAGGTGTCTGGTAAAGGATTTGTGCAGTTTATTTTCATGGTTGAGTATCCCAGCCTGGCAAGACTCTTTTCCATGCATCAAACCCTTCCTGGTGTTTGTTCCCCATCCAGTCAGTGACTGAAGATGTGCTTTAAAGCTTGAAAATGGCTTTCAGAAAGGCAGAAATAAACCAGGCATTAGAAGCAGCAGTGCTGTTGGTGGGACATCCTGTCCCTGAACAGTGCTAATGTTTTAAAATCTGGGTGACTCCTGGAAGAAATGAATCTCTATAATCCTGCCTGGGGACTGACTTTTGAAATGGCTTAGGAGAGGAATACTCTCCAGGTAATCCTCTGTGTGCTGCTCCCTGTGTGTATTTACAGTGTGTGAGACAGAGATTACAGTTTCAAGAGCTACTGCAGCAGTTTGCTTTGAATTTTCAAGTTCAAGGAGTAAATAAATACCAACAGCTTGGAGGTGTTGGGAGCTGTGTTCCAGGGGAGTCAGAGGAGTTGTGCAGAGCAGAGTTTGGTTCCTAAAACACCCAGGGAATTGTGCCTGACTTGTGTGGGGTTCACAGAGCAGCCACCTGGGGCAAGGGATTGTGCACTAGGGAAAAAACCCTCTGTGGGCAGAGAATAAAGTGTATTTTGAGTGAGCTTTGCTGCCACAGAGCACAGAATGAACTTTATTCTTCCACAGGAGATCACTGGGCTCAGCCATCACCTCATGGCCCCCTAAGAACAGCACCCACTACCTTCCCCTGGCTCCAAACCAGCCCCCAAACACATCAGTCACTCCTAAAAACCCTGGAATGTGCTGCTGGAACAGAGAGAAAAGACAATAGCAACTCCAGGAGACAGATGCACTCGTTTTGTCAGTTTGTTTCCAGCAGCTGTGAAAAAGAAGCAGTGCTTGATTACTGGGGGTTTTTTGCTGCTTGGTTTTTTTTTTTTTTCATGCCAAGGAAGACTCCCAGGAATTACAGAGATGGTGGAATAAAGTGAGAATGGGGAGTTAGAATAGAGGCTGTGCCATAGGGGAGGTGAAGCAGTTTGTGGATAGAACAGGCTCTCTAAGCATAAGAAACATTTAACATCACACCTTGAAATCTGCTGCATTTGCTTTTGCTTTGTTTTTCCTTTCCATTCTGTATCTGAAGGGAAAACACTTCAGAGTGTGATGGAATTCAGATTGTCAGGGCATAAAGATGCTGGTGATTACCTCTGGGTGAGGGTGATGTCCTTTTGGGTGAACTTGTCTTGTTTTCTCTCAGCACAGGGAAGGGATTCCTGTTCTGCAAGGCTGTAAGTGTCAGCCAGAGCCCTGCACACCTGCACCTGGATTTATGGATATATGGGATGTGGAGGGGCTCCTTTCCCTGCCAAGAGGTGCATTAATGTCTCCTGTGTGTGGAAAGGCTGTGAAATGCTCAGGTTTTGGGTTTCCTACTCCTGCTCATGAGGAATAAGGATCTTGCAAGGCTGGGGTCCCCCATTTGTGGGGTTTGTGCCTTTTCCCTGGAGTCAGGAGGGGCTGCATCCTGCAGGACAGAAATCCAGCCCTCCTTCCCTTCCTGCTGCAGGCTGGTGAAGAGAGGGTGCAGGTGATGTCACAGCAACCCCTGAGTGATCAAAGCAGATTCCACAGAAAACCTTCTCCTTCTTGCATCTCTTTTTTAAAATCCCAGAATGGTGACAGGCGTGTTTCCTTCTGATTCAGGGGTTAAGTTTGTCCATTGCCCTTTTTTTTGCAAACTTTGTGAGCTCAGGAGCTGGGGAGGTGTAAGTGAAGGAGCTGCTCTCAGAGTAATTGCTGTATTTGTGAACTTGGAGCCTTAAGAAACAAAGTGTTACAAGAATGATGACAAAATCCCAGCTGCTGACGGTCCTGGTGCTTGGGAAATCTTCCTGACTCTGGTCACCTGGGATGAGGAACACTGGCAGGGAATATTGTTTGTTTCAGGCTACCAAACTGTGGTACAGCAGGAAGAGATCTGGCATGAAAAAGGTGCTGGTAAGTGCTTTTATTGCCATGGTGAAAGAGTGTGTTCTTGGGTGGAACAGCTGAGCTGATCCTCCCCCTCCCCCAGACACTCTTTTCCCTTGCAGTGCCCCTGACACAAACGGAGTTATTTTGTAGGATGCCTCCAGACCCTTCAAAGACAGGAGAGCACATTCCAGGTTATAAACCAGCTCTCTGCTCCTGCAATCTGAGAAGTCCTCCCTGGTGTTTAACCCAGAGCCTGCTTTGTGCCTCTTGTGTAAAGCACCAGGACATCCCACAGGAACTCTTGATTTATTTTGCTAACTCTGCCCTTCTCTGTGGTTCACAAACCTCTAATGGGCTGTGAAGCTCCAAGATTTCTGAGTTGAACAGTAGAAGTTTTAAGAACCTCCTCTACTACATGAAAGGCTTAACACTTTCCACATGCTGGGGGTTTGGATCAGGAAAAGCTGATCTCCTACAAATAGAGTTTGTAAAGCTGAGGCATCCTGGGCCAGGGCTGCTTAATGCTGTTGTGAAATTGGGGGGAAGGAAAGAAATGTAATGAAAACTCTGGGCTTTGGGCCAGCAAGGAAGATCTGATACAGTGAACATGTTTCTGTTGCCCTTTGTTACTCTTGAGTTTGATTAGCTTTGTTTCTGGTAAGTTTAATTACAGTTCTTTTTTATTTTTATGGCTAAGGAGGGGATCTTTGCCAAAGCTCAAGCCTTTCATTACCTCAGCGGCAATGAGAGGGAACTGGAGAAATAAATCATGCCACCTCCCCAGCAAACAAGCCAAAGTAAAACCAAAAGAAACCCCACTAAGCTATAAACCCAACCCATTCCTCTTCCCTTGCCCTCTTCCTGCAGTCTGCTACTTTCCATCTGTTATTTTCCCTTTCTGAAGTTGCTTTTAGGGTTGAGGGTGAATTTCCTTTGTGCAGTAAGTTGTTGTTTTGCCTGGGCAGGGCTCTTCACCTGTGGTTTTTGTGCTTCCTTGGAGCTCGTCTGGCTCCTCTGCAGTTTTCTGTCCCACAGACAAGCTTTCCTGCATGGATTCCTTCATTGCACTGCAGGAATACAGCTGGGGTGGGAAATCCCAGAACCTGGGAGAACAGAATGGACAGAAACAGGAGGGGTTTGGTTTGGACCCTGGTTCTGCTCTGCAAAACCTTGCCCGTTGAGATGTGATGAAAAATACAGGCCATAAACCCTGCACAGTCTGGGCTCTAAAGGAGCAGGTGGAAAAACTCATTTCTCCTGATCCCCACTGCTGAAGGAGCTCCAGGCTGTGGAGCAGCTCTGGGTTGTGTGACTGGACCTTCACCTTGCTGTGCAGAAGTGACAGGGACAAAGGCCTCCCTCCCTCAGTGCTGTGCTGAAGTTGTATTGATTTAACAATTCCACCTCATGTTCTTACCCTGTGCCATTTGATGGGAGAGATTTTTTTCCTTCTTGTTGCCTGGCTTTAGAAAAACATTGCTTTTAGAGCTTCTGAAAAGAAATTGTCTGCTCACTGTGGGCATAAAACTCCCCTTCCTATCTGCCACCTATTTATTCTATATTAAGGTTCATAATGGTTCTGTTTCAGACAAATCTGTGTGCCTTAAACTTGCGAGACTTCAAAAATGATGCAAGTGATTTTCAGCTAAAGGATGAAGAGGAGGGCAGTCTTGATGGATTTGAGTAACCAGAGAGTTGTAACCCAGCAGTGCCCAGGAGATATTTGGAAATCCTGCATTTACTTGGAGAAGGTTTCATTTAACGGGAGTGTAGCTGCTAGAGAAACACAGACATTGTGAGCTGCTGTTTGTGGTTGGCAATGACCCCATTGCCCCTCTCTTCTGGCTGTTTTTCCACGGAGCACATTAACAGAGCTGCTGAAACAAACCCACGGGGCTGCTCCTTGTCAGTGAAAATCCCCTTTCCAGCTCCCAGCTGATCCAGTCACTCCCTTCCAGCCTGTGTTTGCAGTCCTGAGTCACAGCTCTGCCCTGCTGCCATTTACAGATTGCAGCTGAGCACATTTTCACTGCTGCAGCAATTAAAGAACACGTAAGAGATGCCTGTGAATCACCTCAGAATAGCTGGGGTCAGGTCTTTGTGCCACACCAGCCTTAAGGTTTCACATTTCTTGGAGCTGCTGAAGTTCTGCTTTGACCTTTTCAAGGGAACTTACGTAGCAAAGGTATGGGAAATGTTTGAAACTGAGTTTGGCATTATGTTTGACTGCTTTAGTTGTCACCTCTGAGCTGAGATTGTGGATGGAATCCTGCAGGCTGTGGATAAACAGCATTTCTGGTGCACTGCTCAGTCTGGGTTTGCCATTCCATAAAGGTCATGTCAAAATGAGGGGAAAACCCCCAAACAAATCAGCAACAACAGCAAAAAACCCCAACCCAAACCCAGACTAGCAGGGACTTCATATTTTAGGAATTAGAAGTTCTGATTTTTCAGGTATTTCTGCTTCAGTCTCTCTCCAGCAATGCATCCTCTGTCCTTCAGTGGTGAGCAGAGCCCATGGTGTGACTGAATTCCCAAATGCTCTGTCCATCAGTCTCCAGCTGGAGTTGTAGAGTTGCTGTGCTGGCAGCAGGACAGCTCCTGAGGAGGGGCAGTTCCTGGACTGGGGGTAATTCTGCATTTGGCTCTCTGCAGATGGAGCAGGGAAACAGCTCGTGGAAATCAGGGGAGGGACATTGATGGATCTGCGAGACCTGCAGGGTGTGAATGGGAGTCCCCAGGTAGGACAGGGCTGGGGACACCTGGGACAGGCAGCTCCCTGAGGTCACCTTGATCTGCAGGAGAGAGTGGGGATTTCCACTTGTGTCAGGAGCAGAGTTTGGGAAGGGCAGCAGGGAGTGAGGAATGAAGTCAGTGAGCTGTGCCAGTGCTCTGTTGCCTCTGTGCTGCTTTGCCCTGTCTCCATCAGAATTAATGTTGCTGAGGCTGCTGGGCTCCTGGCAGCTCCGCTGCTCCCCAGGGATCTCCTGGCATGGCATATCTGCCCTTGGAGGTGCAGGGAAATAAGCTGCAGGTCCCTGCACCTTTGAGCAGAACCAAGGTGCAGGCAGTGGTGAGTTCCTTCAGTGTGTCCAGAGCCTTCTGCAGGAGGAGCTGTGCTCACCTGAGCCCACACCTGCTGCACAGGGAGTCCTGCTTATCCTCACATCCTGTGGGAACGGGCTGAATTCCAGACTGATTTCACATCTGAGGCCTGAGCAATAGAAATAATCAGAGAAATTGCTCGTTTACCTTACAGACAACACCTGCAAGGATGGACCAAAACCAGATTGTGTCTTAGCAGTGTGACTGTGATGAGTTTAATGAGGGGGGAAAGCAGGAGAGTTGGAATTACTTATGGAATGATACATGAGACATTCACAACATCCCCTGTGCTTACATGTGGCAGATCAAGCATAGTAAAGTGGGTTTTTTCAAGGAGAAAATAACTTTTGTGGTGTGTCTTTCACATGGCACAGAGTTGTGTAATGTCTCAAGTCCCTGTTATTGCAGGATCTGTGCCTTGGCTGTGGCAGCTGCTTGGTCCTTGGATGTGTTTGTGATTAAACAGGAACTGGCATCTTGAGTCTGTGTTTTTTCCTAAGGCTGTGAAATTCGGGGTTTGTGGAGGGTAGACCCAGCTTAGGAGCAGCTTTGGGGGGACCAGGATGGGTGGGGAGAGGCAGGAGACAGGAGCTGGGGGTTCCCAGGAGGGTTTGTCACACAGTGTCACCGCGGCCTCCTGAGGCTGTTCCTGCAGGATTGAAGTGATGGGGCAGCACAGGCAGACCCCTCACAGAGGGAACAAGTGTTCATCTCTGCAGGAAATGCTCCTTGTGCCCCGCCTGTGGCTCTTTGCTGAGCTTGGCCACGAGCCCAAGCACCATGTCCACCACTGCTCTGGTTTCACAAGTGGAAATCTTCCTCAGCCAGAAGGGAAAACCACAATGTGTCCCCCCCAACCACTTTTATCACTCCAGTTTCCCTACATACACATGGCAGCCAAATCAGCACCCTGAACATCCCTGTCAGGCTTTTTTCCAGCACTCAGTTGTGCCTCTGCATCTCTCTGAAGAATTTATTTAGGGTGTGATATTTCGCTGTAGTCAGTGAAGTCCAGAATGAAGTGAAACTTTCTAATGGATTAAAGCTTTGTCTAGAACCACAGGATGGATGGTTGGTTGGCTTGTTTGCAGAAAGTAAACCTGTTTCAGAAAAACAGAGTTGAAAGAGAAGAATGCAGTGGGGAATTTTGGCTATCAGGGATGAAGCAGAGCAGGATGTTTCTGTGTGCAGTTTTGTTTGCAGACAGCGCAGGGGTTGGAGATTAATATTTCAACACTTTCAGAAACTCTGTGGCTTATCAGTTAATAACAGTTTGTCCTTCCAAGAGCCACACAAGTAGGAACGTCAGTGCTGTGTCCCAGAGGAGGAGGCCAGCAGTATGGTGTAACATGGCCCTTCCTCTTGGTTTGAAGTTCCCAGTTCTGAGGGCTTCTCTCTTGGTTTCTGACACCTCAGTGCTGTGTTGGATTTGAGCTCTAATTACACTGATCCCTCCCTGCCTCACGGGGCAGTGAGATGGGGCAGGGGATCAGTGGTGTCACCTCCTGCCTGCCGTCACCTCCCCTGCAGTCGCTGTCCCTGTCCCCAGGGCTGCTGGCACAGCCTGGCTGGCACAGCAGAGGATTCCTGAGCTCCCGTGGGGGGATCCCCCCATCTCTAAGTCAAAAGGAAGCTAAATCCAGCACCCTGCAGTGTTTGGGCTGTGCCAGGGGGTCTGGGCTGAGCTGCAGTTCCATTTGCAGGACCTCAGGAGTCAGAGCCCTGAGTCCTGCCCCAAATTACTGCTGCCTTTTTGCCTCAGCCCTGATTGTGGGGATCAAATTCACCTTCTGAGGGAGCAGCAGGATTAATGTTCGCTGGAGACACCAGGGCAGAACAGAAGTGGGAAGAATTGGTAATTTCTTTCACTCCTGAGCTCACTGTATAGGTATTATAGTGAGCTACAATCAATTGCTCTTCCTAATGCTGCTTTACAACTCTTAGCTTTGTCTTCTAGTTACATTTTGCTTGCTAAGGATTTTTCCTGACAGAAAGAATTTGAGACTGGAGGGAAGCAACAATAACTGAGGGATAAGCAGCTTACGTGGCAGTTCTTTGTGGTTTGGGGGTGGGGGGTTGCTTGATGTCCTGCTTCAATATTCCTCTTTTCTTACATTGCTCTGATAAACAGGAAAACACTGAAATACCCCTCAACCTTCCACACTTAATCTAGAAAATCTACTGGTTTAGGGAGCTGTTCTTGGAGAGCAGTAAAAGGAAAACAGCTGTTCAGGGACCAGATCTGAGAGGAGCAGAATCTGTTTAAAATCAGGGCTTAATGACAAGGACTGTGCTGAGAGGTTGTGTTTGCTCTGTCCATAACTCAGGGCAGGAGCCTGTCCTCCCTCACCCTCTGTGAGTTTGCAGTGATAAGCTGCTGCTTTGTCTGAGTTCAGCTGATACTTTCCAGGTGTAAAGTGGACAGGATTCTTCCTCCATCTGGCCTGTTCAGATGTTGGACATCCTGTGCTAGTGATTTTTATTAAGAGGTCACATTCTGTCTGTCTTCAGCCTGGAATCAGAGGGGTTCATAGTTTCCATCATTAAATAACCAGGTGTGAGGAGTTTTAAATTTGTTGTTTCCAGGGGATTAAATCTTCCCATTCCTCATTAGCAGTGAGGATAATTTTACGGAGTTTGTCTCCTGTATATAATTTTCAGTATTTTCTGATTGCTGCTGTATTTGTAACAAACTCCTAAACCCCAGCAGCTCCCCCACAGGTCACGAGCTCAGCAAGGAGGAAGCTGTGTCAGGGAGGGGAGTGTGTACATTTGACAAGCCAGGCTTTGTGTGATTCAGCACAGATGTGTTTGGAAAACCTAAAACATCTGGTGCATGGAAGTGTGGAATGCAGGTCAGTGGTCAGACACATCAGGAGTTCAAACAGTGCTGCTGCTGGCACAGTTGCACTGCTGGTGGGTGTCACAGGACCTTCAGTTCTGATTTCTGTATTTAAATAAAAGCAGTTACAGAATGTGACATTGGAGAAAGAAGTGGCTAATTCTTCCTCACCTCTCAGCTCTCCTTGCCCTGTGGAAAATGGAAAATTGGATCACAGATTCTGTATTTTTTATTTGGGTGGGTTTGTTTCCTTGCTTTTGTGGTGTGTTGTCTTCTCAGTGTCCAGTACCTGAGAAAACCTGCCAATAAAATGTATTCTAGTGAAACCTGGGGAGGCCAGGACACAGCTTCATCCAAGGAAGCAAACAGAAGCAGCAGCTGTACTGAACAGGCGCACAGTCCTTGGTGGCTGCAGGATTTCTGTGGGCTGTTCCTGGGGATTGGAATGTTTTCCCAGCCCATCCAAGGTGCCCCAGAGGTGCTGGGTGATGATGGGTTCGGCCTGCTCTGCCCACACAGGGACCAGTGGGTGACCTGAGCTGGGGCTTGACAGGCACCTGGGAGCTCCTGTGTTTACCTGTGCTCAGGTGAGCAGGGCCAGGAATGTGCCCTGCAAAGGGAAATCACCCCTGGGAATGCTCTTCCCACCTCAGCAAGGTGTCATCCACCTGGTCTGGGGGAATTTCCAGCTGGACAGGGGGAATTCCTGAGCTTTGGGATGCTGGGGGTGAGTGTGGGGGTTATTTTGTTGCCCCTCCCCAGTATTATTGCAGTGAGAGGAGCCCAGGGTGGCTGTGAGCTGCAGGTCAGTGTTTGCCCTCAGCCCTGCAGTGATGAGAGGATTGAGCCCAAGTGACAGTTCCCTGGGAATGGTTTGAAATACCAGCTGGAATCATTGCTGTGAAGTAGTCACCTAGCAGCAAAAGACAGCTCACAATTACAGCTCAGGAAAGGTTTTGGTGAGTGTGGTTTGATTCTCTTTGTAAAACTGGCATGGTGAAATAATGAAAATCTTTTTGAAGTAATAAAACTTTCTTAATAATTACAAGCCTAATTTCAGCTGTTGGGAAACAAATGAGCATCTGTAGACCTTCCTGAGATGCAAGGGGATTAAGTTCCCTGCTGAATAGCAGAATTAAATTTTTAATACTCTGTTTAAACAGGAATTATGAAAGTAGGCAATGCTCTGTCCTTGTGTTGGAGTGTCCCTTTCTCATGCACATGCACAAATTGGCCTTTCACTTAAATTAATTAAAGCTGACATGCAAACCACAACGACAGGCAGTCTGGGTGGCAGATGAAATGACCAAAATCTGTCGATACATTTTTTATTGGCTGGAGTAACTGATGGTACTGGGTCTGGTTCTCAGCCCCTGTGTGAAATCCATGGAGCAGAGGAGCTGCTGTGGCTGGAGGAGCCGTTCCCATTTCCTGGCAGCCATTACGTGCTGCCAGCACAAAACCAGTTCTTTCTTAACAGTCCTTTCCGAGGCTCAAAAATGGATTTTCCTCCCAGCCACTGTCATTCAATTATCACCTCAGGAAATGCACAGATATAACTGATGATCCCTTTCAAGCATCCTGCGGTTTTCCACTCCTCCCATCCTTCATTTCCCTGCCTGCTCCAGTCATTAGATGTAACATTGCCCATGTATATTTTATAGGGTGACCCTGACGGCTGTCGCTTTGAGGATGTGCAGAGATAATAAGATTGTGCATGTAATGAAGGGCAGATAAATAGAAAAATGTTTACAGGATGGAGTGTGGTGGTTGGAAGTGCTTTATGGCTTCATGGCTGGCTTCTCCCTGGCACACCCCCACAGGAGCCTTGGCTTTAAAGAGTGAAAATGGGATGTGGCTTAGGCTCTGGGAAAGGTGGCCTCGGGATGTGGCCAGCAGCAGGGAAATGGGGTTTTGTTCCACAGCCTGAACTCCAGCAATACCCAATCAGGAAACTTAATTATCCAGCCGGTGCAAAAGGAGAGTGCAGTTAAAGGGATAATTGGCACCTCCATTGAGCAAATCCTGTTCTGGGTATTGTGCTGCTAAATTCTCATGTAACAGTATTGATGGGGAGGTGGAAGTGGAGTGGGAAAGACACAATCCAGTGCAGACAATGCCCTGAAAGCTTTCCTCAATAACTGGCATGAATTTATCTGGGTATTTATCCTGCTCTCCTGTTTGTCCTGGTGTGTGAGTTCAGATCTTGAGAACTTGCCCTGAACAAGAGGCTGGCAGGGAGATGCTGCCTGGGCCAGCTGGGAACCCCAGGACTTTGATGTGGGCTGTGAAATGGAACAGAAGCACTGCTGGCTCAAGAAAACAGCACCTTGTGCCACCTTTCAGAGGCATTTCAGCTCAGAACCACATTGAGCTTCATTCCCTGGCCCTGTGTGTGTGCTCAGGGGTGAGAACATCCCAGCAGTGCTGCAGAATTGGGCTCTGCTGGAGCAGAGGCAGAGCCTGGGCAGAGCCTGAGAGGTGTGTGCAACACCAGAGGGTAAAGTTAAATTACTGGAGATAAAAGTGGTAAAAAAAAAATCAGGATTTCTGACCCCAGAAACGTTGATAATGCAAGTTGCAAAGGGAAGCTGAGTAGAAAATGAATACTCAACAAATGTCTATAAGGGTAAGGTCCTTCCCTGTCCCTGTTTTGATAACCCTGTGGTGGCTCCAGCCCCAGAGATGCCCCTGGGGTGTTCCTGGTGACCCTGGCAGTGCTGCACAGGCCTGGGGAGCCACCACTGCCACTGCTAAAGACAGGCTCTGATAATTAATAATGGATGCAGGCAACAGTGTGTGAGTTCCTGTGGGGATTGGGAACTCTGTTGATTAACAAAGAGGAGTCTCTGGAGGAAGAAGCCTTAATTACAAAAGCTTTCTTTCCATTCTGGCCTGATGCAGAGAGGGGTGGCAGCTTTTAGCTGGGGCTCAGCCTTAAAACAGTGCCCCAGTGTGCTTTGCATTTGTTTTGCAGAGCTGTTAAAGCTGGGTACTTAAATCCCTAAAAATGGAGGGAAAAAAGAATTGTTTGCATAGAGCCTATAGCGAGGGTAAGTTCCATAAAATGTTAATTATCTTATTTGCTGCCAGTTTGTGCAACCTTAATTACAGGCACTGGAAAAGATGAACAAGTGAACTGCATGGAAATTGAGAGTTAGATGTGGCACAGAGAGAAGTTACTGGTGGTTTTTTGGGGATAATTCAGATTTCTCTGTGGTTTGCTAAAGCCATACAGGCAGGAGGCAGAGTAAAACAGGGATATCCAGCTGTAAGAAAGAGCAGCTTGTGTTGAGGGCAAAAGGAAAGTGAATGTTGAGCACTCAGCTAGTCCTGGGCTTAGTAAGGATGGATAAGGCTGTCCAGTAGGCCTGGTTGGAATTCTGAAGGAATTTCAGAGGCTGTCAGTGTTGGAGCTGCTCACAGAGTTGGAGGTTAATCAGCACAATTGTCCTTCCCACTCAGGATTGATCTCAGCCAATTCAACTTCAAAAGAATGTGCTGGACTTAATTTGTATAACTTCATCAACTTTGTCATCAAATGGAAGATGCTGTACAGTGGTGGAGTGTTGCTGTGTTACTGCAGATAATGTTTGTTTTGAAGGAGAGATTATTTGCATCCAGCTCATGTATTCCTTTCCTTTTTTCCCCCCTGACTTTGCAGTCTCTGCACTGACCCTCTCCTCTAGTAGTGATTCCATTTCTCACCCATTACGTGGAAGAATTAGTAGGAGTTAAGAAGGGCAAATACATTCTCCTGGGGCAATTACAGAAGTGTGACCTGTGTGTTTAGGTGACATGCACAGTGAAATTATTGTAGTCTCTTCACTGCTTGGGGAACCTGGGAGTGAAATGTTCAGGTTCCAAGCTTATTTTAGCACTCCCAGGAGTGTCCCAGCTGTCTCAGGACCCGTGGCAGCTCTTCAGACAGAATCTTCATTTGCAGGAGAGCAGAGCTCCTCTTGCCCTGGTGAGTGGAGGACTAAGCAGGGTACCAGTACTCATTTAGCAGAAACAATTAGAAAGCATAAACCTCTATGTGACTGCAGGTTTTTTCCACAACAAAATGAAATCCAGAAGATGCAGATGGAGCCTCGGCTGGGTTCCCAGAATTTCTCTGACTGTTCCTGTGTTGGGAGTAAATTGACAGCATAAAACGTAAGGAGTCAGCCTGGGTTTGTTACACACCTGTCTCCTCTTTGGATTCCCACTTGCCCAGCCTGTTTGCCAGGAGTTTCAAATAAAAAAAAATGAAACCAGGGAGCTTAACCTTGCTGTGAGCAGAGCAGGGAAACAGTGGGGGGCAGCCAATCTCCCAAAACTGGAGGTGGAGTTCTTAGCAGGGGCCGTGGAGACAGGGCTGTGCTGCCATCCAGGAGATAACAAATGGCCAGGGGAGCTGCAGGGTAAAATGGCTGTACTTGGAAAATCTGCCAGAGAGCTCAGACCTGCAGGGCATTCCGTAGAGAGCATCCCACGATTTTTAATGGGGGTTTTGGTAGTGTTAAGTAAAATATTGTTTGATTTTTAAAAGCCTCTCTTAAAACCTCAGTAATGTGTTCGAATGTGCAGGATTCCTGTGCACCCAGGGTGGACATTAATCAGTGCTACTGAACAAGCTGCTGAGACTTACTGCTTAATTAGAGCATGTGCAAACCTATTTGTCATGGCTGGCAGAGGCACCAAGGCCGAGCTTCTCACTGGAGGAATGGCCAAGTTCAGCCCCTGGAGCTGCTCACAGCTGCTCCTCTCAGCCCTGCTGCAGTTTGCTCAGACCAGGGCAGGAGCTCCACCTCTTCTCTCTCTGGCTATGGATTCATAGGAAGAACCAGCCATAGCATCATTAAAGCTGGAAAAGCCCTCCAAGATCATCCAGCCCAAGCTTTTACCCAGCCCTGCCAGGGTCACCACTGAGCCGTGTCCCCAGGTGCCACCTGCACCTGTTTGGGGAACACCTGCAGGGATGGATATTGTCAGTTTTGTCTCCTAAGGGTGCAGGGCAATATCCTGGGTGAGTCTGTGAAGCTTTAGGAGCCAGACTGACCCTGCTCTGTACTGTGGTGTGTTGCACACACTGCCATGATGCAAACCCGTGTTCTGATCCTGCCCTGGAGCAGATGCTGGGACCCAGCCTGTGCCAGGGGATCCAGTGGAGAAGGGAAGCACTGGAGACTGTTTTTACTGCAGGACTTTACAAGAGTATTAGCTAAATTGAGTTGACTTAATAAAGTCTTGAAGCATTCCAGAAAGATTGTGAATTCATTAAGGCCACAGCTGGACAATCTGTTCCCCTCTGCTCTGCCATGGCTGCTTACAGCCATGGAGGAGTGCTGTCATTTACCTTTTCCCTTTCATTACTGCTAAGCTATTCCCCTCCCCCATGATTTTTTTTTTCCCCCTGTCAGAGCTCGGCTCTGGGGAAATTAAACAGCAATTATTGTGTTTGCTCACTGTGTTATACCCTAACAGATACTTGAAGGGAAGTTGATGTGTGTGTGATTGGCTTGCACAGGAGCTGTGCTGCTGCAGGGCTGGCAGAACCTCCCCGGCCAGGGATGCACACCCAGCCCTAATCCTTTGTTTACCCAGGGCAAGACTAAACACAAACACGGGGCACAGCCCGGGCTGTGCATTTTACATTTGAAAACTGCTGATAAGAAGGAGGAAACCAGGGCTTGCTGAGGGGGTGATGTGCTCGGGGAAGGATTGAGCTGGCAGAACACACAGGTGAGAGTGACAAGAGGGGGACAGGCAAGGGAGAGGTGGCCCCTGGCAAGGACAGTCCCCTGCAGGGCAGCAGGGCTGGCTTAGGCAGGTGAGGAGCTCAGAATTGCAGAGGAACCTCCCCGCTGGGAGCTCCTGCAAGAGGGATCTGAGCCACATCTTCCTCTGCAAAAATCATCTGCAGCACGGAGCTGAAAGGAGATGAAGTGTGACTTTTTTATATGCACCTACAAGGTGGGGTGAAATGGCCTTGGCAGGAGGAGGCAGGAGACTGGAGTCGTGAGCTCGGAATGCATTTCAGAATTGGTTGAAAGCTGAACTGGTGTTTTTAGTGAGGAACATAATCCCCTCTGCCTTGTGAAACTTGGGAATGTAGGTGTTCTCAGGGAAGTGTGGCGTTAAAAGCCTGAATAATGCTTCTCATTTTGCTTTGTGTGTGTTTGGGACAGTTAATCAGATGTTAACATGGAAACATGGAGTTGTGTGTGCAGAAAAAAGAGGTGGTGGTGGATCAAGTGAAGGTGAGGCTGCTGTGAGCAGGAAGGGAGCCATGGATCCTGGAAGGGAAAGGAATCTTCTCCCTGCACCGGTGGAAAAGCAAAAGCTGGGCCTTGGAGTTGGTTTGGGAGGGCAATAACAGCATCTTCCGTGGATGTGGCACATCACAGTCACCCTAGAGGTTTCACCTTCCTAATTAAGGAATGAATTATATCTCGTTCGGGGGGTGTCACTGCCCCCTAAGCTGAGCCAGTCCAGCGGTGCCACCAGGGGTGCTCAGGCTGCTTTACCTCGGCTTTAGTGTGTGTTGTAGCAATAGCCAGCCTGCCCAGAGCACCCAGAGGGCAAGGACACTGTGTCTGCAGGCCCATGATGGTCTGGTACCACAAAAAGAGCTTTGGAGCAGCTGGCCCAGCCCTCCCCAGGCAGCTCAGGGATGCGGGATGTGCTGACTGGAGACCTTGTGGTGAGCTGAGGTGAGATCACCGGGAACAAAACGATCATTACAGGCCATTCATGTCAGAGCGTTCATGCCTCTCTGTTTGCTTGCAAGCAAAACCAGCAGCTAATTTGCAAGGCAGCCTTTTGTCCCAGGGCCTTTGATCAATGCTGGCCTGTGTTAATGTTTCAGGAGGCTATTGATTTCTGCAGCAGCTTTTGTTCCTGAATTTATGTGCCCTGGCTTTCAGCAGCATGCACTGTGCATGTTTGATTAAAGCTTATTTGACTTCCTTGCAGTGAGGCTGGAAGCTGTTTTTGCTCCCTGTTTGGGGAACCAAAGCTTGCCTGACTTAGTCCTTTGTGCTCCAGCTTGTGCCACCCATGCAGCCACCGGCATGGTGGGTGTGATCCTGCCGGGCTGAGCCCATCCAGCAGTTCATCCCAGCTGCCTGAGGGCATCTTGCAAGGAATTCTTTCAGTGGGGTACCTGTAAGGTTGCATTCTGTGTGTGCTCCCCCTCTGACTTGTCTCTTTCTCCCAGAGCCCTTTACTGAGTGCTGCCCTTATGCAGTCTGACCATGAACTGGAAGTACAGAACATTCTTTAGTACTTTAATCTGTCCATTGTAGGTGGGGTAAAACTGGTTGTTGAATAAATAGACTTCGACTTCATCTTTATCCGTGTGCAGTTGTGACTGCACTTCTGAGTGAGTCTCAGGGGGAAAAAAGCATTATGGCCATGAGGTTGGCATTTTCTATAAATATAGACCATTTCTTTTTTAAAGTTTGGTTTATGATCTGCATGTATAAGTTGTTAAACTTCCCTTGGGACCTGATGGCTTTGCAATGTGTAAATGGAGCTCTAATAGGTTCCCATTCCCTATTTTATGATGGGAGGAGAACAGATTGGTTTGTACTCTGCTGTTGCCATGTGTCAGAGGACACATTAATTCACTGACATAAAGACATGGGATTTACTGACTTGCTCCTTGGTGCTGACACCTCGGATTTTATACAAATGAATTTATAGGTAAAAAATGACTGGTTTCATTTGCAAGAGACTTTCTGCCTGTGCAGAGCATTGCAAAAGCCTCCCTGCAGAGCCCAGCCTGGCTCCTGGCACAGGAATATCCCCAAGTGGACAAACAGCTGGCCTGGCTGGACTTTGAGCCCACTTTATGGGCTCAGGAAAATGGTATTTCTAAAGCAAACACGTGCAGGGAACAAGCAGGAGCAGAGCAGGGTGCTGGGCTCAGAACTCCTGTTCTGCCCAGTTCCTGTGTGCTCATCCCCAGCCAGGTTCAGATTCTCTGCAGGAAACACATTTTTAATCTTTTACTAGGGCTTTTGTCCTTCACAATCAAAAATTGTAGGTCACGTTTTGCCCACTTGGTCCTCCTCACCAACCATCACTCTGAATATATGTTATTTTCATATATGGTACACAAACATAGTTCAGGTCCATGGTGGGGATCAGTTCCATCATCCCACTCTGTGGCAGCACAGATTAAAAGTGATCTGTTCTTGCTGTTGCCAGAAATCACCGTTGTGGTCGTGTTCTTTCTTCTGGGGTTTCTATTTTTAAATTAGGCACTGGTAGAATTCTTAAGTGTCTTAAATGTCAGCAGTTAATGTCTAGAACAACATCCTCCCTTTGTCTTTGGAGTGTTTCAGTGGTGCAGGTATTGGTTGTGGCTGTAATTGCTTGTTTGGGGCCCTGGGGAGGGTTTGGATTCAGGCAGGGTCGTTATTGGAGTTAACTCCTGCTCTGCCCGGAGCAGGGGCTGCAGGATTTCCCCACGGAGGCAGCAGGCTGAGGTTATTTGATCACATAAAACACAGTTCAAAGAAACCCTTTTTTGTGGGCAATTCAGGTATGTTTGTTCTGATGTTGATTTTTTCAAGGGGCTGGTTAGAACTTCTCCGTTTCTCTCTTGCAACTTGAAAGCAACAACACCTTTTACCTTAGAGGCAGACAAGTCGCCAGGAAATGATGGGGTTTCAAAGTAAGAGAAAAGAGATTAAAACCACATGCTGTTCTTTGGTTCAGCATTGCATCCGCAGGTTTGAATGGCAGCTGCTGCACTTCCTGAGTGTAAGCCAGATTCATTATGCTGTGAAATTATCACTCATTTCTCTAGGTGTGCTCTTTTAACTGCTTAATTAATTTAGATGTGGGTATGTACATTCAAATTAAAACACGATTTAGTGTGGTAGGGTTGTGTTACAGTTACAGACTTGTTGTTGAGCATGTTTTTACTCAAACTTTCAGCTCCTTCTACAGGAATATTGAACAATACCTGTCTGTGGAATGTAGGTTGTCAAAATGGCAGAGTCTGTTTGGGCTGAGCCTTGTTGTCTCTGTGGACAGCAGGAGTTGTGGCAGGTTTGGGGTGGTTGGCAGGGCTCAGCAGGGCTGAGGAGGTGTCAGAGGTGACAGAGATGCTGACAGTGACACAAGGGCACCCTCTTCTGAAGCACTGCCCACCAGCAGCATCCAGGTGGAGGCTGGCTCCTGCTGCTTCCCAGCCTTTTTCCTTTCCTAGGGAAGGAGTGAAAAAGCATTTATTTACTTACTTTCCTCTCCTGCAAAAGCAAGCAAAAAATAACTTTGGAGGTTTTTTGTGCGTCTTAGCTAAATAGTTCTTTTTTTCTGGCTGAAACAACATCACGGTTCTTCCTGGAAAAATCCCTGTGTGCATGCAGAGAGCCAGGGGAGGCAGCAAGCTGAGGAGCCAGGTTTGCATGTGCCTCTAACCTCGGTGTTGTGTGTTTGCAGGGAGAGCTGATCACCTTCTATTACTACTGGAAGAAGACGCCCGAGGCGGCGAGCTCGCGCGCGCACCGGCGGCACCGGCGCCAGGCCGTGTTCCGCAGGATCAAAACCCGCACCGCCTCCACCCCGGTCAACACCCCCTCCAGACCCCCCTCCAGCGAGTTCTGTGAGTGCAGCCTGCCAGCTGGGCCTTTCTCTGGGCAGGTGCAGGGAGCAGCAGCCGTGGGATGGTGCTGCACCTCCGAGGGGACAGCAGGGACGTGGAGGTCAGGCAGTTCCCTCTCTGTTCTGCGCCTTTCTGCTGCCATGTGGAAGGTGGCTTTGGTCACCCAGTGCTTTGGGCAGTCCTTAAACGTAAAAGCATCCTGTAAGGATGGAAATACTGCCCTGGGATTGGATGTCCCTAGTCTTTTTCTTGGTGCTGTGTTGTGTTTTCTCCAGGCTTATTACAGTATTGGGAATTGGAAAACGCAGAAGGAAGGAAGGAAGTCCTCCCTGCCTTTGGAGGGAAGTCCCTTCCGTCCTTCAGGGTGACCCCTACCTTCTGCTGGAGCTCAGACTGTGCTGCAGCCAGCACTGGCTTAGGGAGTCTTGCAGGAGCATTGACTTTGCCTGGAGCAGAGGTGTCTAAAGCAAGAGCAGTTCCCCAGAGCAGTGCCTGCTGCATTGCACAGGGTCCAGGCAGGGATAGAAACCTTTGCCCATATGGGAAAGGTTTGGTACCCTGGGAGGTTTCTTTCTAAACCCACGTGCCTCACAGAGCAAAGGGGCTGTGGAAGGCAGATTGGCAGATGTAAAAATGAACGTGGGCAGGTGGAGGATGTGGTGAGCAGGCAGGACACAGAATTCTGGCCAGGGTAGAAGGGAGGGAGCAGGAAAGGGCTGGGAGCTTTTCCTGCTGAGCTGGTAGGATTTACTGCTGATCTCTCTGTGCACAAGGATCTGGGCTCCACAGCTCAATCCAAGATACTCAGCATGTGAGAGCTTGTGGCTGGGAGGACCCATCCTTATGGATCTGACTGCAGGATGAGAACAAAAATTCATTTAGCAAAAGAAAGCAAGTGCTAGCCTGGGCTCAGGGTTTGAACACCTGCAAGTATTAATGTAGGAATCACAACAGTGGTAGCTATTAAATGTAACCCTGTGTTAATTTGAAGGGTAACGAGTTGCTGACAAATGCTGATGGCAAGGACTGGAGAATCTGTAAGGTTTAATCCATAAACTGTAACCTGCATGTACAAAACATCCTCTTGGAGCCTTTAGAAAAACAGTGTTCCTGCATCAAGGACTTCTCTTCTAATTAAAGATTTGAACAGAAGCCAGAGGGCTTCCTGCTTGTGCTAAATTATAGCCCTGTTGTGTTGTGAATTTATAGTGGTGGGATTAGAAAAATGCAGTGCTCTCAAAAGGGAAATATTTACTCCTGAGGTGTTTAGAAGGTAAGATACAGTTTTTGTGATGTCTGCATATTTTCAGTGGTTTAGATGATGCTTTTGAGCTCACAGATGTGTAATCAGCTAATTTGCCACAAAGGAAAGGGACCCTCTGCATATCCTCTTGTTCTTCAAAACATGACATTTTTGCAATGTGAGTTTGTCACAGGTTAAAACTTTGGGTCCTGCAGTAAGGACAGGAAAGCTGGTGTTAGTTATCCTTTAGTGCCTCTCATGCAAAAGAATCACAACATGTTTTTCAATCAGGTCCATTGTATGTAAGCATTGATTCCTCCACCCACAAACACCTCTACTGCTGGGTAACAAAATAAAAACCAGAAAAGCCACTACAGGACCTGTTCACAGAATCCTGCGGGTTTTAAATATAGAATATTTGATTTTAAATTTGACCAGATTCTAGAGATAAACCTCTTTTCTCTTGAAAATTGTGGGTTTGGAACACAGCCTCTTGAACTCAACATGGATGGTATTTGAATGACAACTTACCTGGAAGTGTACCACGTGCTGAATCAGAGGCTCCAGGAGTTGTATCCCTTGGCACATTCCTGGAATCCTCCTTTAACCTGCAGAGTGATGAGGTCTGGGTTTGCTCAGTTTGAAAAACCAGAAATAATGGCCGTGCACGGCAGGGTGGGCGTAGGGAGTCACGATCTGTTTTACTTAATGCTTATTTTAGCCAAGTAGGAGGAAATAGAAAATCCTGCTGAGTGTTTATTTTCCATTTTCCTCTTTCTCCCACCCTCAGTGGACCTGAGCTCGGCCAGTGAAGATGACTTTGACAGCGAGGACAGCGAGCAGGAGCTGAAGGGCTACGCCTGCCGCCACTGCTTCACCACCAGTATGTCCCAGTCCCTGCTGGTTTCTCCCCTCTGCTGCTGCCTGGGGGCTGGGTTCAGCCAGCAGGAGCAGCTCCTGTGCTGGTACAGCTGTTCACAGCAATGTGGGGGTGAATCAGCTGAAATATGCAGCGTTCCTAACAGAGTTAATCAGGCTTTGCCATTGCAAATTAATGCTGCAGTGACAAAGGAGAACCCTGAGGTAGACATTTAGACAGGAATAAATCTGCATAATCCATAATCTATGTAATCAATTTGTGACATAATGAATCAGTGTTGGGCTGTGACTGTCACACACAAAACTTCCTGATGCTGCACCAGATCTCCTGTGCATCAGCCCCGTTCCTGTGGCTGTTCCTGAAGGTTGCCTGATGCTGCGGCATTTGCAGCTGGAAGTGGGAGCCCCAGAATGGGGAAGGAAATAAGAGGTTCAGAGCTCACTTCTCTTGCACAAACCACAGCTTTGAAGAGCAACAGCTGCTTGTTAGCTCCCAGGTAGAGCAGATAAGGCTTCTTTCTGTGCCTCAAAGCTGTAGTTTCTTAAGCAAGCGACCACAGTTTGTAAAAACTGAATATTGAGGATGTGCACTGGGACAGGACAAACTTCTCCAGAAACTTCTCCAACTTTGTCACCCATAGAAAAGCATCTGTTTTTGTAGCTGTACCTTTTTTTAACAATTGCCTGTGTTTGTGCTGGGGTGCTCTGTGAGTTGCTGAGCTGTTGCTTTCCCTGCCCCAAGCCTCCAAGGACTGGCACCACGGCGGGCGAGAGAACATTCTGCTGTGCACGGACTGCCGGATCCACTTCAAGAAATACGGGGAGCTGCCGCCCATCGAGAAGCCCGTGGACCCCCCACCCTTTATGTTCAAGCCTGTGAAAGAGGAAGATGATGGCCTCAGTGGGAAGCATAGCATGAGGACACGGCGGAGTCGAGGCTCGGTGGGTTTCACCCTCTGTAATGCAGGGGGTGAAAGGAGCCAGAGCCCTGAACTGGCTGGTTTGCCATGGGCTGTGCCTGCTCCTGCTGCCTGTGTGTGTGCCAGGGGCAGCTTGGCTGAGGCTTTCTCTGGAAGAAGGAGATGGAATGTCCCTGCAAGCCGTGTTATTTCTCTGCAATGACTGGCAGTGGGCTGTCATAATAAGGGGGCATGGACAGTGCATTGCAGATCCTGTGCTAGTACATGTCCTCCTTCCAGCTGCACCCTGTCAGAGTTACACCCTTGGGAGGAGTTTGGAAAGTTAGATGCTGTTCATGTGGTCTCCTCATGTTACTGGAGTTAACGTCTCTTCCCTGCAGAGAGCTCTGCTCTGCCTCGGTGGTTGGTGTGCTCTGAGTTGTTACTCAGAATGGGGCACCAGGAGCCTTCCTGGGAGCCTGGCACTTGGGAGGGCTCTGACAGCAGCTCTGGGTGATTCATCTTGGAGTTGGGTTTAGCTGATAGAAAGCAGCAGATAGATTTCTTTCCTTGCCCTCCCCTCTGTAGCTTTCTGAACAGGATGATGTGACCATTGATTTTAAATACCTCGTGAGGCTCCGCTCTTGGGGAGTGTTGGGTCCATTGCTTTTTTTGGTAGCCAATCCTCCAGAAAACTGCCAAAATGGCAGGGAAACAGCATGAATTATTGAAATGTACTCTACTGATCCCTTACTGCGTAGCAGGAGCACACTGGAACTGGGAGTTTAGACCTTGGCCTTGACTGCCAACAGATGGAGTATTTTTAATGGAACACAGGGGTCTTCTCCTTCCTCATGCACCCGTGTGTGTGTGCTGTGTATTGGAACATCTTCCTAAATGCCATTTCTAACAGACACTGCTGATTAAATAATCAGCACTTAATGTTTGTGAGTAGACATATTAAGGATTTGCCTCCTTTTACATTTGAGTCCAGTTGAGCTTTGAAGGAGGAAGTGTACCAAGGTGAAACGCTGCAGGTTTTTGCTGCCAGGCTCTGCCGGGGGTGTGTTCTCCGTGCCCCTGCCGAGGCAGAGCACTGTGTGGGGCTGGGCAGTGCTGACCTGGCTGTGCTTCCCCCCCAGATGTCGACCCTACGCAGTGGCAGGAAGAAGCAGGCAGCCAGCCCCGATGGCCGGGCCTCCCCCATCGCCGAGGACGTGCGCTCCAGCGGCCGCAACTCGCCCAGCGCCGCCAGCACCTCCAGCAACGACAGCAAGGCCGAGTCTGTGAAGAAATCCACCAAGGTAACCCCTTCCCCCTGGCCTCTCCTGGCCAGGGCTGCACACCTGAGGCCTCTCGGGCAGAGCACAGGAGGCCGGGGAGCCTCTCCGTGACCCGAAAAGCCCTGTGAGCGAGGGTAAGGCGGAGGTGGAGTGGGGCAGCTGAGAGCTGCTTTGTGCCTGGCCAGGGAGGGATGGGAGGGATCCAGGCACTCCAGTAGCCCCACATAACCTCACTCTCACAGTAAAGTAATCCCTCCATTTCGGATGCAAATGCAGGCATTAAGCTCAGGGGAGTAATGCAGATCAGAAATGCTGTATTTAAGACAAGTAGACAGTTTTGGGGATTTTTTGTAAGTAGTACTTAATCTTTGTTTACAAAGGAGTATGAACATTTAGTAATTGAGTCTGCTTCTGCTGCTGTTTTTCTGGAGGTGTATTTGCTTGATTGTTCAGAGCAAGCTGACAGTTGAGTCTGTTCAAATGAATTAAGTGCCTTTCCAGGAGAGTTCCAAAGAAACAAAGCCACAAGAAGGAGGAGGGCTTACCATTAAGCAGTGTGAATTGAGAAGTAGCAAGTTAAAAATAAATATTACAAAAAAAAGAAAGTCAAAATGAATATGGAGCAAGTTTTCACATTGTAAAACTGAAAACTTGGCAGAATTTAAAGTTAGGTAATTGTGTGATGCACAGAGCTTTTCCAGGCCATAGGAGAAGGTAGTAATCTCAGAATAGCTATTCACTGTTGGCCCTGTATTTGAGAAGATCTAAAAATATTCCTCTCAAAATACCAAGAGTAGAGCAAGACTTTCATGTAGCAGGAGGAGGCTTATCCTGTCTGCTGCAGGAATTCTGGCTCCATCATTCACCAGTTAATAACTGGTGTTGGTCTCTGTTAGAAGGGTAACCAGGGCCAGTTGATCTGCTGTGAGTTCCTGATGGACTTGGTCCTGCCCAGCTCTCTTTAAAATACCCCTTCATATGAGGAATGCTTTATGCACTTTGCCTTTTCCCTCCTAGTTGGATGTGTATTGGATTGCTCTTAAATACTGACTTGTGTCAACTCCTGAGTTCCGCTGCTCCTTAATTTGTGTTAAATAGGGTGGCACTGGCCTACACTCAACTTAATTTTGCATTTACACCACTGGTAACTGTTGTGTTCTGCTTCCTTTGTGGCAGAAGATAAAAGAAGAGGTGTCTTCTCCTCTCAAGAACTCCAAGAGGCAGCGGGAAAAGGCAGCATCCGACACGGAAGAGCCTGACAGGTCCAATGCCAAAAAATCCAAAACTCAAGTGAGTCCCACAGAGGAGTATTTCCCCTTAGGAGAATGGTTTGAGGTGGGGAGGGGGTGCAAATCCGGTAACAAACCGAAAACATTAAATCAGTTTAAACCACAGCAAATTGTAACTCAATCTGTGGCTGGAAAGCAACCAATGTTATAATGTGTTCCTTCTGCTGAATACAGTGGAGTGACACAGGGCAAGTCCAGAAGTTGGCTTTTTTCTTTGTTTTAGTACTCATATCAACCATATAGGAGTACACTGGATTGTTCTCCATTCCTTTCCTTCATTTTTTTAAATTTAAATTTGGGGTTTTGTCTTCTGTGACAAGTCAGAAGACCACCACTGGAGTTGTCACAAGACAAATCTTTCCCGTTGCTGGTCACCCTCACAGTGAAGAAGTGTTTTGCTATGTTCAGCAGGACCCCTCCTGTATTTCAGTTTGTTCCTATTGCCCCTGGGCCCTGTGGAAGGATCCTGGTTCTGCTGGCTTTGCACTTCCCTTGGGTATTTGTGTTGCTGTGCTGGTTTGGGCCCTGTGAGGTTCAAAGGGCACCCGCACCTGCGTCTGCACAGCACGTGTGACAGACTCCATCCTGTGACACACCAGGAATGTCCTGGTGTGCTTCTCCCAGGCACAGCGGTCACTGTTGCCTCTCCCCACAGGAGATCAGCAGGCCCAACTCCCCCTCGGAGGGAGAGGGCGAAGGCGAGAGCTCCGACAGCCGCAGCGTCAACGACGAGGGGAGCAGCGACCCCAAGGACATCGACCAGGACAACCGCAGCACGTCCCCCAGCATCCCCAGCCCCCAGGACAATGAGAGCGACTCGGATTCCTCCGCTCAGCAGCAAGTGCTGCAGGCGCAGCCCCAGGTGCTGCAGGCCCCGAGCGNCCCAGCCGCTGCTGCCCCACGCCGGCCCTGCCCAGCCCTTCTCCCTGCCCGCTCAGTCGGCTCAGTCTCAGGTGCCCCTCCAGACGCAAGCCCCGTCCCACTCGCACTCGGGCCTGCAGGTNCGCCCGCTCTGAAGCCTCTGAGCTCGCTCTCGACTCACCACCCTCCATCCGCACACCCTCCTCCCCTGCAGCTGATGCCTCAGAGCCAACCACTGCAGTCCTCGCAAGCCCAGCCTCCTGTTCTGACCCAGAGCCAGAGCCTTCCCCCTCCTGCCAGTCACCCCCCCTCTGGACTCCACCAGGTTTCCTCCCAGCCCCCCTTCTCTCAGCACCCCTTTGTGCCCGGGGGCCCCGCTTCCATCACGCCTCCTTCGTGCCCCTCCACTTCCACGCCGCCCACCGTGCCTGGCATCCCTCTTCAGACCCCCATCTCCACGTCAGCAGCTTCTAGTGGGACAGTGCCCGTGGTGACAGCCTGCACACTGCCACCCATCCAGATCAAGGAGGAGGTCCCAGACGAAGCTGAGGAGCCGGAGAGCCCTCCACCTCCACCCCGGAGTCCATCCCCGGAGCCCACGGTGGTGGATATCCCGAGTCATGCCAGTCAGTCAGCCAGGTATGGAGCTTTCATCAGTGCCCTGCTCTCCCGTTCTTATACTCCACTGTCTGTGGACCAGTATGGTACAGTTAATTTTCTCCTGGCTTTCTGGGAAGCTGGTAGTGTTTGGTCTAAGTGTAGAATGATATTTTTTAGTGTGGACATACGGCTCTCAAATCCCACACTCTTGCACTTTTCCCAGGGCTGAGCTCTTTCTCTTGTGTTCCTTTTAGGTTCTACAAGCACCTGGACCGTGGCTACAATTCATGCTCCAGGGCAGACCTGTACTTCATGCCTCTGGCAGGATCCAAACTGGCCAAGAAGAGAGAAGAGGCCATCGAAAAGGCCAAAAGGGAAGCGGAGCAGAAAGCCAGGGAAGAGAGGGAAAGAGAAAAAGAAAAAGAGAAGGAAAGAGAGAGGGAGCGTGAGCGTGAGAGAGAAGCGGAAAGAGCTGCGGTAGGTCCGGTTCTGGCTCGGAGCTGGGTAAGGGAATTGATGGCTGCATCTGAGCTGGATGATGACTGCAGGATGCAGATCCCCAGGAGCACTTTAATCCCGTCAGGGGTCTCTGAGCATGGAGCTGTGTGTATGGACTGAAATCCAGCCCGCTCTGAGCAGCTCCCTGCCTGGGACTTTCTCCTCCTTAAAGGAAATAAATGGAGAGTTTCTGCCCCTGGTCTGGTTCTGTGGGAAGCCAGAGCAGCTGGGCAGAACTAGGCCAAGTGCTGACATTTACCTTGCAGTAGGAGAGCACTGTGCAGACACAATGAATGCCTTTGTGTCCCTTGCAGTACTGTGCAGGCACACGAGTGCTGTCTCCTGGAAAAGGGGCTGGAGACAGAGGGGCGGTGTGTGTGTGGCTGAGGTGCTCTAAGCCAGGTGTGTTGACCTGAGACTCTCTCCCCGTTGTGTGCAGCAGAAGGTGTCCAGCTCCTCCCACGAGGGCCGTCTCGGCGAGTCCCAGCTCAGCGGGCCAGCCCACATGAGGCCTTCCTTCGAGCCCCCCCCGACCACCATCGCGGCCGTGCCCCCGTACATCGGGCCGGACACGCCGGCGCTACGGACGCTGAGCGAGTACGCGCGGCCCCACGTCATGTCCCCGACCAACCGCAACCATCCCTTCTTCGTGCCCCTCAACCCCACGGACCCGCTGCTGGCCTACCACATGCCCGGCCTCTACAACGTGGACCCCACCATCCGGGAGCGGGAGCTGCGCGAGCGCGAGATCCGGGAGCGCGAGATCCGCGAGCGGGAGCTGCGCGAGAGGATGAAGCCCGGCTTCGAGGTGAAGCCCCCGGAGCTGGACGCGCTGCACCCGGCCACCAACCCCATGGAGCATTTCGCCAGGCACGGGGCACTGACTATCCCACCCACGGCGGGGCCTCACCCCTTCGCCTCCTTCCACCCGGGGCTGAACCCCCTGGAGAGGGAGAGACTGGCGCTGGCGGGGCCGCAGCTGCGGCCGGAGATGAGCTACCCGGACAGGCTGGCGGCCGAGCGCATCCACGCCGAGCGCATGGCCTCGCTCACCAACGACCCCCTGGCGCGGCTGCAGATGTTCAATGTCACCCCCCACCACCACCAACACTCACACATACACTCGCATCTACACCTACACCAGCAGGACCCCCTACACCAAGGTGAGCCCCGGGAGCTAGGCACTTCTGTAGGGAACAGCTCGGAACGGGCCCGCTCTCACCCTGGAACTCAAATAGCAAAAGCTCTGTCTTTGTGTCCATGTTGTGGTTCTGTGCTGTGTAAGGTTGTGGTAACTAAAGTGCAGTTACTTTTTGTGGGAGTGATGTGGGGTGGTAACACCACAGTGATCTTCCTTCAGACTCTCACTGTGAAAGGTTTGTTGGTTTGTTGTGGGTTGGTTTTTTTAACTACTGCTGTCCTAGAGCAGCACCTTACAGTTGTAATAATGAACAGTCTCAGAAATGAATCTGTGCCTTGCCCGTTTCTGAAGCAAGATATATGGTTACTGCTCCAGAGGTCTGGAGTCCTGGAGATGAGGCACTCAGCAGAAATGTTCACATTTTCTGGTGACAGACTGGAGAGAACATGGCAAGCCAGGCACCAGGTGCTGCAGCTGCCAAGGAAGGGGGTGGGGGGAAAGTCAGAGTACTTAAAATGCAGGTTCTGGTGTCTGGCTACCAGTGCAGTGTTTGTGCAAGCAAATGTAGCATTCTTTACCCTGGAGCAGTGTCCATTAAATCTGCTGTGCACTTCTGGAGTTGGAGGGAATGTGAGTGCTGTTCAGAAGCCGGATTGTACAGCAAGGAAAGCAGCAGCGTGGTGTGAGATTCTTGAGGGCTGGGGGTTGCAGGTAGGAGATGGCAGTGCTGGATATCTCAGCATTCCTGAAGCTGCTGAGGCTCACTGCAGAAATCCCAGATGGGCTCAGTTGCAGGCAGGTTTGCAACCCCCTGACAGCAGAGGAAATTTGACATAGGCGGTGTCTGTACAAGGATTCTGTTGCCAGGTGAGTCAGTCACTGAGCACCTCTGTGCAGGTAAGTCTGGATACTCCCCAGGTACTTGTTCTGGACAAAAACATGGCTGGTACATTGTCCCTCCCAGTCCAGAGGGAGGCTGGTGCAGACACAGCCAAGTCAATTCACTGCCAAATCTCTGTGTGTTTGAGAAGTAATTTGGCTTTGTGCTCTGCCAGCTTCAAACACACTGAGGGGCTCTTGGGTGGTTCTTGCTCCAAGTGGCTCCACTGGTGCTCAAGGCTGTTACAAGCCCTGTGTCTCCTTAGACTGGGGATGAACAGAGGGTAAAATGACCCTACATCTCTGCTGTGCAGCAGCTGAGGGGTGTTCTGGCTTTGTGTTCTTTCCCTGGCAGTTCCTGTGCAGTCCCCAGGCAGCTGATGGACTCTTTCTCTCTTTCTCTCTCAGGCTCAGCAGGACCTGTTCATCCACTGGTGGATCCTTTAGCAGCTGGACCCCACCTGGCACGTTTTCCCTACCCACCTGGGACCATCCCCAACCCATTGCTAGGGCAGCCACCTCACGAGCATGAAATGCTCCGACATCCAGTCTTTGGTGAGAGCATTTTGTGGTCCTTTGCGAGGGCTGCTTCGATCTGCAGTGTCATCTTTAATTGTGGGCTTCAGCATTTCTCAGTGGGGGGAGTTGAGCTGTGACTTTGGGTGGTTGTGGTGGCTTGTTGGGGATGAAGAAGAAGCAAACAAGAGTGTAAAAGTGGTGCCTGTCCCCCAGGTACTCCCTACCCTCGGGATCTGCCTGGTGCCATTCCACCTCCCATGTCAGCAGCCCACCAGCTGCAGGCCATGCACGCCCAGTCCGCAGAGCTGCAAAGACTGGCAATGGAGCAGCAGTGGTTGCACGGGCACCCTCACATGCACGGTGGGCACCTACCCAGTCAGGAAGATTATTACAGGTGAGACGGCAACAAAGGCCTTTGGGGACCTGGGAATTCCATCATATTTCTCCACGTTCCTTCTTTTTTCCTCGGAATTTTCGCCTCTCTTGCTGAGCCCTGATGCAGTTACAGGTGGAAGCTGTGCTGAGACCTGGTTTAGGCAGATGGGAACTGAGGTCCAAATTTCTGGCACAACGTGAGAGTAGTTGAGTGTCCTGTTGCAGAATCCCCTCTGATTGGGGTTTTTATTGGGATATTCAGTGCAATTGCTGCTTCCACGTCTCTTTCTCTTCTTTGAGAACAGCAGAGGAGGGTGGGCAGAGCATTATGGGGGAGAACAGGGGGGAATTCAGTAAATCCTGAGGAATGACTGAGGGCAGTAGGAAGCTGAAGTGTGTGAACAGCAGGGGTCCAGCAGTGCAGGCTGGGAATGCCTGGAGGAATCCCGGGGCTGTTTCTCCTGGGAATGCCCTGTGGGGGTGACACTGGGAGGGGTTCTCTGGCCTGCCTGTGTGACACCAGCATGGTTCCACTCTGGCAGTGACTGTCACATGTCCCGTCTGCAGAGCTGGCACTGGTGACCGTGGTACCCTGTGCTGGGACAGTGCCCGGGTGGTGCTCAGAGCCCCTGCTCCCTGCAGGGGTGAGCAGGAGGGCAGAGCAGTCTCCCGTGTCTGACACCTCCTTTGTTGTGTTAAAATGAGTTTTCTTTCTCTTGCAGTCGACTGAAAAAAGAAGGCGACAAACAGTTGTAATAAATTATTTATTTGTAATGCTGGCTATGGAAACCCCAGTCCTTGGGAAGGAGTGGAACATTTTTACATACAAGAAGAGCTACAAAAGGAAAAGAATATCTTATAAAGATTTCTTTATATATTTAAAACAGAAGCAACCACCCAACAAGTAGAGACTTATCAGCATAGTGTTCATTTGTAGAGAAGATTTCTCAAGACTGGTGTGGGTCTCCCTGCATGAAAACGTATTCAGAAGCCTATTGGAACTACAGGACTGTGTGGAATATTCAGAGAACTTCCTGCAATCTTGGTTTTTTTTTTTTTTTTTCTTTTCTTACTAGTTTGTTTTCAGTAGGTGCTAGAATCAGGTTCACAACACAAGTCACTGTGCGTGAAGGGACACTCAATGCATCTATAGGTAATTAAAAAAAAAAACAAGGATTGCAAGTAGGTGACATAACAAGCTCTGAATCCAAGTGCTATAATAATAAAAAAATCTACTTTTATTTTAATACATTGTAGGAAATCTTCATAATTTTAAAGAGAGCTCAGTTCTGCAGCATGGCTTTTTAAGTCTGTAAATAACTTTTTTTGGGTAGAGGGGAGAAACAAAACAAAACAAACTCCAGAAACGTTTATCTTGATTTTCAGTAACATCACAAATTGTGAATTCCTACCTGGTATTGACAGAATACAGAGTTGATTTTTTAATAAAATATATATATATAATTATCCCTTTAATTAAAGGGAATGATGGGTATCAATAATTTCAAATGGGTAAAAGCTTGACATTTGGTTTGATATCAACAATAAGCATTAAAGGGATTTGCAGGGATAATGTTGCAAATGACTGTTTCTGTTCTTGGTTTTTTGGTTGGTTTGGTTGTTTGGGGGTTTTTGTTCGTGTTCCATCTCTCTGTTCTGCAGCTGATTTTGTTGAGTTGGGTTTCTCAGCAGCTCAGATGTCCCTTGGACCCCGCTGGCCCTTTTGATGCCACCTTCAACGGTTCATTTTCAGTGTGGCCATAAAACACTTCTTTCCTGTGACCTTTTGAAATTTAATCTAGCTCCATTGGGTTTAGATTTTGGGCAGAAAGTTCAGAGAAATAATCTGTTCTAAAAATCTCTTTTTAAAGATGTTCCATGGCTCAGCCAGAATTCTGTATGCACATGCATACTTTGGGAGGACGTGCTTTTCCTGGCCTCCTGTTTGATAAGTTCTTAAGGAAAGTGGACTTGGCAACTTGGTGTTCATTAAGTTTTGTTGCAAAGACCAGTCTGTTTTTCTCTTTGAGTGTTTTAAGTTTGGGTTTTTATAAGCAAAAACTGTTTAGCTGCCACCAGTGTTGTGTCCCTCAGGAGCTGCCTGCTCTGGGATGAGCACACTGACATTTACTGCCTCCCAACCCCAGTCCTGCAGGGTAGCTCCTGTTGGCTGCTTCCCACCAGGATGGGGAGAGCAGAGGAGTACACCGTGAGCATTAAAGGAGACAGCTCTGCTTACAAGGCAGATTTTTAAACTTTTTTTCCCCAGTTTTGCCTCAGTTTTTCTTCACAGGAGCAGAGGGTGACGCGGCCAATGGACATCTGAACGTGCTGGTCATTTTTTTCTGCTGGTGCACAACTCCCCCCATTCTCTCTCTCCACTCACGAGTGCTCTCTCTGCTGTTGTAGCCTGTTCAGTGTGATGGTTGTGTCCTAGGACTGTACTGAGCCACTCTGATAAAGTTGTAGTTAATCAGCTGCAGGCACAGAGCTCATCCACCTCCTGCTGCTCAGCCCAGAGCTGCTGGCAGACCATTCACCAGTTAAAAAATGTTCTAGGCCCACTAAGGCAAGAGTAGAGGGGAGAGCGGGGGATTTTCCAGCTGATTTTCCCTTTTTCCTGTGCTCCACTGCAGATTTCTCAGTGCTGAAGGCCTGCTGTGGCGTTTCATCAGTCCTGCTGTGTTTAATTCTGGGTGAAGGTGTTGAGAGGGGCAGGTTGTGTTTCTGAGGTGGGGAACCACGGGGTGAGTCCAGAATCGAGGGAGGTGAAGTCCTTGGCCGTGGCTGTGGGCAGTGATGGGGTGAAGAGGTTTCCTTATGGAACAGGGATTATTTTTGCTCGCGGCTGAGCAGCCAGGAGGATGGGCCTGCTCAGGAGAGAGTGCCTCAGTTTGCTTTAAAGGTCTCATCAGGCACATTTCAGTTCAGTCTCTCCCCTCCTTTTGTTTTACCGTGTGGAACTGGGGAGGTCAACCACTTCAGCCATTTCTCTGACCCTTCCCTTGCTGTTTTTTAGCCAGTTCTTCAGTAAAAGGAAAAGCTTTGTGGTCCCTCCAGTGGTCCTTTCTGTATTCCTTATTTTTCAGCTGAAGTTGCAGTCTGTTCTAAAGCTGTTCACTGTTTTTTTTTCTTCCCCCACAAGAGCATTCTAATAATTTATGGGAGTTCTTTTGTTCACATCATTCAGCAAATAAGCACTGAAATCCTTCCATTTTATCCCAGTGATTAACTACAACTTTACCTGCAGTGGCTTCTGAAGCCATCTCGGTGTTCGATGCCCTATTAAAAAAAACCCAGACCTTTTGATTTCCTTTCAAGAAATCTCTCTTTATTTTTCCTCTGTTCCGAAAGTTTATTTTTAAATTTTGCTTTCGTGTTTTTGAAACGTCTCTCTTGTTCTATGTCGTCATGGTTGAGCTTGTTTCACTGCACCGTTAAAGCAGAGTGTACATTCTGACTGCTACATTTATATATATCTTGAAGCTTAATGTATATATGAGTAGTTTGCCATGGGATAACACAGTGTAAACAGAGTAGAAACCCAGAAATCGTGACTTCTGTGTTCTCTCCATTTGAGTATTTTGTAATTTTTTTGAAATATTTGTGGACATAAATAAAACCAAGCTACACTACAGCAGCCAGGTTTTGCCTGCAAGTGAAATGTGTCTCTTGATTGTTGTTAGTGGGAGAGGAGCTATTTTCACCTGGGATGATGTGGGGGTGGTGGCATGGCTACCTTGTCTGGTTCAAACCTGTCTTTTCTTGGCTTTATTTTTTCCCTCTTTGAGATAAATTTGTTTTTAATACACAGTATTAAAACAACACAAATGCCAACATCATGTCTGGTTCCAGTTATGCCTTGAGTCACATTGCTGCTCAATTTTCAGTATAGTACCCTGTATATACCCCCAGTAGCTGCATTTTTGGGAATTGTTTTTCCTGAGAGAAGTTAGTTGTGCCAGTAGAACCGTGTTGTACACAACTGATCCAGAGCTGGCAAGAGCTGCCCTCCAAAGGGGTGACACACAGTAACTCATTGTCTGCTCACTGTCTTCTGAAAAGCTGAAATTTGCCTTCAAATTCCATCAAATTCCATTTGTGTCCACCGTGGTGGCTCCCCCAGAGACTGCAGTGTGGATGTGACTGATGAGTGTTCAGGAGCTGGTGGGGATCAGCATCTCCAAAACCCAGGGAAGTGTTGGGATGGCACAGAGAGCTTTGCAGAGCAAATGTTTGGTCAGGAGGGAGGTGGGAAGGCTCCTTCTTGGTCTGGTTCTGCTGTGTGATTTATCAGAAATGGGTGCTTTGACTCCCGTTTAGGGTAATTGTTGTTCTGAGCACAGTGAGAGGAGTGTGCTGTTGCTGGAGCAGGCAGACAAGGCTTCATGACTAATGGCATGAGAGGCTGCTCTATTTATACCCCGTGGCATTTTATGAGGGGAAGGTCAGCTCTTGTCTGCTGGAAATAGCTTCTGAAAGTGCTTTTTCTGAGCCTGTGCTATTTATTTTGACATTTCTTTTTAAATTCCTTGTGCTCAATGTAGAACTTGAGTGGGCTCAGGCTGCCCTGTCCTGCTTAACAGGTTTTAAGTTTCCAGACGTAAAATGATGAATTCCATGGGGACAGGGCTGAAGAGGACTTTTACCCCTGGACAAATTGAACAATGCAGTTATTAAATCGTGGTTCTGTGTTAATGGGGTCGTGCCGTGGCAGAGTGAGAGCTGGAAGCCATCAGCTGTGTGGCTTTGTCACCTGCACGTTGGCAGAACTCCTGTGAGGCCTTGTCTGCTCCAACATTTGATCCTCCCCGGGCCGTGGATCCCCTTTGCAATGCCGTGGAGTTCCACGGAATGGGCTGTGGATCTCAGAGGCCATCTCCTTCCAACCCCCACCACGGGCAGGGGGCTTGCTTTGCCCACCTGGATTGTTCAGGGATTTAACGAGGAGACGAGGGAAAGGCAGGTGGTGTGAGGGGTTCCAGTGCCTGCTGCCAGGGAAAGGTGGGCAAGCCAAAATCCGGGTTCTTTGAGGGATTCCAGCACCCGTTCAGGAGGAGAGGAGGAAGAGCCAGGAGAGAAGGAAAGGCAGGTGTTACGAGGGATTCCAGTGCCAGGTGATGAGGAAAGGTGGGAAAGGCAGGTGTTGTGAGGGATTCCAGTGCCAGGTAACGAGGAGAGGCCACTCGGGTGTTGTTTGTTGGGAGATTTTGGCACTTTTGGAGCCCCAAAGCTGCTTTGGGGGAGCTGGGGGTGCTCTGAGGGGAGGGCGGGGCCCTGAGGGGGTGGAGCCACAGCTGAGGGCAGGGTGGGGTTCTGAGGGGTGGAGCCACAGTTCAGGGGGCGGGGCCAGCACCTGAGGGGTTCCAGAAGGTTCTGGAAGAGCTGAGTGGAGGTCTCAGGTGAGGTCTTTTCCTGCTGTGCCAGGAAAAGGTGACAGGAGGGCAGTGGAGGGATTTGGGGGCAGCCAAAGAGAACATTGGGGCTCCCTGTCCCTCAGTGCTCCTCCATCTCACCTCCCCTGGCAGTGTCCCTGTGTCCCCGGGCCAGCCCAGACCTTCACCCAGGGCCTTTCTGGCCGTGTGGCTGCACAGTGCTCGTCCCTCTGTCCCAGGCAGCTCCTCCTGCACAAAATCCCAGGTGTTCCCATGCCTTGTGCTCCTGGGGGACAGGTGAGGCTGAGACAGGCCCAGTGGCTCTGTGGTGGCTCCGTCCTTGGGGTGGTTTCTCACCCTCAGGGATCACAAGCAGTATCTGAAGGAGGGAAAAGCCTTTGGGGGACCCTGCACATCCAAGCCAGCCTTCGTAATCTGCTGTGCTGCTCGTGTCCCTCTTTAATTAAAGCTGATTTTTCTCATGGTGTTGACTTTGCAAAACCAAACTGGAGCAAGAGATAAAAGCAACGTAATGCAGACCACAGATCCCATGTGGACAATTAAGCCAGGTTATTTTATTTGTTCTTTGCAAGTGCTGATCTCTGTAGAAGTGGTAACTTGGCCCCTGCAAATTCAGCTACTCTTTCCTCTTTTCTCCCTAGAGAAATATCCAGTGAAGGAACCTGGCATAAAAGATATTTATCTGCATTAACTCTCAGAGGTTTTTACAAAACTGAATTCTAGAATGGTCACCTGTGGCACCTGAATGTTGGTGCAGAGCAGGTTTCTGACACAACATGAGCATGTCTTCCTTGGGCCTCACAAATGAGACAAATGAGTCTTCACAGTAAATATTGATCATATCCATTTTCTGGTCAGGTGAGTCATGGGAAAGGCTCAGGAAAAGACACCATAAAAGACACCATTTAATGAGTGGAGGACTCTTGGCAGGTAGGAGTCACATCCAGGACAGGATTTGATTGTTGTTTTACACATTTCAGGTTTTTAAAGTCAGCGTATGTAAATCCTACGACATTAAATCAAGCCCAGCTTCACGGTAAGCACAAATAACTTTACTGTTTATTAATATTAATGCAGTAGTGTGCTTTCCCAAGCACCAAGGCACCCTTGGGTAGCTCAGGAGTGCAGCTGCCAGAGATGTGGGAAGATTGAAGTGATTGGTCCTGTTGCCTGTTCTGTTACTCTGGGTGACTTTGTTGTGTCTTTCCAGTTTCTGCATCCTGCTGCAATTCCATTTCACCATTTGTTAGCTCTTTAAATATTTGTCCCGTGTCCTTACCGGTGGCAATGTCAGCAGGAAGGAACGTTCTCTGCAGAGGTGCTGCTTGGGAACCCTCCAGTGGCTGCAGGCTGAGCTCCCTGCCCAGGCAGGGAGAGAAATTAGGGTAAATTGATGGGCTGGCCTTGGGAAGCAGCTCGGTGTGATGCCAGTGTTGTATTTCACTTTGCCTGGGGTCCTGCTTCTGCTGGAACAGACTGTTAGTCACATCTGGAGGACGGAGATTTCTCTGGCCTTGCAGCTCGTTGGAGTGAGCCCCAATTACAAAAGCCTGGGCAGCTACGAGGAAGCTGCTGCTCTTGCCCTGGTAACGTGGCTGAATTGGAGCTTTCAAAATACCCTTGGTTGGTTTTTCCTTCCTCTAAGTTGCATTGTTTCAGTGTCACCCAGCTGTCACTTTTATCCTTCACTCTCCAGTTCACTCCTTCACAGCTTAATGCTCTTTATGGAGTGGCAGATAAAATGGACATCAGCAGCAGTGTTTTAAATAAAATGGACATCAGCAGCAGTGTACTGTTGTGGTCTGTGCAGTAACAAAGGACTCTTGACAATAATATTAGAAGGTTAAGTATTATTTATTAACATGACTCTATAATTTAAAGGATTTGGGTTATTATCTGCCCAGCCTGGAGCAATCCCAAACTCTTGCTTCAAGCTCCAGCTAAGGAATCCCAGAATAGCTTACACAATTAGAGATAACAACTTTTTACCTCATAGGTTGAAAGAAAGAAAATTCCCATTTCCTATATGAGGAGACAGGTAGAGAAACCATCTGTGTCTTTGAACACAACTCAGAGATTTGTTTATAGAAACTTGTACAGAGTAAAAGACAGTAAAAGATGCTTTCCCATGGGAAGAACTTTTTTGCAGGCCTGCATGCAGAAAAACTTATAACATGTTCATGCAACATCAGTGTTTTAAATAAAATGGACTTCAATGTTTGAAGAAGTGCCAGAGGACCCTCAGCAGTTCAGGAGTAAAGGAAAACACTGTGATGTCACCACTCTGCTCTCACATTCCTTTGCTGCACGTTGTGTGATTCCAGGCTACAACATTCACTGGATTGCAGAAACAAATTCTGCCTTTTCCTTCTATGTTATTTAAAGCCAAGCTCCTTGGCTTCGCTGATTTCTTCTGGAGACAGTACCCGGGGCCAGAAACTGTAGGGAGGTGTTGTGACAGAAACGCCTTCATCTAAATGTAAATGTTGCTGCCCTGCCTCGGGCTGCCTTTGAGAAGCTTTTTTCTGTGGCAAGCAGCTACAAAGTAATGGTCCCAATCAATTTATTCATGTCAATAAAAGGTCTTTTATATGCTTATTTGAAATGTATTGTTCTGGGCTGATAGGACCGCGTTTGTTTTTCAAGCAGGTGTGTCGGAGTGAGAAACAGGGAGCGTAAAGGAGAAGGGAAAGGAACCGTGTAGGTCTCGTTGGAGGAGTTACAATTTGGGGAAGTTACAATTTGAGGGTGGGCAGAACGAAGGTGCCTCAGTAGTGGGACACAAGGAAATAGGACAGAACTCCCGGTGCTCCTCCCTGAGCCTGGAATGTGCTCAGATAGGGTTGGGGTGGAGTAAAGGAGTTCAACACAAAGACCCTGACACAAACAGAGATTTTCTGAGTTACCCGAGTGCATCTGCTTGTACTTCTCGGACAAAGTCAGCTTGACATTCCCTAACCCCGCCCCTCCTGTCTGCTGAAAAGGGAAAGCAGGTAAGAGGGGCCACACCAAAGTGCAAAAGACAACTTTTTAAACGTATTTTGTACTCCACATTCAAGTGTGAATGCTGTATGTGCATCCCCTGCCAGCACCACCCATGAGCGGGGTATGCCTGTATTTAATTTCCTTTTGAGCTTCAGTTTGGGGTAACCTGAGTGTGTTCTGGCAACCAGAGGCTGACGGGCCCCGGGCAGGTGTTGATGGCAATTCAAACTGCTCTGCCCATGGAGCTCGGTTGTGTAATCCCGCCTGCAACCCCAGGCTTTTATTTCTCTCCAGTAGCAGTTTGGCATTCGTGACAAATTACTTAATGGCCCATCGAGGGATAAATCTGTCCCGCAGGGCTGGGCGATGCCTCTGCCAATCTGCCCAGGTGCAGTTCGGTTCTGCCACGCCCAGGGCTGCTGGTGCTCTACCTTGGCTTCCCTGTGTACAGAACAGAGGTAAAGCTTCTCACTGGCCCTAAATTACAATTTTGTTCTTTCCAAAGAGCTTCGAACAGATGGAACTCCACTATTTATGCAATAGAGATGGAGGAGAACTTAGTAAAGGGTTTTGAGAGCCTCGAATCCTAATGGCTCTAGGATTTGTAATTGCAGTGGCATCATTTCAGTGTGACTGAACCTTGGCTGCTGGGATTGTTGACACCTGTTCTGTCCCGTAGTTCCGTGCTGTGCATCTGGCCCCTGGTGCTGTGCAGCCTGGAGGAGGCAGTGAGAGAATGCTGGAGCCTCTGCAGTGCTGTTCTCCACTGTTCCTGAGCAGGGATTGCTCACAGCATCCCCCCTGCAGGTGAGATCTGAGTGAGACAAGAGCTCGCTGGTGCCACCGTCACACTCCTGTTCTCTGGGACACCACAGAGCAGCAGCTGAGCCTGCGCTGTGACATTTGTAAAGCGAAGGTCTGGGCTCGTCCTTCTCCCATTATTGCTTGTTCTGTCCAAGCCTCTGTAATGGATCAGGTCTCTCTCTCACAAAGACATCCTTTATTGGCTGAGGAATGTTAAACAGGCATCTCGGCTCTGTCCTCAGAGCCCTGGTGTGGGATTCCTCCTTTTTAATCAGCACTCTAACAGTGCAGGGCTCCTGCAAACTGCCCGGTGGATTTTGGCCCGTGCCAGCCCCAGCTCTGGGCACTGCACTCCGTGTCTGCCTGGGCCCCAGGGCTCGTCTGGCTGGTTTTTATTTACAAGAGTGCAAATAAGTAAACATGAGCTGTTGGCTGATGGCCCTGGCGTGCATTCCTGTGCCCAGCTGGGCTGCAGAGGCTTGGCAAAGCTGCCTTTAGGAGGCCTCTGGCTACTGAGTGCCAGCCCTGGGCAAAGAGAGTCCCTGTCCACCCTGGGGGTGAGGGGCGGGAGGGGAAGGACAGTGGGTGACAGGGGACATTGTCCCCAGGGATTGCGTAGGTTTGAGCTGAACAACTGTCTCGACTGCAGCTCTTGGTGTGACTGGAGGGCACTGACCTGGGCACTGACCGTGGGGCACTGACCGTGGGGCACTGACCGTGGGGCACTGAGGGGCCCCTCCCAGCTCCAGGGGTGGCCGGGGCTGTTGTCGCTGTGCCCCGCGAGGCCCCAGGTGCCATCGCAGGATTTGCCACGGGATGGCAGCAGATTCTCAGGAAAAAGGAATTCAACCTTCGAGCATCTCTGTCCTGCCTGGGGAGCTCAGGGAAAGCAGAGACTTCCACGAACAGAGAAGTTTGGGCATCCCCATAGCGGGGGGAGAGCCCGGTGGGATCCGGGGCACCTGCTTGGGCTTCTCTTGGTTTGGAAATATAAATTCCTGTGCCAAAACTTCCCGTCTGCTTCCTCCTCTTTCCCCCTCCTGGGTGAGCACCTTTTGGCTTTACCTGGCCGTGCAGAGTGGTCCCAATTCTGTTTTACTTTCCTTGCTCCAGTCAGGGGCTGGCAGATCCGAACCTTTGAAGGGAGCTGCTCTGTGCATGTGTGCACATTTCTATCCCAGAGGAATTCGGGCTGGGAATTCTTCTGCAGGCTGCTGGCAGCTGTGTGGCCGTGTGTGACACCACTGCCTCCGTGTGTGACACTGCTGCCCTGTCCCTCCCTCCGAGCAGTGCCTGGGACGCTGTCTGTGGCCACAGGGATATAAACACAAGGCAGCTGCACTGAGAGTGTCTGTTTCTTTTAGATGGCCTCCACTTTTGAACTTGAAAAATAGACAAGCCACGCAATAATATTTAATAAAACCACCCCAGGTATCGGCAGCCCTCTTCTTCCACACCTGAACACTGCACAAATGCATGTGGAATGGGGCAGCATTGCTGAGAGAGCCTCCTTTGGCTTTCACGTTGTCCCCCCCGCCAGGTGCTAAAGCTCTCCCAGAGCCCCTGCCTGAGTTCCCACCAGCTTCTATACATAGCTTCTTCTGGCTAAATTTTATTTATTGCCCTGGAAATGAGCCTACTTTAATACCTTCCTCGTGTCTCCATCTATAAAAACATCCACGGAATGGCCTCCTTTGAGTTGCCTTGCCTGTATCGACACGTAGGGATGGCCAAGCTATTCTTGTCTTTTTTAATGGCTGAGAAATGGCTGCTGTTAATTCTGTGTGATGACTGAGTTCACTGGGTGAAGTGCAGCTCTCTGTTCACTTGTCTGAGCTCTCCTGTACTGTAAATACTTCCTTCAGTATGAAAGTCCTTTCTGCCATTCGTGATGCACATGGTCCAATGGCAATATTGATTTCTTATATGCAGTGAACAAGATTTACTACTGATTTTCTGGAGACATTTCCTTGGACTACACTCCATCATTCTTGCTTCCAGAACTGCCCTTTCATTTAACTTTTCCTGCAAGGCCTCCAGCCACTATTTAGCTCCCCCTTTCTACATTCACAGCTTCACCTCATCTCCACTTCGGTTCAAAGATGCAAAAAAGAGAACCAACCATGAATTCCCCCAAAAAGGAAACCCAAGGTCTGCAATTTCAGCTGGGTAAACTTCTTGCCAGTTTCAAAGGCAGAGAGATGACTTTGAGATCGGCACAGTTCAACCCTGAGCCAGTAATCAGTGTTTGGAAAGGGGAGGGAAGAGGAACAATTCCCCTCAGGTCTCTTCCTTTGTATTGCTTTTTCCATGTCAATACATAGGCTTGGCCAGTCTGTTGTTATCCTGTGCTTCCAGTGAAATGCAGGAATAATTCTGCTGATACCTGGACTTGTGGGTAAAATCCATCTGTTCAATGCTGTGGTCTCTGGGCAGTCCGTATGGACACGGAATGCTGGCTGTGGATGGCAGAGCACATCCCTGCTCTGCCTGGATCCGTGTGCACAGCCTCTGGAGAGACACCCGGGCTAATTAGCAACGACTGGGGAGGCAGCTCACTTGTCAGGGTGAGGGTGCAATAAATAAAATATTAGCAACAGGAGGTGGGTGAGCCCAGAAATACAAACAGGGCTGTGCAGAAGGGTTTTTTTTTTTTTTTGAAAGAAACACTGTGGAGAGCCCACAGTGAAGGCAAGGCTGTCAAAAATGCACACAATAATCCATTTGCTGCCTGCCCCGCTGGAATGCCTGGGATTATACAGTCCTGGACTTGTGGGAAATCAATCCCATGCACATGACTGTGCTTCTCTTTTCCCAATAGCAAGGAAGGATTTCAGCACATGGTGGGGAAGAGACGTGAGGAGCTTCCCTAACTGGCTTGTGTTCCAGCATTCGTTCCATTCATTAAATGAGCCCTTTAAAGCCACCGGTGGAGGCTGTTGATGGTTCAGTGCACAGCATGTTTTTATGAGGAGGTTTATCTGCCACTGCTGGCTCAGCCTTTCTCAGTGCTTCAGCTCCTCTTCTGTAGACCTGAGAGTGGTAGGAAGTTTGCTCTAAGGGCTGTTAAATGCTCCGAGATCTTCAGTGGAAAAGATTCTGAGGGGGCTCAACATAACTTTGGGAAGCCATGGTGAAAACAGTTTGTCCTTGTGTCCTAAATGAGAGATGTGTTGGACTTCACCCTCATTACCAGCAGCTTAGGCAAGGAGGAAGCAATGTTGGGGGGCTTTGACCTAAAAAACCAAAACCCCTCAGTGCTTAAAAAGTGGGTTTTGACCCACTCTTTCTTTTCTCCAGATGTGTAAAACATGGAGCACCCAGGAGGAGAACTGCTCCCAGGGTAGAACAAGGTCAGACAAGTCCTTCTAGGGCAAAAGAGCAGTTAAAAATCATTTTGGTGCTTAACAGGGAGGCAGTGAAGCGACTAAAAAGCGGGTGTGATATGTTGAGATAATCTAATATAAGAAAGGACCCTGGAGGCAGAAGAAGCCATGGTTAAAACCAGCAGCAGGCACTGGAAAGGCTTATCAGGAGCAGCAGGAAGTTGGAATAATCAATCCTGGAAGGAACACTTTCATAGCAGGTAGAGCTGTGAAATATTTCACATCTTGGTAATATGACCTGGATTGTCCAGAGTCCAGCGTCCAGCAGCTGGATAAGACTTAAAACAACCCAGAAACAAAACAAAACAAAACAAAAAACCAACAAAACCACAACAACAAAAAACCCCAACCAAAATAATATTTAAAAAAGAAAGGAAAAACCAACCCTGGCTCTCATTAAGGGTCATGTGTCACTTTTCACAAGAGGTCTCTGAATCCAAATGCTGGAAAGAAAAATACATTCTAGAGCTCTGCTGGTTAACTGAACCGTTTTCATGTGTCCTGGTAAAATCCAACCACTGGTCACTCCTGAGAATCTAAAGCAGAGCATATGAAAAAGGCTTGTGTGATTTGCAGCTGGAATTCACTTAGGACTCCTTAAGATTTGGGACTAGGAATTGCAAAGATGTGGGTTCACCTTGCCCTCCTTCCACCAGTGCCCAGTTTGGTGCCAGGATTCCTGTCTGGGTGCTGAGGGCTCTGTGCTGCCCTGGAAATGTTTTCACCAGCCAGGTGAGCACAGCCCTTGCTCCTTTGCAGGGGTCTCAGCCTTGTATGCAGGTGACAATATAAATATTTATGTGGGCACGGCCAAACAGTTAAAGATTTGTGCATGTCTGTTCACAAACATAAACACAGAGAGATCAGAAAACTTCTGAGTGAATGAGCAGGAGACAGACGAGGGAGGGAGGAGGATCTGACTGTGCAGTGCAGGGGTGAGGACAGCTTTTCCTCCTGCCAGAGGAAAGACAGAAGAGAAGCCATCAGCTCTGGGGCACGGAAAGCAGGGAGCAGTGGCACACGGCAGCTTTGAGCCAGGCTCTGACACGGTGGCATGACGGAAATGGGACAGAAGTTCAGCATTACCTCTGCCTGAGCACGGGATAATGAGGGCACAGACAACCACGGCCGGGCTCATTAGCCATTCTGCTGCCCAATTAGGCTGGGAGCTAATTGCTCATTAATGAGACCATACCTGCTGAGGCAGCTGGGCTTCCCTGGAACTCGCGGCTGGAGCCGCAGCAGACACTGGGGGGAACAGAAGCAAGAATTGAAGCCAAGGCAATGGAAAAGCTGCTCTGCCGCCGAGGAAGGGCTTTGCTGCTCTGCCGCCACTCCCTGGGGACAGCAGTTTGATTCCTGTCAATTAGCCCCCAGTCCTTCAGGCTTCCTCTGCCTGGCATCCTGCAGCCTGGCAGGAGTGGCTGAGGCTGGAGAGGCCGGGAGTTTGAAAGCAGAGGGTGATTCTGAGCTGTGCCTCCCTCCTGAGCATCCTCTGCAGAGCAGCCAAGGCCTCCCAAGGGGAGGAGGGTGGCGATCTGAACGGCAGCCACAGCCAAGGGTCAGCACTGGGCTGCTGGAGGCAGCAAACTGCAATGGTCCAGGCACATCCAGCCCTGCAGGGCCTGGGCCGTGTCAGCAGCCCCGGGAGCATCTCCCGGGAAAGGGAACTGGGAGCAGAAATGTGCCTAAGGCCACACCTCAGCTGTCCTCTGACATAAGCGTGGTTTGTTTAGCGGTGAAAGCACAGGGACTGCGTTGAGAATGAACTTTTGTCTGTGTCCCGAGTAATCCACAGCACAGGTGAGCCTGCCAGGCATTGTGTGCACACTTGTGTCCCCTCCGCAAAACTCGTGTTCCCAATTGCCTCAAGCTGTGCTTGAGAGAGCTGCCATGGGGGCAGAGCTAAACATCCTATTTTAGTCTGGAGGCTCTTGTCTCAAAGCGAAGCAGAGAACCACTGGCTCGGGCTGCACACTCCTGTGGCTTTTGGAGCAGACCCACACGGATTGTCTGTGAAGAGGTGGCTGCAGGAGGAGGGAAGGCACGGGGAAGGAATGCATTTCTTATTATGTGCTGCAGCCTCTCTGCTCTGGCAGCCTGAGAACAGAAATTCTCTCTCCCTCCCCAGGCCCTCTACCCCCTGCAGCTCGCTGATTATTTTTGGCCGAGGTGGAAAGCACAACCCCAGCATTTTTCCCAACAGGGAGTGACCCAGGCAGGAGGGGGGTGAAGCCTGGGCTGCTCCCTTTGTGCTCTCTCAATCAATAGCCACACTTTTGCTTGTCTAGAACTCCTTTCCTCTGAGCACACCAAAGAGCTTTAAGAGCTGTTCTGGCCCACCCTGACCTCAGCTGAGCAGGAGGGGTGAAACTGAGGCACAGCTCCCCAAAGTGACACAGGGGCTGGGACTTTCCACTGATTTTGTGTGGCCTTTTCGCCTCATTCCCTGCTCTGCCTCCGTGGTGCTGTGGCTCCTGCACGGTGCTGTTGGTAATTCCTGTGGCTACAGCTTTTGAATGGGAAGGTTCCTCTGGGCTGTGCCTTCAATAAATTAGCCCTTGAAACAAATAAAATGCTCCTGCTCTGCCAGGCAAAGGGTTTGGCTTTTGAGGAATAGCTGTGTGTGTATGTGGGAGTCAAGCTGACTACAGAACACGCCCAGGAGTTGCATTTGGAAAGCTGAATGGAGAAGAAAGTTGTGTGGAAGAGGGGTCAAGGGCACCCCAGTGAGCCTGTGAAGGGTGTCCACTCCCACCCACAGCACCTGTGTGCAGGGGGAAAGCCCAGCTGGGTTTCCCAGGTTCTCCCCTCTGCTCTCCCCCCTGCCACAAACCAAAGTCCTGGTGCTGGAGCAGCCTGCCTTGTTTTCCCAGCTAATAGAAAGCACATGAGGAGCACAGTCAGGCACGGCCACAGCTGCTGGGAGTGATTCATTTGGGACACAAACAGGAATCGAATGCTGGCTGCTCCCTGGGCAGAGCTGTCCCTGCTCCAGGCCATTCCAGGGGGTGACTGAAGCTCCGAGCCCCCCTCCAGCCCCAGCAGTGACTCACTTCCTCCAGCCTTGGCAGAAGGGCTGTGCACAAGGGCCAACGATGCTCTGGGGCATTAAACCTCCCAGAACTCTTCTTCCCTCTCCCCTGCCTCTTCTGAACGGGGCTTGTTCTGCTCTGAGGGCAGAGACCATCCGTGGTTGATCTGTGGGGCTAGGAGGGGAGGCTGCACCAAGGTCTCCAGCCAGAAGTAAACTGTTTTAACACACTCAAGCCAGTAGCAATGGGAACTGCACTAGAAAGGCAGGAATAAATGTACTGGCTGGGGATCACTGAGTGTGTGCTTCTAAAGGGGCAGGGGACATGGCAGCTCTCGGGTTTGTCTGCTGTTCACACCTCTTGCTGGCCCCTGTGGATTTTCTGTAGCCTCCCAGGACCAATGCACAGCCTGTGGATGGTCCAGGCTGGCTGTGATGGCCTGGATTGGGTTTTGCCTGTCCTTACTGCTTATCTAACAGATGTAGTGCCTGTTCCAAAGTCTGATATGCTTTGAAGCAGCAAAGTCTAGAACAGCAAGGCTGAAGCATCTCGGGGCATTGAGAGTCCTGGCTTAGTATGAAGGGCAGCTTGATTTTTCCCATCCTGACACACCAGATCCCAAATCCCAGGGGTGGAAGCTGCTCATTGCTCTGTGACCCAGCCAGTGTCTGCTGCTCTGCATTGTCCCTCTCCATGTGCCAGCAGCTGGGAATTACTGGAGCAGAAGAGACAGGCTGAGGTGCCACAGCTCTGGCACCAGCAGCAGGGCGAGCCAGAAAGGAGCTCAGGAGTGGGAGCATCTTCCTCCCTGACCTCTCTGGAGGCTTGGCAATAAAACGGATTTGGAAAGACCCCTGGCTCCAGCCACTTTTGGAAGCAGGAGGGCTCTGTTTTAGGCAGGCTGGCTGGGTGTGCAGGAGGCTGGGGAGGGATGGTGGCACCTGCTCCCCCCGGGGCCGCTCCAGGGCCATGTGTCACCCGCAGGAATCTCAACTGCGGCAGGGGGAGCCTGGAAGGCGCCACCGCGGCCCCAAAGAGGGGACGGGCTCTGAAATTGGACCCTCTGTGCCCTTGCTCCAGCAGCCTGTGCCGGCTGCCTCAGCAGACAGAGCTGTGAAGAAGCCCTGGATAAACTTGTGTCCCTGGTCAGCTGCTGGGCTTTGCCAGAGACCTCAGTCCTGACCCGTAACATCTTCTGCTGCTCCAGCCCCAGGCTCTGACAAACATCATGTGCTTCCAGCCTGATTTGCTGCCCTGGCTCCCTCAGCCAGACACAGCTCAGCCCTGATCCGTGCTTTCTGCTGCTCCCACCCTGGGTTCCTCCCTTCTCTCCTGACAGATCCTGTGTTTCATTGCTGGGAATCCACTCAGGTTTCTGTGACTCCAACCTTCTCTCTCCCTCCCCAGCTCCTGCAGTCCTTCTGTTCCTGTGGTTCTCAGTCCAGTGCAGCACCTCAAGCAGCAGCAAAGGGGAGGCAGCCCCAGGGGTGTCTTTGCAAGATGTGGGATGCTGGACTTGGTTTGTGGGATTGTAGGGTCAGCAATGAGCACGTACAAGACAGGAGACATGATGATCCTCTCCTGAACCAAACACCACTGACATTTCCTGGTATTTACACTGTGATCCAGGTGCTGTTATTCACTGCCTGACAACTTCCATTCTGGCATCCTTTGGAGGGCAGTTTTGTGTTCTCTGCCTGAGCATCCCCTCCCTGTTGTTCCAGTCTGTCTGGGCTTGCCTTTCCCATTGCCGAATTCCTTGGCTGGACTATGCCAGCCCCGCTGGGCTGCTCTGAGGATGGACTTTGTCTATTTGGCTTTACTTTATTCTATTTCCAGTCCTAAAAGCAAGGCAGGGATTAGGGAAAGAGAAGGTGGCTATTTTAGCTGTTGCTGGTCACAAGCCAGGGAGCTGGGAAGGCAGGGGATGTGTGGGGTGTGTGTGGGGGGAAGCTGGGGTTTGCCAGGTCTGAAATCCTCTCCTGTTTCTGTAGGCATGAACGCAAACCCCAGACCAGAGGTGGGTTTGCTTTTGACCTCGTAAAAGGAAAACATGAGGGCTGAGCTGCTGCCAAAGCCAATCCCAGCTGCCTGTGCTCCAGCCCAGCTCTGGTCCCTGCTCCTGCCACCCTGCTGGCTCTCCTGGCAGGCAGAGGCAGCAGGAAGCAGGAGGCCTGCTCCTTCCCAGATGGGCTTTAACACATTCCTGCAGCAGCCGCGGCTGGGGGCGTCGCAGATGCTCCCAAAGCTCTGCTCTGTAATCACAGCTTCCTCTGGAACTTTATTGTGCAAACCTTCCCTGGAACAGGCTCTGCAAACACGTTTTGGGCTCTCCAGCACAGTTAAAAGCAGGAGCTTCCCCAGGCAGGGAGCAGAGCTGCTGGATTTGTTGGAAGGCAGAGCAGCCAGATGGTGACAAGGAAGGGGAGGGGAGGAGAAGGGGAATTTGTGAGGGAGCAGCTCCATATTCCAGTTTCCATTTGGGGCCCTGCTGCCATGAGAGTGCCCTGACACAGGCTGGCTGTGACAAGCTGCAAAGGCTGAGAGCTGGGGAGGAAAAGGAGCAGGGATGTGGGAAATGAGGGCTGGCATAGAGACGTGGCCATGGCAGCACGTACAGGAATTAAAATTGATATATACACTTGTATCTTCCAAATAAAAACTGGGGCTAATAGTGTGGGCTTGAGGAGAAGTTTCCTGATGCTGTTGGGTGGACACATCAGAGTTTAAGACACGAATTTGACTGCTCCCAAATCTTACATCTTCTGGCAAGATTTCCACCAGAATTGGCCCAGACTGTGCTTTTATCAGTGCTACACCAGGAAAATGTTTACTGGCTTTGAAGCCACCCATCCCTAAACTGAGTTTAGGGAGCAAATTCTTATGCATGGGGGACATGAATGTGACCCTGTGTCTACTTCAGAAATGTATTTTGGTGTTTTGCTCTAGAAATTGTATTGTAGGGTCTATGAATAGGGTGGCTGAGATCAGGACCCATTTTTTCTGTCTCTGGCTTTAGCCCTTGGTGTTTGGCTTTGAGGAGGATGGAATTTCCTACTGGGCATGTAAACAGCATGTCTGAGCTTAAGTCAAGCGCATATAGTGATGGGAATTAATCTGTTTGGGATGTTTGTTGTCTATGCACAATTCCCTTTTTAAAAGGGGCTGCAAGTTTGGGGAGGTCTCAGCTCTGCACGATGGGGAAGACCAGCTATAAATAAATTTGTGACACAGCTACTGTGGATAGCCAGAATGGCTCTCAGTTTCCTGCAGGCTGCAGCAAGTGGTGGTTTAAAACAAAATCAGGGGAAAGGGGAACAGTCTTCCAAAATATGGAACACCTCATAAAGCTGGGGAGGTAGGAAACAAGCTGAGCAGTCCCAGCCATGGTTCAAACTCTCAGGAGGCAAACTGTACAGTACATAAAGCCCAGAGAATCAGCTCAGGATGCCAACTAATGAGCTTTTTAATTAGCTGCAATTGCAGGCAAGGTTTAAAACCCAAAGAAGTAAGTAAATTAAAGATTTAAAAGACTGAACAGAATCGATGAAGGGTCAGCACTTAAAATATTAAAATGCCAAAGCAGTTGACTTTACAGGAAGTTTGCAGTGCTGCAGCAGAGCCCCTCTAAGGAAGCAGCAGCTCTGGGGTTCTGGTCCAAAGCCCTGTGGCTGGAACCTGCCATCTGCAGAGATCCATAAATCACCCTGCACGGGCAGCCTGCAGCCCAGCAGCCTCTCCCCGTGTGCTGGCCCTGCCCTGGAGCCTGCAGGGCATTTTCTGCAGCTCCTCTGGGCTGCAGCCAGGTGTGTCCCCCCAGCCACATCCCCAGAGGCCAGGGGACCGTGGCCAGGGGTTTTGCAGTCAGTTTGGCAGCCTGCCCTGCTCTGTGCACACTGCAGCACTGACTCTCCTGACAGTGTCAAACCAAGAGGTGTTTGGTGGTGTCCATGGGAAATGGGGCATTGCTGGCTCCAAGCTGCCCCCTTTGCCACTTTCTCTGTGTCACCTCCGTGTCAGAAGCAATTCCAAGTCACCAGCATGTCCCTTTCTCTGCAATGCTGATGCTGCTGGCTGCCCTCAGGGGTGGAGAATGCTGAACAACCTCAGTCCCACCAGTACCAGGTGCTTTGGGGAGCCAGGCAAGGCCAGGCTGCCACTGGCTCCTTCTCTAAGTGCCACTGTCACACAGGCAATAATCACCTCTGGTGTTTGGGAGAGGAGGAAGGGAAGGTGGCTGAAATCACCATGCTTTCTTAAGGCCTTCTGTGTGAGGATCTCAAACAGCCTTGGAGTAGCAGCTGATAAAGTCTTAGCTTGCACCTCCAGGAGGATAAATCTTCCTGTCCTGGGGGAAGGCTGAGGCACAAAGAGGTCAGGTGAGAGCAGCAGAGAGGGAGGCAGTGGCAGAACCCTGGGGTGCTCCTGGCCTGCACTCAGCCCAGTATTCCAGGGGCTGAACGAGGCAGGTGCTGTGTGGAATGGAGAAACATTTTGCTCCATTTCTACCAGCTGTGGTTTCATTTGCCGGTGTCCTCCTTTACTGCCTGCTCTGCATTCCCATCCTTGAGACTGCCCTGAGCAGAAACTGCCACTGGACCAACGTTCCCCTCTGGGTCAAACAATGCTTTGGACTTGATAAACCCATGGGGACTCAGGGTAGAATCTGAACCCAGACTCTGGAAAACTCCTTCTTTTCCTTTTTGTTTCTTTTTCTTTTAGACAAGACAGTAACACACTATTTCAAAGCTGTTCCAGCTTGGATGTGCAACCCACATTGCGCATAGGGGCCAAATGGGTTTGGTCAAATGAAGATTTACTAAGACCTGTGTAAAACAGGGGAGGAGAGGAACCAGAGAGGTGGGAGGCAAAGAAGAATCCAGCCCCCAGTGGCCTTGAAAGCAATCTGCCAGTGAGTGCTGTCTCCATGCTGATGGATTTGCTGTCACCTCTCCCTGGCATGAGGTGACAGATCTCTCGGTGGGATGGAGCCAGAACCAATAGCCATCCATCACTGCAGGACAGGCAGGAGCAGCAGCAGGCACAGGGGAAGGGAGCAAACCTGGCAAAACATCCTCACCCTCCTTCCCTGTCACTGCTGGGTCACGGGGAAATGGGAGGCACACACTGAGGATGGAGTAGTGGGAGTGGATGGAATATTGCTGCAGGTGTGGAGGGGTTTGAACACCTCCTGTCCAGGTATTTAGCCTCTCTGAGTGAGGTTAAATACCAGCACAGGTGGCTCAGGGCACAAACTGGATGGGAGAATCTCAGCTGGGATTGAGGAGATGCTTCTCTGTGGTTTTAGGGTAACACAGTTCCAGGGGGACTTTCCCCTGGTGGTGCAGTGTGAGAAATCCAGATTATCTTTAAGGTGAGTCCTGGTCGGTTTGAGGCAGGTGTGCAGCTCTGTCTGTGATAGGAGGAATGGCAAGCACTGCAGGTCTTTTCCTGCCTTGTGGGACTTTTCCCTGATGAAATCAATGTCACTTCCAGGTTTCCTGCCTGTGCTTTTCCCACTCCTTTGTCACGTGTCATAAACAGCAATGAGGTTTGGAATGTGGATTTTGCTTTTGGAGAAAATCCAGATATTTCTCTATATGGCTGATAAATGAGAGAATAGGCCAGAAATGTGGAAATATTCCTACATGCTGAACAATCCCCTAAAGCCAAAAGGAGTCAGGCACTTCCTTCATTTCAGTGTTCTTCTAAATACTGCTAAGCATGTTTCTCAGTCCTTTGTAATCTAAAGAACTGGGTAAATCTGGCCCAAAAATCTCTGTGTGGAGTATTTATTTCTAAACTACTCTTACAAAGAGCTAAAAGGGGAAAAAACCCCCACAGCTGTTTGCTGAAAAGCAAAGAGCACAGGAGTGTTCCTTTAAACTGAATTAGCATGCACAGAGCCTGGGCTGCTGCTGAAGCTTTGCTGCTCCCAGGCCTCAGACTCTGCATCTGGTTTTTCATTTCCAATAGGCTAATGTGCTCTGACACTGCACCCCTCTGGGAAGTTGCTGACAGGCACTGTCAATATTTCCTTCCCAAAAAAAAAAAACCCCAACCAATGCAGCCCTCCAAAGTGTTGCTTTTCAGCATCAAATTATGCAGTGTGCAGCCTCCACCTGGAGAGAAGGCTCCCAGTTCAACCCCTGCATTTCCTGCATCCCTGGAGTCCTTTTTTTTTTGTTGTTGTTGTCTTTTCCTTCTGCTCTTCAGAAAAAAGAAAAAGAATGTGAACATTCCCTGTCATTTTTGGCAGCTGCTGGACTGGGTTATACTGATGTCTGTGCCAGGCTGTTGTGCTGTCAGCTGGAAGTGCTCCAATATTCAGGAGTCAGGCACCCAAAACCTGGAGGTTGGCATGAAAGTCAGGAAAATGAAACACAGACATTTGGAGGAATGTTTCCTTCCACTTTGTTTATGTTGTTCTGCTGTTTTACTCCTTCACTTTGACATTCTAACAGTTCTGCTTTCAAATTTTTTAGTAATATCAAAGGCCAGGAACTCTCCTTGAGAGTGAGAAAGATGCAGGTCTCGGACATAAGCACTTGACTCCAGGAGTGCAGGCTTTGAGAAACCCACTAAATATCTGGTTATAAATCAGGCTTTGGTTATAAATCACAAGTGTTGACAGGAGCTGAGGTGTGTTTTCCCTCAGGGAAGGTGGAATTCACACCATTCTTTTCCATCTGGACAACTCTGTCCATTGAAAGAAAATGGGAAAGGATACAAAGGACACATCCCACCCAGTGGTGGCATTGCTCCTGCCAGCACTGTCCAGTGGCTGATTCCTTGGTTATTGGAATTTTGGAATATTCCTTGGAATTCCCTGAGCTCCCATAACCCCAGGCAGGTGAGCCAACCCCAACCACAGCCCTGAGCAGCCTCACTTGTTTTGGTGGGGTGTGCAAGGGTTGAATCGACTCCTGTGAAAAAGGCCAGGGTGAATTTCTTGAGCTGCATGGTTCATACAGAATTTGAAGCAGTTCCTCGTTCAGCAGGGAGCTGCTTCCCTTGGGGCAGCCTCACTGGATGGGCAGTGCTGGATTATTTTAAAATAAATAATTTTAAAACTTCCTTTTAAAGGGACCCAGGGCTCCTAATCCTTCTTGCTGCTTATTTAGGTGTCCTTTTGGCTTAAGAGAACCTTTATTGTAAAAGCATTTCTTCTCATGTTTCCTTATTAGCAACTCCAATTTCCTGTTTGAAACTAATGAGAGGTTATATTTCAAATTTCATATTAAGGGGACAATTGTCTTTCTCAAGGATGCTGAGAGAATTTTGTTCTTATTGTCTGGACTGTCCTGATTTCATTCTACCTCCCTGGAATCCCAACCTCCTGTTGCAGTGTCCAGAGTGGCTCAGTAATTAACAGGATGAATTGATGAATGTTGCATTCTACAACACCCACCCCATTCCTCCCTTCCCTTTTCTTTTAGATCCTTATGAGTAAGGATCTAAAAGGATCTAAAAGAAAAAAAAAAATCAGTCCTGTGGTTACTGCAGTCCAGCAGCAATCTTCAAGTTGTGCCCCTTGAATCAATTCTGCAACAGCCCTGTGTTTTCTCCTACAATTTTAATTTCTATTAACTGGGAGAAGTGAATACCCTGTGCCTGCACCAAACACAGCAACAACCAGGAACACCAAACCCTGCAGATTTCTCTTTGAGAAGAGCAGCCAAGCACTGCCATGCCAGCTCCAGCAGGAATTTCTGATGGAGCCAGGTGTGGATGCACCTGGAATGTCTGCATTGCCCAGCAGGGATCTCCCACCTCCCTCTGGATGAGCTAATCCTCACCTGGGAAAGACAGAGTGCCTGTTGGAGTGGGAATTCCACCCAGGGTAATTACCTAATTACCTGGCAATAGGGTTAATTAACCTGGCTGGATGGCCACACCTGACTCTGCTGGCTCTGGGCTCTCTGTGAGCCCTGGATGTGGGGCTGGCTGTGATATTTCTATTCTGCCATCCCCCTTCATGTCCCAGCACCTCATGAACGTTGAATTAATTAACTTTCACTGTGATTTCATGGCTATTTAACGATCTCTTTGTTATGGGTGGAGAACTGAGGCACAGAGCAATTAGGGACTCTGCCAAGGTCACCCAGGAATTCTGTGGGAGAGCTGGAGCTGGAATCCAGCATTGCCTGTCAGTGGCTTCTCTTTGGAAGGGCTGTGGGCAGGGGCCTGGGCTGGGAAGCTGCATCCAAGGATGAGCTGCTGCACCTTGTCTGGGGTCTGTGGGATGATCAACTCTCAGAACTCTGGGTTCATCCAGAGGCTTTTGGATAAACCCTGGCTGTGGCACCACAGCTCTGTTCAAATGCAGGAATGAGATTAAAGGTGAAGTTTCAGCCCAGAGCTCATCCCCAGGCAGGACAGAAAATAGAACCCAGTGAGGTCTCTGGGTTTTTCCCCCAGCCTGGAGATGCTCTGTTGGCCAGAATGTCATTTCTGATTTTATTTGTGCTGTTCTCTCGTCCTTTCTCATTAACCCCTTGTCCCGTGTGGCTCCTCAGCCTGCACAGAGCTCTGCCCTGCAGCCACCGTGGCTGCTGGGGGAATTATTCTGCTTCTCTGAACTGGAATCCCCAATATGTGGATCCTGCTCTTCTCTCCAGGCTCTCCTCCAGTCTTCCCTGCTTCTTGTTTACATTTTAACTGTTTGGTGGCTCTCCTCTCTCACAGCATCCGAGTCTCTGCCATCTCTGCCCCTGCTAACATCGAATATTCCTCTTTCCTGCTGTCCCACCCTGCTCTGAGGATGCAGGTGGAGCAGAGCCAGGAGCTGTGCTTGGCCAGGAGATGTGGCTGTGTGTTTTGACAAGCTGAGGTTTGTCCTGCAGCCTCCCCCTTGCAGAGTGTGCTAAGGTGAACCTCTGGGAGCTGCTCCTTGCAGCAGTGCCTCCTCCCTGCTCCCAGCTCCTCCAGCCCCAGGCTGCTGCTGCCAGGCTGGGCTGGTCCTGTCAGGGCTCTGCCAATGCCTTTCTCTGCCTCTCCGCAGCTTTTGGGAACATCTTCATCCCACCTTCAAAGCTCTCTGTAGATGTGAACCCATCCAAGTGGAGTCCTCCTGGGCACAGGGCACTGCAGCTGCCTAACAGGAAAGGAGAGGAAGCTACAGAGTGACCCCAGAGCTGTTATTTGGGGTGGGATGTGGCCTTTTGGAGGGTGTTTCCAACAGGCAGCTCTGCCTCGGGCCCACTCCTGCCCAAGGTGTCCATGAGAGGCCCTGCAGGGCAAGGAATGGGCACAGAGCTGGTGCCAGAGCTGCTTCAGGGGATACCATGGGGACAAAGAGCAATCCCAGCCCTTCTGCCTGGCTTGGGCTCTGCAGCCCTTCCAAGCTCCTGCCAGGCCTCCCATGCCAGCTGAAATCCCCATTCCTTGGCTGTTCCCAGTGGAAGCCCCACTCTGGAGCAGCACTAAATCTCTTTGTGCAGCCTGGCCAGCTCTGCTTTGTCAGGAGGAGGGACAAGCCTGGGTTATCACCTGCTTGTGGTCTCATCTATCACCTTGAATTGTGTTGCAGGATGAAATTACTCATCCAAACCTAATGTTAAATTTAATCAAGTCTGGAGCAAAGAGGATTAATGGGCTGTGCAGCGCAGGCACAAGTCTGGCATGGTGGCTATGACCCAGGTGAGGTTTGAGAAGCTGGCTGGAAATGATGAAGCCAATCACCAGGTGGGGAAGGCTGCAGGAATCCTGCATCCCTCTGCAGGAATGCACTGGCTGTGGCACCACTGCTGCAGCTGGAGGTGGCTCCTGGTGTAGTCTCCTGTGCTGTGTAAGAATTTCTGCAGAGGGCAGGGGTGTCTCTGCTGGGCTGGGAGCTGGCAGGGCTGGGTCTTCTTCCCTGCTCTGCTCAGTGCAATAGTCTGGGACAGGCTCTGGGGCTTCACTGTGGCTCCATCTCTCGTGCTAAAGCACAGGGATCATCCTGGGATGCCCTTCAGCCTTGGAGACTGCAAGCATCCCTGAGCTGGCAGCCTTTCTGTGCAGCACAGATATTTAGCATCTCCAGAGTGCTTTGTGTACAAAGCACTTGCCAGAGACAGGCCTGGCTCAGCCCTGGCCCCAGTGCCATGGGGACACTGAGGCACAGGGTGACAGTGGCTGCCAGGTGCTCTGTGCCCCCCTGTCCTCCCTCCCACTCAAACCCTCAGATCACACTGCCTTATCACCTGATAATGGTTGTCAGAATCAACGGCCTCCTAAAGCCTTTCATCATCTCAGCAGATGCTGGGGGGAACCCGTTTATGAACTTAACTGGAAAAAAACAAAAACAAAATGAAAACTCAACCTTCCCCTACCCCGCCACATAAAACCTCCCCAATAAATAAAGTCAGTGTGTTTGAGGGGGTGGGTGGTTCATCCCCACAGCAAACAGGGTATTTCTCTGCCCCTCTCAGGTCTGGCTAAAAAAAGCAAATAAACCCCAGAGGAAGCACGTCATGGTGCAAAGCAGAACCAGATGGTGCCCTGAGAGCGTGGGAGGGGACAGGGGGTTCCTCTGAACACAGGATGCCTGTGAGGGAGGAAAATACTGAGAAAGGCAGCAGAGAGAACTCGTTTGGGTGACAGTTGGGGTTGCCCCAGCCCTGGCTGAGAGTCCTCCCCGGGGAGTGTTGGGGGAAGGAGGGAAAGTCTGTGATTGAAACCGAGAGTGTTGGGGGTGTGAGTGGAAAGCAGAGCAGGGCAGGGCTCCCCAGAACCACAGCAAAACACCTCCCTGAGCTCTTTTCCTTTTCTGTTTCACTGCCCCACGCTGCTGGGCTCCATCAGGTGCTTCCTTCTCTCCTCTCCCGCTCGCTGCCTCTTCTCTGAGGTTCCCAGAATTCTGTCTATCACTTGGTCACAGCTTTCCCAAAAGGCATCAGGGACAGAAACTGCTAATCATACTTTGGGAACTGTCTTAGAGCATTCCATTCTTCAATTATTAACCCTCCTTCTGCCTTGGGCAGGAGGGATGAGCACTGCCACTGCAGAGCTCTCTGCAGCTGTGTTAGTGAACTGTGAGGGGAGGTTTGTGGGGTGCAGGAACACACCAGGGAGGGAGGGAGGATGGCAGAGTGGCTCTGCCAGGAGCAGGAACGGAGCTGGGCTGGGGCAGAAGGAGCCACAGAGCTGAGGAGGAAGCTGGGGCTGAAGCTGGGGTGAACATGAGCAGTGGGGGGAAGGTTTCACTGAGGGGAGGGTGTGAGGGCAGCATTGGAAGGGTTGGTGCTGGGGTAAGGTTGCTGGAGAGTTTGTCTGGTGCAGAGCTGGCAGCAGGGAGAGCCCTGAGTGCCACCCTGTCCTGAGTGCCACCCTGTCCCATGGGCAGCCAGGCTGTGGCTCCAGGGAGTGGGATGGCTCCATGGGCACAGCAGAGTTCTGCCTTTCCCACCCACGGAGCCTTTCAGGAGAGGGAGCTGCCTGGCAGGAGGGAGGCTTGGCCAGATCTGCTTCACCAAGCAGAATGACGAGGGAAGGGGAGAGGAAAAACCCCCAGGACACATCAAAATCCGCCTGTTTTCCTGCCAGCAGAGATGTGGGTGTCAGCATTCCCCCAGACAGGGACTCCCAGATCATTAGTGTGTCTGTGGAGCAGAGCTTCTGGCCCCAGGCATGGAGGGATATTTTCCACACCACTAAATGCAGGTTTTTTTGGGGTTTTTTTGTTTGTTTTTTTTTTTTTCCAGCAAGTACTTGAGTTATCTTCTGCTTCCCTTCCCAGCTGCCAGCCCAGCACACAGAGGCAGCTCCATCCCCTGAGTGTTCAGCTCCTGCTGCTGCACACCAGTTGTGCACTGGGGGGTGGCTGGGGGGTGGCAGGGGCTCAGGAGGGATGGGACACAGGAGGTGAGCACCAGCAGCACTGCCAGGATCTCAGGGCAGCATTGCTGGGGCAGAGAGTTTGCTTCTCCTCTGGCTGCCTCTTGTTTCTCCTCCCTGTGCCTGAATTACCCATCTCTGACATGGGGCCACTCACATCAGCTGCTTGTGGGGTTGATGCTGAGGCAGAGTGTGGCTCCCAGTCTGTAATCCCTGAGAAATACAGATCCCGAGGGAAAATCCACCTCCAAATGCAGACTGAATGGCTTAGGCTAATTGCTGGCCACTATTAGCAAAAAGCAGACAGGACGTGGTTCACAACTTGTTCCATAGTCATTACCTCGAATGAACTCTCATTTATTTAATGGATAAGTTGGATTTTCCTTCATTTCAGTGCTGGGAATTGTTGGGGAGTATTTCTTGGTATAAGAAATACCCTGGCATAAATCCTCCTGCTGCATCTCCCCACCTTTGCACTGTCCCTGGAGCTGTGGGGAGAGCTGGTCCAGCCCCATGTCCTGTCTGCCAGAGGGGTTTTTGTGTGGCTTCAGCTGGGACACAGCTGCTGGCTGGACTGCAGTGAGGCTGGAATTGGGAATCACATCAGGCCAGGGTGGGGTGGGGCAGGAGAGAGCAGGGGAGCTGTGCAAGGCAGTTCTGATGAAATCCCACTCCCTTCCCTGCGTGGAAGCAATCCCATCCAAACAGAGATGCAGCTGCTCTCACCCCTGGAGCCAAGGCCTGTGTCAAGAGCCCCAGAAATGTGAGACCTCACCACCAGTGAAGTTCAAACAGCCTGAGCCTCTGCTGTCAGCACCGAGGGGACTCCCCCACCCTCCTGTTCCTCTTTTTGTAGTCGCTGATGCCTTTCCTGGTTGGTTCCTCTTCATTTTGTATTGGTATGTTTTGTTTTCTGTCTTTGGGCTTTCTCAGGGGCAGAGAAGGACTGATGGGAAAACAATCAGTCCTGCTTGGATGGCTTTGCTGAAGGATGGAGATCCAGGTCCCATCTGGAGGGGCTTTTAGGTACATCCCTGTGTCCCTCTGCCCTTCCCACTGCTCCACCTCTGTGTCCTCAGCAGAGCTCCTTGTGCCAGGATGTCATCTTGGGAGCAATTCTGGAGCCCCAGCCCTTGCAGAGCTCCATTTCACCAGTCAGGCTGTGCAGAGGATGGGCAGAAGTCTCAACTGAACGTAGCTGAGGAGCCCTCTTGCTTTTCTCAGCTTTTCTGCTGTAATAAGTGGCAGGGATCAAAATAAATCAGTGGATGTCAGGAAGAATCCAGAGCATTTGGACATGCAACAATTCCCTGAGTATTCAGAAAGAAAGGGAATTAATCAGATCAGAATGCAACTATGAATCTAAAGGAAATATAACCACAATAAAATTCCTGAGCATAAAATTCTGATAAAATTCTGGAGCAGCATGGAGTTTAATCATTGGGGACTTTGAAAAGCTTGTCTATGTTTTGAGACATTTTTATTCTTTCAGGCAGGTATTTTGAGATAAAAAGTAATAAGCTAATTAAAATGTACCCAAGCATGGCTGTGAGTAATAAGATGAGAGTATGGACATTAAAAAACCCAAACAAACATACATTAAATTCCTTCAGCCAGCTCAGGGTGTGCAGTCATGTCTCATCCCTGTGATGTCAGTGGGAACACGGGATCTGGAAACGCTTGGAGATTCCATTCATTCATAGGTCAGGCAGGACTGAGTCACTCTGCAAAAACCACTTTTGCTCATTTTGGGGGCCTGGATGAAGCACTGTTGTCAATCTTCAGCTGGGAGCTTTTAGGGAGGTGAAACAGGGCAGGTCTGGAACTTTGCTGGGACTTTGTGTTCTCTTCCTGCAGCTCTGGATCCTGGAAAAGGAGGGGAATGCATGGGAGCCAAAGGCAGAGCAGCACAGCTCAGGGAATTGAGGGAACTAATGGCTCATTCACACCCAGGCCGAGTGTCCGGGCCAGAGACAGAGAATTCTGTGCAGCAGAAACAGAATTCTGTGCTGCAGGGAGGGCTGGGAGCTGTTCACACTCGCAGGGTGGGGGCACCCGGAGCTCCCTCCCTGCGGTCCCTGCTGCCACCAAAGTGTTGTTTCCATTTCCTGCTGCAATGCTGAGAGCAGCCGGGGTGTCACTGTCCCCTCCTCACCCTTCCCAATGCCCTGTGCCCAACCTGGGCTGCTTTGGGCACAGGTTGTGCCCTGAGAGGCTCCGAGAGAGCCAGCAGTGCTGCAGGGGTGTCCCCATGTCCCCTGTGAGACCCAGCAGTGCTGCAGGGGTGCCCCTGTGCCCCCTGCCCACACACTTGGTGACCTCTGCTTGCTCTTGGAAAGAAGTGTCTGGTGCTTCAAGAGGTTCCAGTAAACAGCCAGTGAGTGGGAGCTGATTTCCCCAGCACAGATGGAGAATTCTCCTCTCACTGACACAGCGAGTGCTGTGCTCAGTCTTGGTGCAGCTTTGCTCGGTGTAGGTTTGACCCTTGCCTGCTCCAAGGCTGCTGAGTGTGCTTTAAGCCACAGATGTCTGAACTCAGAGTGAACCTGTTGGAAAAAAGGGATTTTTGCAGTGTGGAGTGGGACAAGCGAGAGGCAGCAGAGAGCTGATGTCACCACTGTGCTCCTCAGTGAGGGGACTGCCCCCAGCAGTGCTGGGAGCTTCTGTCCCTTGGAAAACCCTGCTCTGGTGTTGCCAGTGTCTCTGCAAGGCCAGGGTTTGTTCCAGGTGCTTCTCCAGCCCAGCTGGCTGAGCTGCACCTGCAGGTCGAGTGCTTTGCCCCAGAGGTCACAGGGCAGGTGAGATCCTTGTCCCGGCAGGTGAGACCAGGTGGGGGCAGCTCTGCTGCCAGGGCTGAGAGCCCAGCTGCAGGCTCTGGAGGTGTTCCCCGGATCCCAGGCAGTGCAGGGGCCCTGGGGAAAGGCTCAGCTCTGCTGCCAGGGCTGAGAGCCCAGCTGCAGGCTCTGGAGGTGTTCCCCAGATCCCAGGCAGTGCAGGGGCCCTGGGGAAAGGCTCAGCTCTGCCAAACCCGCCCTGATGTCGGGGCTGAAGGCAGGATGGTTCGTTCTGTGGATGCACTGAAGGTGTGATCTGCCTGTTCTAGCTCTGCATTCCACCTGCCAAGGACATTTCATGCATAAACCTCTTTCTGTGGGCAGGTAGGCTTGGATGAAGCCTAAGGAATCCCGGCTATTGCTGTTCCTCCTGCTGCAACCCTTCCCAGCATCCAGCAAGGGGAGCTGAGAAGCTGCTCCCTTCCCTCTGCCATCACAGCCCCAGGTGAAGCTGCCGTGCTCAGCTCCGAGCTCCAGGGGCTGATCCTGCAGCCTCTGCTGGGCTGGGCTTGTGATCAGAGCTCTGGGGCAACCTGCAAGCCCTGCCTGATGTGCTGAACAGCTGGGGCAGGGCCCTGCTTCACAGGCTTTTGGTTCCTGTGAATTTGGGACCCTCTGGAGGGTTCTGTGGGGACAGTTCCCCTCGAGCTGTGTTTTTCCATACCCATTCTAGGTTCAGGTTTTGTCTGAGCCAAGGTTTGGATCAGGAACAGGAAGGGAAGTGTTGGTCCCCCGAGTTTCTGGCTCTCTGCAAGGTCTCAAAGCCATCTAAGCTGCCTCAGTGGTGCAGAGAGGGGAGGCAGATGCTGATAAGTTCTTATCTGAAAGTTTATAATCACTGGTTTCACCGTGGTGAAATACAGTTTTGTTCTTGTCAGGGAAAGGAGAGAGATGCTGTCGATGTGAGGTGTGCACACCGAGTGATTCCTGAAGTAAGAGCAGTCTTGAGCACGTAAGTAATAAACAGCTTCTAAAACCCTTTGGAAAATAACACAGGGAACCCTTGTGAGCAGCACCACAGCTTCCATCTTCCCTGCCTCTGGATGCCCTTTGGACTGGGAAGTCAAAGCACCACTTTTACCTGTGTTTGGTGTTCCTGGCATTCAGCCTGGCAAGGCTGCTTGCCTCTGATCTTTTCCATCCATTTTAACCCCTTCCCACTGGGATCAGCCTGTGGTATCGATAGATTCCTGCACACAGCATTCCCATGCAGGCAACCAGGCCCATCTTGGAGATCTTTGCAGAAATTAAAATTTAAATGACTTGAACTCTGCATTGTGAAGTGCTGGGATGGCAGAGCTCCTCTGGAAGGTGAGGAGCACAGGAATGTGATGAGCACAGGAGCTGTAGGGCTCAGGGTTCACACAAAGCTCCAGTGACAGCCAGAGAATGACCCCCAGGTCCCCCTGGCAGGGCTGGGCTGGTGGCAGCAGCTCTGATGTCCCTGGGGCCCCCTGCCCATCACTCCCCTTCCCACCACACACACTGAGCTCCTCCAGGGCAGCCTGGAAAGAATGCCATTCATTCATTGATTCATGCCAAACCCCAGGAGCAATGCCCCAAACTGGGGGGATTTGCTCCTCCCCTTCCTTTCCCTGCCTTCATGCTTTGATTTAAAATTTAATTTTTTTAAAAAGAGGCTTTTCTGCCTCCCAAATGCACATTGGAGGTTGGCCTCTGCGATTCTTTGCTGGCCAGATCCTGTGGCTGTGGTGCTGGGAGTGCACATGTGGGCAGAGACGGGACAGAGCTGCTGCCATAAGGCTTTTTCTTCCCACTTCTTGCCAACATAATCAAAATAACTCACTTGCACCTAATAAAATAAAATGCAGAATCCAAAAGCCTTCCTTCCCTCCAGCAGTTTGTCTGGATCCCATTCCTTGAAGCTGAGCTGAGAACGCCAGAGGGGGCTTTATTTTGGTTTTGTTGTTAACTTCTCCAGAATGAAAAATACCAACAGTGGGTCAGAAGGTGCAGCTCATTTCTGACACAGATGGAAGTCGAGTGTTCCTAAAGCTGCTCCTTTATGGAGGCCAAAGTTAATCTCAATGTTTTTCCCTTTTCTTGCTTCTTCTCTCTCTGCCCCCTTTCTTTCTGTTTAATTTAGTCTCTGCTTACCAAGGGCAGGTGGGGTTTATCCCCTCCTTCCCTGCTCTAAATACAGACAATAATGTGTGCTTTTTCAGTCAGTCCTGATGTGCCCTTCCCTCTGCTCCATTTCCATTTTTCCAGCTGTAAACCCCCAAAGTATGGACAGGGAATGTGGAGGCACCAGCCCTTCAGAATGTGCCAGGAATGGCCAGAGGTGAGGGATCCAAAGCTCAGAAATAAAAGAAAGCATAAAGATGAGGAATTCCCTGAGATGTAGTGGCAATCCTGTGTATTCACTAACTCTTTTGCATCTCCTGCATGTGTAAATTTTGACTGCTCCTGTGGTCAATTAAAATGCAAAATGAATGACTTTTATGTTGGTGGTACAAAGCTGGGCTCTTGGAGGCTCTGGTTGTCCACCTTTATTACTGGTTAAATCATGTCTTAGAAACTCTTGTTTCCAGTTCAGTCAGGACTTACAGATTAAAAAATACATGTATATAAAAAGGCCCACTCAGATTGATAGACAAAGGTAAGAAATAAAGGGCAATGATGCTTTATGATATGAAAGTAAAGGAACAAGCTCCATGTGCCTGCCCTGCAACCCCCAGTCATTCAAAGAGGCAGCTGCAAAATAAGTGGGAAAATTAAGAGCACTGATCAGTCACAAAACCCAGCTCTTTTTAGATCATTGCAGTATGAAACATCCTTGAGTGAAACAGAGTTCTCATCCAAACCTGTAATTTTCAAGTAATCACTGAGTTTTGAGTGTTGTCATGTTAGCACCAGCAGTAACCAGCCTTTGGGGAGGAGGCAGCAGAGAGGTTCTATTAATAGGCAATCAGAAATATTTTCATCAGTGGTGTGGTTAAAAGCTCACTCAGCCCTCCTGAATCCCTGTCTGCCAGGGATCAGCAGAGTGTGGCAAAGAAGGGCAGAAGTCTGACCATAAAAAATTGGAGACACGATGTGAGAGTCATAATGCAGTAATTTACAGGTTGGGGTGGAAAAACATCAATGCTCAATTCTGCCTATTGAGCCATTATCTGTAAGTTATTATTAAAAATATAATTGCTCAGCTCAGGTGCTGGTGGCAAGAGATTCCCTGTGATAAATCTGCCTCCAGCATAACTCAATTCTCCTCACTGGTGTTTGACCAAGGACAAATTAAGTTGTTTATGCCTGGGAAGGAATTTGGTGGAAACAGCCTATTCCAAAGGGCCTGGAATATTGAAAAGGCAGGGCAAGGAAATTCTCCCTCCCAGCAGAACCTCTTGGTGCAGGATTCAGAAGTGCACCAGTCAGACTCCCAGAAAGCAGCATGGATTCTTTCTGCAGGCACCACCTTCACGTAGCATTGAACCAGCAGCTCAATTTTCAGCACTGAAACTCAGTAATTGTCACCTGGAGCTGCTGCTGCAGACACAAATCCATGGAGATGCTCAGTTCCTCAGCCAGCACCAACACTGGACAAACCCCTCCTCTTCCTCATTATTTCACAGCCAGACTCTTAAACTTCTTGATCAGTTTTGTAGGAATAACATTACTGAGGTATCAACAAATCACCCTGAAATGTCAGGCAGGGATGAATTCCCTTTTTGCCTTCCTCAATGGTGTGTTACCATCACGGAGGGGTGATGATGCTGGCTTGGAAGAAAAAGAGAAAAAGGAGAAAAGGGATGGTTCCTGCTGTCCCTGGGGCTGCTGGATTGGGAAAAAAAGAGAAAAAGGAGAAGAGGGATGGCTCCTGCTGTCCCTGGGGCTGTGGCTGGGCTCTGGCAGGACACAGGGCACACACACTGAGCATGGAATGGGGACTCTGGATGATGCCACACAGCGAGTTAATGCACCAGCTAAAAACTCCTTTTATACCCTGAAGAGATTAGTGTCTGTCATTTGGGCTTTTACTTTAGAGTCTAATAGCTGGAGATTTAATCCCTTATTCAGAGCAGTAATTATTGCTCACATAAATAGGTCTGGTGGAGTCAGTGAGCTGAGCTCCCTGAGGAGAGGAACAGTCACTTTTACCAATCCAAGTCCCCACAGTGTTGTGCAATGCCTGTAGTGCTTGGTGCCTGTAGGAATGGTGGAATATATCCCACTTTTTCCATGGAAAAGCGTGGAAACATTGAAGTTTGGGTGCTGAGTAGGGACCTGGCCATTCCAGGGCTCCAGCTCTGTGGGATTTATCCACCTGCAGCAGCCCCTGGGCAGTGCTGGCTGCATGGCAGGACGTGGTTCTTCTTGGAATTTCTGTTGTGCTCTGAGAGCCTGCTCTGGAGCTGGGTCTGAGTGCCCAGATCCCAGCAGAGCACCTGGCAGGGTTTGATGAAAGAGTCAGGAGCTGGAGCTTTTCCCACTGAACAGAAACGTGCAATAGCATCATTTTTAACTGCTAAATACATTTGGTGTGGTTGCTGTGGCCTGAAACAAGGCAGCTTTGCAGGAATTTCTGATGGGTTGTTCCCCTCCTGCCTACACCAGCTGGAGCTGGGTCTGAGGGCTGTTGTTGGCCATTGTTGCCAAGGAAGACAATTTAATAAAAAAGAATAAAAATCCCCAAACAACATGGACCTGAGGGATGTTATTTCTGTGCAGTCCCACTGCAGCCAGGAGCCCCTGCCCAGATCAGAACCTCAGCACCCTGAGCCCTTCCTCTGCTCTGGCCCCCAAATGCTTGGGATTGGCTTTTCATTCCTGGATTTAGTTTTGTTTGTTACCACTTAAGATAACAACAGGTCTGACTCTGCTCACAGCTTCTGTAGGAATGGAGCTGTGCCAGTATTGGTGATTTTGGGAGATCATTTGGCAGCTGTGCCCAACCCCTGGAGGGTTTGCCTTTCAGAAGCACAAAAATGTGGAGAAAAGATTTGGTCCAGTGATGCAGTTACCAAACTGTTCATTGTATGACCTCAGGCAGCTCATTTAATTTCTCTGTGCCACAGTTTATCTCTCAGAGAAAATAGGGGGAAGCTACAAACACCTATTTATCTCTTGCAATAGGCTGGCAAATCTAATAAACGCTGGCAATAAGCTTCTGATCCTGTAAAATAACAGAGGATGGCAGAAGACAGCATTATTTACAAATTCATGTTTCCTTTCCCAGGTAATTGGCACTGTTATGGAGCTATTTGGGATTAAGCTGATGCTCAATAGCTTACTGGAGCAGAGTTAAACAGAGCCTGGGTCCTGGCACCTGGCACGGGACTCCAGTGTGGAGCTTCTCTGTATTTCTTTAGGCAGTTTCAGTCCTTTTGGGCACAAACCCCAGCCAGGTCACCCCACAGAGGATCAGTCACCTGTGCTCTGCACAGCCCCACCTGTCCCCTCTGCTTTGGGACCACAGGGACAGCCCTGGCCATGACCAGGTGGCCTCTGTGTGTCCTCTGCCCCTCCTCAGGTGATTCTGTGCTTTGGGCTCAGGCACAGAAGAGGGGGACATGGATTGTGCTGTGGTTTGATGTGAAAACTGGTCCATAAACAAAATAAATCACAGCCCCAGGTGGAGCTGGAGCAGTGGAAGGAAGCAGCAGTGGAAAACGAGCCCTTGGTTAGGGAGATTTATTGAAATGAATCATTTACCAATTTATATTACCTGTGTGTGCTTACCTATGTCTGCACCTGTGTGTGGGGAGGAGGGTGCATCCCTAATGGTCACAGAGTACCCACACAGAGCTTTAGGGAAGAAATGAACATAAATGACAAAGTATTTAATTCCCTAATGACAAAGTGAAAATAAATGTAAAAAAAAAAAAATTGGAGGAGCAAAACCCTGTCAGCTGGGACACACCTGGCTCCCAAGGCTTTCCCAGGACTGCTCTATTCCCATAGAACATCAAATGGATGATGAGAGCAGATCCCAGATTCCTTCTCAAGGTCCCCCAGCCCTCATGGGGGGCCAGGGCCACAGGCACGGGAGAAACAGGAAAAATTGTGCTGTATGGAGGGGCAGGATTTAATTCAGGGCTTTGAAACACCTAAAAGGGGATTAATACTTAAAGAATTAATAATATTAAAATCTCCCATCAGCAGGAAAATGCTGTGCAGGAGGAGGGAGCCTGGGAACTGAGAGCAAACTGGAACCCAGTGAATTAGGCTTAACTACAGCAAAAACAGCACTTGTGGAAATGAGGCCCCCGAGGGCCCATAAGAGAGCAGTAAAATGTTACAGGAGGGAAGTCAGGCAGGGCCATAAACCTGGGGAGGCAGGAGAGGGAAGCCAGGAGCTGAGGCATAAACCAGGAGAGATTAAAGTGTGACAGATGAGGGCTGGGCAGGATGCAGGAATCCTCCCCAGCCTGAGCATCCTCACTGCCCTGCCTCGGGACAGGTTTGTCCCTCTGCCACTGCCAGGGACCAGGACATCCCTGAGACACCCACTGAGGGGAGAGGAGTGAGCAATGGATGGTAAATAAAATAAGGAAATATAATCAAATCAACATCGAGTGTATTTGATTTAGGAGGGCACCAATGAATGGGGAAGGGGAGGAAAGTGGCAGGGTGAGAGTTGCTGTTGGGTAGGACTGTGGCTTGAGTGAGATATAGTGCAGGCCCTAAATTATCATCATCATTATTTTTTGGCTGGGCTGTGCTGTGACATCAATACCAATTTACACTCCGGGTGAGTAGCACTTACTACCTTCTTGTCTTCATAAATTGTGCATTGTCCTTATTTATTTGCTTCCCTGTCCCCTTCCTCCCTTCCTGCGTTGCCTCTCTCCTTCTTTGGAAGCCTGATGGGGATGGAGCATCCTTGCTGTGCCCTTGATGAGGCTGACATTTAACCCCAGCTCCACTCCCTGTGAGCCAGGGATGGGAATGCTCAGCTTGTTTTCCCTGCTGGGAAGGGATGGGGTGCACAGAATGTTGGCACTGCTCTTGGCAGAGCTGTTAGCAGCAGGAGTATTCTCCATTTCCCAGCCTGGAAGCTGAGCTTTGTGAGTGCTCCTCATTGCTGGGATAAAGGAGAGCAACAAGGGACAGAGAACGCCCTGGTGTTCACTGGGGGTTTGTGCTAAACCTGGGGGTTTTACACTGAAAAACCTGAGTGCTGCACATTCCACTGTCCTGGCTCTGTGACTGGCTCAGTAATTAAATGAATGAGGCAAAGTCCATTTGGAAGTGGAGGTGTGTCAGCTTCCTTTCCCAGTTTTATTTGGAGCTCTGATAGAAATTAAACTGGAAAAAGCCTGGTTTGAAATGTGAATTCTTTTTCAGTTGCTTAAAATCACACCTTAAATTGATCTGGTATCCCTCAACATATGGGATAGCTCTTAATCTGCCCAGGAACTGAATTTGGCTGTCAGAGGGGCAGATGGTGAAGCTGAAATTCTCAGAATTACCTGTTTGGGATGTGGCAGGGGGAGCTCCTGGCTGTGGCAGGACAGAGCTGGTACCAGCTGGGTTATTTCAGGGCACAGTGTCCACCTGCACCACCCAAAGCTGTTCTGCTACCACAAACCCCAGGGAACAGGGTGGCAACACCCCCCATTCCTCTGGGAGGGGGTTTCTCACTGTGGAAGCACCACTGGTGCGTCCAAGGGCGCAGAAAATTCAAAACTCAGAGTGGAAAACTGTAGAGAGGGAGTGAATTTGGGAGGCCAGATTGATTTGGGAGTGCCTGAGGCAGTGTGTGTTATTTCCTTTGGCACACAGGTCTGGGCAGTGCCACCGGCACGGGCAGGACTGAGACCTCTCCTTTGCTGAAGAATTCCAGATTTCATCCCCTAAAACCTGTGTGCTGCTGGCAGCAGGAACTCGGTTCTCCAGCCCGGGCCGGTCTCAGTGAGGGCAGGTTCGGTTCCTGACAGGCTGTGCCCGGTTCTCCAGCCCGGGCCGGTCTCAGTGAGGGCAGGTTCGGTTCCTGACAGGCTGTGCCCGGTTCT
>VXAX01001003.1:18677-32495 GCA_013399835.1 Leptocoma aspasia | reverse complement strand
GGGGGCAGGACTGGGGAGAGAGAAACAAATAAATACCCAGGCTTTAAACTAATAAATCCTTTTATTTGGGAAATGCATCAAACCCTGCATGCTATTAGAACTGGTTTTATTTCTATTACTGTTAATAACAATGATAAATACATTTTTTCTGGGGTCTCAGTGTGGGCTATCAGCATTTTAAATACACATTTAAACCAGGGAGGCAATCTTCCCCTTGTGCTGTTTCTGCTGCTGATGTTCAGTGCCTGGGAAGCTGTTTCCTCCTGCCCAAAATGGAACTGCCTTACTCAGCCAGCAGATAATTTTGGATGGATCTTGACCAGTAGCTCAAATTTAGTCAGCTCTGCAAAGTTACACCAACCCTCCCCCCCGTTGTTTGGCTGATCAGATATCCTGGAATCTCGTGATCCCTGAGGTTTCCTAGTCAAGCTCTTGTGGAAAATCTGTTGACCCAAACACACAAAACCCCCCAATTTAGACTGATCTGAGGCAAGGGATGAATCTGTTTGTGCAAGGAGCTGAGCAGGCCAGATCTCCCTGGGAGGAGGAGGATGTGGAACTTGGATTCCTGTGCTCTCCAGGCACTGGGGATTGACTTCAGCTGCTCTTTGCATCCAGCCCTGGAGATCTCAACCCGGGATTTATTTCCCTCCCTCGCTGCACATTGACGAACACATCTGCACAGAGGGAAACTGGAGTGCTAATCCAGGGCTGCAATCAGCAGAATTGGGAATTAGAACTTCCCCTTCCATCCCCTGCCTCACTGGAGGGGTGCAGCTGTGGGTGACAGGGAGCAGTGTCCCCATTCCCATCACCTGAGACAGGCAGGACGTGGTGGGGCTAAATTTGCGATTTGGCAGAGGGGAAGCTTTGTGTGCAGCCAGGCCCAGGAGCTGGGGAGGGGTTTAAACTCCCACTGATTCCTTCTGGGACCCTCTGAAATTCCTGCCCATGGTGATTCCCTGCCTTTCCATGGGCAGCAGGGCAGGGAGTGCAGGGAAGGAAGGTGGTGCAGTGTGTTGGGATCAATGTGTTGACAGCAGCAGCCACCTCTCCTGCCTGTGTTTGCACAGCTCTGTGTGTGTGTGTGTGTGTGTGCAGGCTCTCTCACACAATTCTCCCCTTAATATTATTCATCCTTATTACGTATCATTATTCTTTATTATGATTTATATGCCATGCCATGGCTTTATTATGATTTATACCCCCATCCCCAAAAGAGCTTATGGAAGGCATCACACAGCAAAAAGACAGCAGCCCTGTTCAGGGGAAGAAACATGGCTTTCTCCCTGAGCAGCAGCTCTTAATGCTCCTCAGCCATTAAGAACCTCACTCCTGGGCCTCCACAAAAGAATTTGGGTGTAGTTGTACCAAGGCTTCAAGTCAAGCTTTTATCTAAACTCATGGTCTCCAATTCCTTTGCTGCTGTCCTTCCTTCTCCTGCTTCTTCTAGGTCTTCATTTCCATCTTGCCTATTAAAAGAGATTAATTTCATGATTGCCCTTGAAGCAATCTTTGCTCAGTTTGGGGAGGAACTTCCTTGGCTGATTTAGAGCAGCTTCACTCAGTGCTACTCTTAAAATCAGTCACAGCTGAGGGACATTTCCAACTCAAAACAAGAGTGGGAGCTTTCCACCTGGGTCCTTGTGTGTAAATGACAATGATCGAGTGCAAAACGCTTTCTGAGTTGCCAGTAATGTTTCAGTGTTTGCCTGGAGGAGCCTCAGCCTGTAAGTGACAGGTTTTGAGCCAAAAGGTCCTGTTTTGGTAACAGGGGAACTCAGCTGGAAGAAGGAACCTGCTCTGCAGGTTAAGGGCAGCATCTTCAAAGAAATGCAAAGGAGGCTGAAGCTCGTTGCCCCCCAAAGTTCTATCCTCTGCCAGAGCCACACTCCCCACAGCCTCCTCCTCTCCAGCCCCCCATCCCCTCCTGTGCTTCGAGGACTTTCCCCTGGATGCACATGGGGAGTGGCAAAGCTGCCAGAAAACAGGGATTTCCTGGAGCTGGTGCTGTTCATGGCAAGGGTCAGGGTTTGTGAGTTATGGGGAACCCATGACAACCATAAAAACATCCTCCCACTCCTTCATGGGCATGGTTTGGATGCTGGTGGTGGACACAGCCAGGGATAATCCTCACTGGGGAAATGGGTCTGAGTTGGGCAAAGCTTGTGAGAACCTTCCTGGGGTTGGGAATGCAGCAGTGGGAGGGGTGAGGTTTGGCTGATGCCAGGACAGCTCGGTTTTCTGTGGGCTGTGCAGTGTAAGGAGGCTCAAACCCCCCTTGCTGGCTGTTCAGCTCTGGCTGTGCAGCCAGAGTGGCTCGTGAAGCCCCCAGGATGGAGCAGAGCCAGCGAGCCAAAACCTTCCAAGCCAACCCCCTCCCCTGTGGCAGAGCAAAGGTAACAAACTGTGGGCTTAGGTTTCTGCACCGAGGTTGGGGTTTTTGATCTGGCATCCAGTTTGGATGCCAGAAGTTTCTAAAGCTGGCCCGGAGTGGCTCTGATCCTGTTTGAAACACTGGCACAGCTCACGTGGAATCCAGTATTGCAAAAGAAGAGCAGAGCCTGGGAGAGCAGCAGCAGCTGTGTGGGACAGGGGCTGTCTCTGGCCCTTTGTACAGCCTGGGACAATCTGGCCCCGGGTGGAAGAGCAATGCAAATGATAAATGATGTTTGGGGAGTTGCTCAGGGCTTGGGCAAGCACACACGGGTGCTCCCTCTGTGTGTGTGTGAATAAGTGTCAGAATTGGGGAGCAGCAAATATTTAATCACAATAGATAGCCACATTGTCTTCCCTTTTCCTGAGGAGCTGGTCGAGCATCCAGCTATTTTATTTATTTATTAAATATCACTGGAGATAGTTCAGCAGCAGGGGAGCGCTGCTCTGTCTCCCAAACGATGACTGCCATCAGGCTGGAGAAATCAGTCATTTCTGGCAAGAAAAAGCCCCTCTTTGGTGGGTTAATGATGCAGGGTAAATCCTGACAGTGGCCAGTGGTCTGAGCACACGAGACATGACCTGAGGGAATCATAGATCCTGGAGGGGCTGTTGCTGCTGCTCCTCTGTAATGGGATTGCTGCTTTATAATGGCTTCAACTTCTTCTCCTTTCCCCCCTTTATCATTATTGACCAAGGAGCACCAGTAAGGCTGGAGAATAAATAGTTCCCTGATGGTTAACAACAGGCTCTCCACCAATTGGAATTCAAGCTGTGCTCCCTGTTATATTCTTTATAATCACGCTTTATCGCATGGGGTGGAAAATAAAGCATTTCTCTCTCTCCATACCCCCCTTTCCCTCCTTGCCATCCCTGGGAAATTGGGTGCTGCCTTCTCCTGGAGCAGGTGAGAGGAGGCTCCAGGGCTGAGCACCCACCAGCGGCACAGGCAGACGGCGGGGACAGCACCAGCAGGAACATCTCCCCATCCCTGCCGGCCGCTGTGCGGGACNAGGTGATGATTTTCCAGTGGGTATTTGTCAGGTCAGAGTCTGCGCCGCCCGCCGGGCTCCGCGCCGCGCTCCCCGGGTTATTTATTACCTCTCTCCCCGGCGGCAGCGCTGCGGCTCCGGGGCCGCTGCCAGCAACCCGCGGCGGCGGCTGGGGGGACCGGCCAGGGGGTTCCCGAGCAGCGACGGGCGGGCCGCGCCGCTCCGGACCCGGCTGTGCCTCGTCCCTGTCCCCCGCTCGGCACCGGCCCGCGGTCCTCCCGCTGTCCCGGAGCACTCCCGGAGCGTTCCCGGGACACTCCCGGAGCATTCCCGGAGCGTTCCCGGAGCATTCCCGGAGCATTCCCGGAGCATTCCCGGGGCACTCCCGGAGCGCTCGCTGCTCGGAAACGGACGGGCAGCAGGGAAATGGCTTTTCTGCAGTCTGATGTAAAAAGCTCCTCAGCTAAGTTAGGGGCAAAGGGAGTTTGATGCATCTCTGGTCGTGATTTGGTTGGGTGGTGCTGGAGACAGCGCTCCAGCGGAGCATCCAGCGCGGATCGCTGAGCTCAGACTCCTGCCTCCCTAAACAAGCTCAGCCTTTCCTTAATCACGAGCTCTGTCGAGCAACGGGGAAATGTTTTTTTTGCAGCCTTGGAGGGAGCGCAGCCGTGCCCGGGCAGGGCTGGCACAGCCCGCACTCCGCGGGCACCGTGGGCTCTCGGCTCTGGAAGCTGGACTGCAGAACAGGGGGGCTGTGGCTCAGCTCAGCTCCTACTCGTGCCTGAGACCAGATGGTGAAAGTGAGGCACTCGTTTGCCTGGGGCAGCTCTGGGGTGTGTGCTTGTCTGCTTGGGCTCCAGCGGTGCCCAGCTGGGCTGGGCAGTGGGCTCAGAGCCGTGGCATCCTGCCAGCCACACTGGTCCTGATGAAAAATGACTCAAAATCCACAGGGCAGCACTGTTCCACGATTTCCATTTATGACATTTTTGTTGAGTCACCGTATGCAAAGTTGGATTTTTAGATGAAACTGAATGCAATCCCCAGGCTGACCTTATCTGCTGTCACCGGCTGCGTTGTGTTCCTAGGATACCTCTAATCCAAGGATTTCCTAGTGCTTTCCAGACGCTCATTAACATTTCAGCCTTATTTCGGCTCGTCTGATTCCTTGCATGCAAATTCCTTGTGAGCCCAATCAGTTTGATTCCCTTGGCGGTAGCCAGTGTGACCACGGTCCTCCCGTGGATTTTGTCCCTGGGATTGGGACATGAGCCTGCTCCAGGTGTTGGGACAGGAACACCAGGACATCGGGGCAAGGCCTGATTTGCTGGCTGACTTGTCACAGGGAAATTCCCCCATTTGTGGGGAATTTTCATGGTGTGTGTGGGGGGAATGCTTCTGTTTGTGATGGGGATTCCAGGCTAAGGTTTCCTTTCTGCACCTTCTGGCCTGGTCTGTCCCTTGGATGGAGGAGAGCTCCTGGCTGCTGCTCTCCCTGGAAAGCACAGGCACTTAACCCTGATCCTCTGAGACAACCCCAGGGTCCCCACACGTGACAGACAGGCCACCCCCATTTCTTCTGCAAGGACAGGCAACTCATAATTCAGCCTGGCTCCTGACAGCTGATCCCCATGATCATTAAGGTGCCTTTCAGACTTGAAACTCCTGTGCTGCTTGCAGGGTATTACCCAGGTGAAGAAGAGTGGGAACATCTCTCCCATCCTGATCAGAGCTCCTTGGACACGAGGGGAAAACAGGCAGCAGTGGAAATGCTATTTAGTTATTGTTTAGCTGTATATTGTTTGTATATCATTTCTCTTTTGGTGCCCCCTGGTTGTCTCCAGGTCCAGGTTCCCCAGAGCTCCTGAACTCTTTTGCTCTCTCCCTGTCACTCCCAAGCAGTGAAACCGTGTCCCAAAACGCTCAGGGATGGCTCTGGGGCTGTGTCAGGGCAGCTCTTGGTGCAGGAGCAGGGGAACTGAGGAGCTGCACGGGCAGAGGGGAGCCGGGAAACGCTAACGAGGAGGGAAAGGTGCTCAGCAGCACTCAGGGCTGCTAATTATCCCACGCTGCTGCTTATCCTCAGGAGAGCCGGGAACTCTCCCTTTGATCCTCCTGCATTTCATCTGATAATTGGATGGGGGCTCCAGAGGTTGCTGCTGAGGGTTTTTGGGAGCTGAGGGGAGGAGGTGTCTTGAATCCAGGGACAATCCCAGGGGTATTTCCAGCGCTCTGCCAAAGGAATGCCTGGGACACCACTCACCTGTCCCTCCTGAGGTGCTGCTAACTGTTGTCTCTTGTTGTCATGTTGTCTCTTGAATGGCCTCTTCTTTGTCACATACATCCGTGTGGTTTCCCTTTTTTACTCAAATTTCATGGGGAATGGAGCTCAATGTTTATTTCCTCCTGCTTTGAAGAGGTTGGAATTGGATTATGTTTGTGTCTCATTGCTGCAGTCCTGTATGACCATTCCAATAAATAGATTTACTGATTTAGGTGCATTTCGTGGTAGCTACTTGCAGCAGCAAGTCTGAAGACAGCTCCAAGAACATCCATGGAAAGGGAATTTTGAGTCCTGAAGGCTGATAGCTCCAGAGGGAAGGAAGAGCTGCCTTCACCCAGGAATGTGACAGAGAGGAGCCTGTGCCCCACCATTCCCAGCTCCTCAGGAGGTACAAGAGCACAGAGTGCCTTTGTCCCCTCTAAAATGTTGTGTTTCCTCCCGAGATAAAGGTTAAAATCCTTCCCAAAGGAATCCCAAGCCCAGTGTCTCTGGAAGTGCTGATATCCCCAACTCTCAGCCCTGGCCAAACACTGGAATTTCAGTTCAGGGCTGGTGGGGTGATGTCAAACTGGTTCCCAGTGCAGGCTCTGTGAATGCCCCATGGGCCCCACACTCCTGGGCTTGCTGGATGTGAGCTCTGCTCCACACAGGACAGGGGCAAATGTGGAGGAATTTCAGATATGTATGGCTGAAAGCTCAGCAGACACGTTGCTGTGCTGATCTCCATAACCAAGGACAGATTCTCTGTTATTTTTGGAGGTGAAATTTGGCACTGGTTTTATGGGGTTTTTTTGGAAGAAGGGAGGAGAAAGAATGGGAGGCTCAGCCTGGAATAATGTGGATATAACATCCCTAAGCAAATCTGTCTTCCTGGGTTTGTACCTGAACTTCTCAAAGTTGACACTAAAAGGCTCACATTAATTTCATAAAGAGAGAAATAAATGGCATCATTTGCATGACTGCATTTGAAACCACAAATCTGATTAATATAATGTATAAAATGACATGGGTGCACACGGCCTGTGTGTGTTTGTGTGCACGTGTGTGCCAACACAGATCTCTCCTAACAAACACAACACATTTGTGCTGCTCTGAGGGTTAATCCAGACTGGGACTTGATTTCCATTTTCACTCAGCAAGAGCTGATCCAGTCCTTGGAGTTCTAACAGAAATACTGAATGGGTTGGAACTCCAGGCATTCTTGCAGTCAAACACAGAGAATTCCCTGGTGAGTTATGCTGGGGCTGCTCTCTTGGGTATCAGCAGGAGGCAGGGGGAGAATCCTGTACTCAATAATTCATGGATCCATAAAGATTTTTTTTTTTGAGCAAGCAATAATTCTTTGGAAATTAAGGCTAATTAAAAGCAATACCATCCCTACAAATGCACTCAGTTACTTGGTTAGGACAGTTTTATATTTGCTTCCTGTGCTGCTCCCATGTGCACCCTAATCAGTGTTTCACTGTAATTGTGAGTAGAGACCGTAGCAGAGAGACAGACTCCTGAAAAACTGGGTTCTAATAGACTTGAGGGTCTCTTGGATATTTACAGTGCATTAGGCTTTTTTTTTATTTTGGGGTCAGTGCAGCTTTACCCCCTGAGCAGTGGTTTATGGCTGATGGGTGCAGAGCATGGGTGAGAAGTGGCTGCTGCTTGCTGGGCTTAAAAGGCATGACAGGGACTTTAAAAGATCTCTTTCCTCTGCTCCTCATCCTCAGTGACTGGCCTCGCCTTCCTCCCCAGCCTTTCCCAGGTAATCAGGAAGGGAATGTGTGTTGGAACCCAGGGGTGCCATGTCTGGATGCAGCAGTTTTGGCTAAAGTAAGATGTGTGACAAACAAAATCCTTCTCTCCTGCTGTGAACAAAACAGTGACTTGCATTTGCCAGAGAGTTTAGATAATAATTTTAGGCATCAGGCATTAAACTGTTCTGTAAACAGCTTGCTCTGACATTACTGCCTTTGCCATGTGTGCTGTGTAACTGCTCACAACTCCCTGGTTTTGCTCAGTGCTTGAGTTATTGAACTTGAGAGAAACAGAGCTCTGGAAATCCACAGAACGGGATGGAAATGCCTCAGGAGTTTTGCAGAGCTGTTTGCTCCCAGGCTGGTGAGTGAAGCACCTGAGTCTGGAGTCCCCAGGTGCTACTGCAGTCCCGCAGTGAAGCAAAACAGGCAGAGACAGAGGCTGGAATGCCTGGCTCCACATGTAGAAAAGATCCCATTTGGAAGTCTGACAGCAAATAAAACTCAGTGGTAAGCAGCTGCAGCAGCAGCTTTTCTGTCCATGCTGCATTGAAGGAGCAGAGAAGTTGCTCCTCTTCTGAGAAACTCAAATCACCACGAGAAGATCCAAATATGCAAATGCCTATTTATGTGTTTTTTGAAATTCCCTTTGTTTTGTGTTGGTTATCCCTTCCTTATCTCTTATCTAAGTTTCTGTTTGATTACAGCCCTCTGTTGCAGTGTAGTCATGGCAACAGGTTTATATCAAGCAGTCTGTTTTTATGGGATTTGTAGGATTTGAAAGCAAACTGAACCAAACAAGACGAGCCCTCGTGTGGTCCTGACCCAGGAGTTCTCAGTGTGAGGAGCTGTGAGTGAGCACTCAGTACAAAGTTCTTGGTGTGTGTTTGTAAGTTCACTGCTCATGCCTGGGACTGTTTGTGGGGATGGTTTTGGGTGTGTTTTGTGCAAATGTAACAAATGTGTAGCAGGGGCCACGTTCTGGTCACTGTGATACTGGAGTTGCCTTCCTGAACTCACCTAATCCATGAAATAACTGCAGGGAAAGCCCAGCAGCAGGTGAGAATTCCCTACAGAAACACAGGTCCCTGTTGGGGAGCTCCTGTGGGATGTCCCCTCAGAGTCCCAGTGGGAATTCAGCCAGGTTTGGCTCTGGCAGAGGGACACTTGGTGCAGGACAGACACTGCCATGAGCAGGGCCTGTCTGCACATCCAGCTCCTCACTGCTGGAACAATAACTGCTCAGCCAAGTTCCTGCAGGGATTTGCACCCTGCTGGGGTGCAGCTCTGAGGTGCTGGGGGCTAATCCCAGGGCAGGGACCCCACTGCACCAGCTCCTAGAAAAGAGGAGAATCAGAGCAACACGAAACCTCTCTGCAGAGACATCAGTGATTTAAAGACTTCTGAAGGTGCTGGCTCTAATGAACGTGCTGGGAGCTGGGAGCCAGCTCCAGGTAGCACTTCAGCACCTCCTAAATTGGGCAAGACAGGTTCTGCCGAGTCCTTAATTTGATCTTCCTAGGGTGTATTAAAAGCAGTCACACCTTGGTTACACCAGGCTCTTCTGGCACATCACTTCCAAAGGATTCCTGAAAAATCTCCCGCCCAAAAAAGCTGCTCTGTGCACTCAGGTTTGTGTTCACCTGTGAATTATGGGAGTCACCCATGGCTTATTCTTTATGGCCCTGTTTGATGCCAGGAGGGCACACCTCATGTTATCTGCTTTTCAGGGGTCACTAATTTCTTCTTGTTGTAACCTGGCCGTGGATTCCAGCCAGACACACATTCCTGGACAGTCAAGGAGGGAAGGCAGACAGGAACTTGGGGAAGTGGAGTAGGAAAAGGTGTTGGGACAAAGCCAGGCTTAATGAATCCAGTGTGAGCATCACTTCAGCATCTCCTGATGCAGTCAGGTTTTCTTAGCAGTGGGCAGAGAGGAATAATGGATTTAGGAAAAAGGGGGATCTGGTGGACGCCTTACAACGCTGATATCTTTCACACCAGTTACAAATTAGCAATAAATAACCTCTGAGGAGAGAGGAACAGACAAGGGAGAAAGATGCATTTTTAATTGCAGTGTGCACAAAGAATGGTTAATACAGAGAGGAGGACAGGGAGCTGCCCAACGACTGGAGCTGCAAAGAAGGCAGCTCTTGCCTTAGGAAAGGGCCAGAGAACTGTTATTTCTTTAATACTTAAGGTTTATTCCATTGGTGATTTCTGTAAGGGATTTTTTTTTTTTTTTTGCACCACGGAGGCATCACTTGAGTGTAACTAAACTTGTTTTCCAAAATCTTTGCAGAGAAGGGCAACCTCTTGCTGTGTTATGGGAACTGGACACTGAAGAGGGAAGTCACTAAAAAATCTGTCGTTGGTTTTAATGGAAATAGATTTGTGCCCTTATTATTTAGGAGAAAGGAGTGGCTGGTTTAGAATTGGAGTCCTCGCCTCCCAAATAAAAATTCCTTCACTCCTCCCCAACAGACATTGAGTTCCTCCAGGTTTTTGGAGTTCTGATCTACTCAGGCTGGCTCTAGAGCTGCACAAGGCACTGGCAGAGGAGGAGATTTTGAAGAGGCATTTTGTGAAAATGGTTGAGTAAGGAGAGACTTTCTCAAACCACTTGTCCCAGGCTGCTCTGGAGGCAGCTAGAACACCTTCAATTAGGGAGGGGGGCATGCAGTTTCCATGACGCTTCTTCCCAGAAAGGCAGGAAAAGCTTGACTTCCAGCGTGCTCCATTTCCACTCCAACAAAAGGCAGTGTTCTGCAGCAGGGGGATTAAAAGGGGAACAGCCCGGCAGTTCCTGGGAAAGCGTTTTTCAGAGGCAAAGCCCTTTCCAGTGTCCTCCTTCCCAAGCTCCCTCCCCTGAACAGCCACCTGTGCCCTCCCTGAGTGCTGGGCTGTCAGAACATCTCTGCTAATGAAGCAGTCTGGCCTGAGGCTACTCTTACTGCAATCCCCATCCCCGAGCCGGGGATGCTCGCACGGAGCTCAGAGCTGGGCTGCACCCGGCAAGGAGGAAAGCACAAAAAGCAGGGAATCCCGGCTGTGGCACAGCCCTGGTGTCCCCGAGACTGTGGGACAGCCTGAGGGATGGGGCTGGCTGGCTCAGGAGGTGCTGGTGTGGCTCTTTGGTCTCCTCCCCTGTCCTTTGGTAGGGAGAGGATTGGTTTATGGATGGATCCAGGAGCTCTGGGTGGAATCTGTGCTGGACCCTGCAGGGGCAGGAACTCTGGCTGGAATCTGTGCTGGATCCTGCAGGGACAGGAGCTCTGGATGGAATCTCTGCTGGACCCTGCACTGACAGGAGCTCTGGATGGAATCTGTGCTGGATCCTGCAGGGACAGCAGCTCTGGATGGAATCTGTGCTGGATCCTGCACTGACAGGAGCTCTGGATCCCTTCCTGGGCTCAGGTTGCTCTTCTGACAGGTAGCTGGGTTTCTCTCTCCTCCCAGCCTCAACCTGTCTTTCCTGTATCTGCAATGAGGGCCTGCATCTGCAATGAGGTTTTAAAACAGCTCCAAGGACCTTTGATCTGAGTTAGAAACTCAGAGGTTTGCTGAAACACATGTAAATAAGTCACATTTAAGAAGTTTTCCCTTCTTTTATTGGTTGAATAGTGGAGGAATACTCAGGATAAGTAATTTGTCCCTGAAACTGGTGATAGGATGTGGAGGAAAATCTTTCTCTCTTAAGTTTAAGAGCTGTGCTTGAAGCATTATCTCCACTTAGAAAACACTTTCTGGCACAGGTAACTCTTCGCAGTTGTTGACACATTTGACCTGAGAGAAAGGTTTTGTTTCAATCCGAGGTGATGTACCCCAGAGGTGAGGAACTGAATGCTGAAAAATGATCACTATTTACTGTTTGCTGTGGTAGTGCCTCTGTGAGCAAATTAAGAATCATGCTTTCACTTTGCTGGGCGCCCTGGAAACACACAACAAAAAGCCCTGGAGATTCCTGCCCCCAGACTGGGAAACCTGTTCCAAGTGCTGCGTGTGGAGTTTGCAGAGCATACCTGGCTCCCCCCACAACCACATGTGCAGGGATTTGCCTAGTGCTCTCTGATCTGCTCTCCAGTGGTGAATCTGTTTACACTAATCCCAAAAGCTCTGCTATTAAAGAGGCTGGAGCTGAACAACTCCAGGCTCTGCTGCTGAGCTCAGCCAGCCAGAGCTCTCACTCTTCATTACGGGCAGGACTCGTGAGTGGCTCCAGAGGCTGCTGGGATCAGCCTCAATCTGTGCCCCTTGCACCCCCCAAACCTCCCCGAGTTCTGCCAGAACATCTTCCCTGTGTGAGAAGGGCTCCTGCAGGATCGAGGCCACTCCTGTCCTGCTCTCCTGTGACCTCTCCTGGAGGAAACACGGAGCCTTCCTTTGGAGAAGGCTGTGGCCAAGCTGTCCCTGCACTTGGAGGTGGAGCTGCCATTAGGAACGGAGGTGGAAGAGTAATAACCCTGATGGCTGTAAAAGAAGGAAGCTTTGAGAAAAAAATCCCCACTCCCTTATAAAAAGTGAAAGGAAATCGGGCCCAGGAAGCCAAGCTCCAAAGAGATGGAGTCCAGGGAAGCCTGAAGAAGATTCCAAGGCTCTCAAGAACCCAGTTGGATGTGCCAGGAATGAAGGTTTCTGGGAGCTCTCACCACACAGCCCCTCACCTGCCCTCCATCCAGAGTCCTCTGACTGCCACAGAAATGTCTGTGTCTCCCACAGCCTCTTCCAAGCATTTTCCTTGGATCATTAGGTGATAATAGAAAGTGATTTTTCCCCTGTCATCTTGAGCAATCAGAAGCATTAAGAATAAGAGCCTAAGCCTGAAAGCCTAAATGAGAGGGTTTGATGGGTCTGTGGATCTGCCTCCTTCATTAGAGCCAGAAGCAAAGATGGATCCCAGAACTGGAGTTCCTTGAGAATAAAATGGCAAGAAACAAGGGCAGGGGCAGTTATGGCTCAGAAATGACCCTGCCAGCTCTGCCAGCGGCTGTTGTCACACAGCAAAGCCACTTCCCCCTGTCTGGAAGGCAAGGTCAACCTGCCCCCACCTTGCTCTACAAGAAGGCAAGTCAGGGGACACAGCTTGGGACAAAGCTGGGAACTTTGTGCTGTTCTGGGAGCTCTGAGGCAGAGCTCTCACTGTTCTGCCACCTGGTAGAGACTTGTGGGCCACATTTCTTGTCCCACATTTAGGGGGATAATTTATTTTTTTTCCCCTCCTGGGTATGATTCTTCCTGCCCAGTCGATCCCACTTTGGCATCCAAAGGCAGGGAACTCCACCTTGTTGAGGTGACACATCCCTGTAACAACCACACAACTTCAATTTGGGCTGCCTCGTCCTCTCAGGGCAATTCCACATGGACCTCATGCCGTGTCTGCTGCAGCTTGAGACAGAAAACAAATCCACCTCATCTGTTCTGAGCCTTGCTCCATCCATCCATCCATCCATCCATCCATCCATCCATCCATCCATCCATCCATCCATCCATCCATCCACCCATCCACCCATCCGTCCGTCCATCCATCCATCCATCCATCCATCATCCATCCATGGATCCATCCATGGATCCATCCATGGATCCATCCATCCATCCATCCATCCATCCATCCATCCATCCATCCATCCATCCATCCATCCATCCATCCATCCCTACATGGAAGAGGGAAGGCTGGAGCCAGTCCCAGCTGCCAGGGATTGCGAGCATCCTGCAGAGGGGTGGGCAGCAGCGGGGCTGGGCCGTGTCCCCGCGGGGCTGGTTCCCCCCCGGTGCCCCCCGGTCCCTCCCGGGCTGGCGGCAGCCGGCGCTGGCCCCGCCGTCCGTCGCTCACCCCCTCGCCGCCGCCGGCGCGGCGCTTCCCAGCGCCTCCGCTGTTTAAATGGGCCAAGTTAGAGAAGCGGCGGCGGCGGCGGCGGCGGAGGGAAATCTTGTTTGGTCGGAGTCTCCGAACTGTGCGGTGACTTCTGAGCACCGATCAATACGTGTCTGTCCCGGCTCGGGGGCCCAGCCCGGCCCGGCGCGGCGCTCGGGGGCTGCGGGCGGCGGCGTGGGGAGCGCAGAGCTGGCGGGGATGGCACTGTAGATGTCCGTGTGTNTTCGGTGGGAGCGGGGCGAGTCTGCGGCGCGCAGGTGAAGGTGGGCGGCCCCGGGGAAAGTTCGCCGCCGCCCGGGTGTCTGGAGCCCCGCGGGCAGAGCCGGCACCGGCCGGGNTAATTTTAATTATTGCATATAAATAAATAAACCAGGTGTCAGTTTAAAGGAAGCAGGGGGGCAGGGTGAAAGGGGGCTGGCTGGGCGGCGGGGAACCCTCCAGGCTGGCGAGAAGGTGGGTTGATCTAGGGGAATCAATAAGCTTTTTTTTTTT
>VXAX01001003.1:1667-17349 GCA_013399835.1 Leptocoma aspasia | reverse complement strand
ATGAGCTGAGAGCTGGAGGTGTCGGCCCGGGGGGCTGAGGAGCGATTAGGAGGTGACTGACACCTCGCCTCGGTTATTGATCGCCGCGGAGCGGGGGCAGCGCTTGGGGGCCGCGCTAATTGTCGCTGCCCCGCGCCCGTTTCTTTTATGGCCGCGCTCCCGCTGCCTTCGGAGAGCCTCGGTTGCTCTGCGGTGAGTCAGGAGCAGCGGGAGGTGCCCGGCTTGTGCTCCGCTGCGGGGGCTGGGGGAGCTGCGGGAGCGGCTCCCCGGGGCTGCGGCTCCCCGGGGCTGCGGCACCGAGCCCGGCAGGGCTGCGGGGGCTGTGCCCGGCTCCCCTCCGCGGGGACCTGCGGGGGAGAAAGTTGGCTGCAGGGGCAGGCGGGGATGGGTGCTGGTAGGCAGGCAAGGGGAGGGCTGTTTATATGGAAGCAGACGCGTGCCTCCCCCTCCCCCCTTCCCTAAATACTTTCCTTTTATAAACGTGCTGATTCTCCTCCTTCTGCTTTTTCTTCTCCTCTGCATATAGGGAAAAGTTTGAAGACTCTTATGTCCAAAGGAATCTTACAGGTACATCCTCCAATCTGTGATTGCCCTGGGTGTCGAATTTCGTCTCCAGTGGTAAGATTATTGTTAAACTATGTGCTTTAGTTAAGACATCTTCCCTCTCCTCTGCCTCCTTCCCTAAAAAAAAAATAAAATCCCTTTGCTTCTGTGCTCGTGGAACCGTGATCTGTGAGGGTCACGGAGGCTGCCAGAGCCCTGCCTGCACTGAGAGGGTTCCAGCAGTGTTAGAGGTGAGCAGAGAGGAGCTTGGAAGCAGAGCAGACGGGAAGAGCAGTGTTGGACCCGAAGGAAGCAGCACTCGGTGGGATTTTTTGGTTTTCAGGGGGAGCTGCGTGTGCGCAGAGGCAAATGATTGAGGAGCCTCTTCCGTGTTCCCACCCCTTCGTTTGTGTGCATTGTGCAGAGGTGTGAAAGTGGCTAAATAAAGCCAAAGGGAAATGTAATTGCGCCCACGTGTTAGAGTCAGAACAGGCACGGTTTACAAACCTTCCGTTAGGTGAACTGCGTGAGGAACAACTCAGATGCTTACAGCTTGAGCATCGTTCGTGACATAGATCAGATATGGCTTTTACAGATCTTTCCTTCCCAGCTGCTGGGTTCCTAGTGTATTCTTGCCTTTGTCCTGAGACTTCCAAAATCTCTCATCAGCATTTTCGTGGGAAAGATGTTGGTGCTGTAAATAAAAGGAGACTGAAATTGCAGTAAAGTAAGGCCTTAAAACAGTTCATAGTGTGCAAAAATAACAGTAAAGTACAATAGCATCTAAATGGGAGGGCAGAGCTGTTGGTGTGGGGAACTGAAGCAGCTCTTGGTCTGAAAGAACAACAGTGAATTAAAACATTTCCAGTAGCACTGTGGAAACAGAGGTGGAAATTTATGTGCTTTTATCCACTGGAAATGAACCATTTGGTGAGTTCCGTCTGTGCTTTAGTTGCCAGTTGTGTGCCTCAGAGCCAAAAATCTGCTGGTGACAGGGATGTGCTGCTGTTGTGGGAATGCTGAGAAGTGCCTGGCCAGGTGATGCTGCCTGCTGGACATTTTCTGGGCTAGCAGTAGCCAAAAGGTCATTTTGAGGAGTTGTGCAGGGGTAGGTGCATTTCCTCTGCATGGAACCAGTGTCTGGTACAGCCTTTGAGAACTGGGTTTGGAAAGTACTGATAGAGGGGAAAAAGAGGTTGGTGCAGTTTTAGGAAAGGAGAAATAAATCTTTCTGGACTTGCCTCCCACTGCTTCCCCAGCTGGGGAAGAGGGTTTGGATGTCAGAATTTGCACAGCAAGGCCAGAGCCCAATGAGGGCTTCTGTCAGAGCTGTTTCCCAAAGCTCCCTGCACTTCCTGGGCTGTAATTAGCACATGTCCCCGACCAAAGGACAGTTGCACATTTTGAACCTGGAGTCTTTTAGTAGTGCTTTGTGGTAGCTTCATGCACTTGCACATCCAGAACTGTCACACAAGGAGGGGGATTAGGAATCGGGCACGGTTTATATTTCCCCAGTTAGTGATTGCCCATTCCAGCACCGCTGAGATCCGAGGGCTGATTCTCCTCAAAGGTAGAAATGCTTTTTATTTTACAGTGCAGATGACAGAGGCTTGCCGTGCCCGGTCCTTGTGTGATCCGGTGCGGGTGTGGAGATGGGGAGTGATCCTGTCTGCAGCTGGTCCCACTGCTCTGGAATCAGTCCTTGGACAGCGGGAATAGGCCAGGAAAACTCCAGCAGTGCCTCTGGAAGGGGGCAAGGCAGCCCTTAGGGCTCTGCATCTGTCCATGTGCTCCCTGTGGGCAGCGCTCCCAGGGCTGAGCCCGGCTGTCCCCGGGGGAGCGGTGACATCCCGCGTGTCCCCTGCCAGCCCCAGCAGGGCAGCCGGGCGGCACCGCCGGCTCCGAGCCCTGCCCGGGTCCCTCCCGCGGTCGGGGGGAGAGAGGAGGGGTCGGTCTGGGGAGGAAATTGCAGCGAGCCGCAGCCCCCGGGCTGGCAGCCCCCCGGGCCGGGCTGAGCCCTCCCCGCTCCCCGCAGGGCTCCGAGCCCGGNCATCCATCCATCCATCCATCCATCCATCCATCCATCCATCCATCCATCCATCCATCCATCCATCCATCCATCCATCCATCCATCCATCCCTCCATCCCCTGCACGCTGGGATGCAGGAAGGGCTGAGTGTCCTTCCCAGGGCCGAGGTGCAGGCACAGCCATGGGGCAGCAGGGTCTGCCCCTGAGCCCTCATAGAGGTTTTTGCCATCTGGATGGGAGAACAGCACAGTTTTGGGAGGGTACAGGATGTCAAACCTTCCCAGAGCGAGCTGCCAGATGTGAACAGGGCTCTCCCCCCACATTTGTACTTGTCAGTTTTGGGCAGGCAGACTTTGTCTGGTGTGGAGCCCTGGATGGTTCCATTCCCTCCAGGGTTCCCTCTGCTCCAAACCCCAGCCCTGCAGTCTCTGCTTCCAGCCCACAGCCAGTGCTGCTCTTGGAAGGGGCAGTGGGCTTCTGCAGCCAGGGGGAGGGGAGAACAGCTCTGAAATCCCTATTGATGAACAAAAATACCTCAGGTTTGTGAATTCCAGCATCACACGTCCAGGATAACAGTAGAAGGACATACCAAAACACTGGATTGTTTCCCTTATCAGACAGAGTGTGGCCCTTGCTGTGTTTTCCATTCTCATAGTGCTGCCGCTGAAAGGGAGTTAGGGCTGGACGTTGGCTGCTCCTCATCCTCTTCTCCCATGGTTTCTTGGGCAGGGTGTCTGTTTGAAAGGTGGCCCTTATGGGGTTCAGGGTTTGGGGCACAGCTAGAGAAGGAAAGACCCATTTCCCCAAAGCTGTTGTGACATGACCACAATTCAAACAAGTCAAAACAAAAAGAGCAATAAATGATGTTTGGGTTTTGCCCCATCTCCATCACATGCAGAGACACAGGGTGGTTGTGCACGGCTGGGGCACTGACAGTGGGAATTCATTTGCTTGCTGGGTCAGTGTTTTGCTCTTGGTTTGATTTATATGTGATTCCTTTTATTTGCTGCTTTTTGCTTTTCGTCATCGTGGTTGTTGTTTTCCTTTGCTGCCCTGAGGATCAGGCGTCAGTCCAAGACTTTGTCAGGGATGGAAAGAGGAACCATCTGATGTAACTTCAAAAATGCCAGTAATGAGTAAAATCTGTTGTCCAGCCCTGAGGTTCCTGAGCCTTCTCCTGGTCCCTGTTTTGGGTGCAGGGGTGGAAGGCAGCTCCGTGTCACCCCCAAGAGTGGCTCTGTGTCACTCGTGGTGCTGGGCTCTGGCTGCATCTCCTTTCTGTCCTTCCCTGGTGTTCCCCTCCTGGCTGCTCCACAGTTCTCTTGGAGAGCCAGGAGCAGAGCAGCACCTGGGCAAGGAAGGGAGATCCTTGGGCTACTGAGCATGGTGGGATCCAAATTCGGATGCTTTTACCAAAAGGGGAACCTCCCACACGGGGCATGAGTCTTCCAGGAGAACTTTCCTGTGGTAAGAGGACTTTGCCTGCTGGAGAATTTCCCTGGCTGCCTGCAGAAGCAGGATTAATTCTGAAATTTCACTGTTAACTGAATAGATTAGATTTAGGTTTCTTTCTGAGCTGCCGTGGGTTTAGGGATGGGAGCTGGAGAATGTTGGGGTTTATGTGCAGGGGACTGTTTTCATAACTTTGCCTTTGTGTCCCTTGGGGCTGCCTCATGAATGTGGAAAAAGCCCCTCTGTAAAGCAGACTTATAAACCTCCAAATCCCCCCAAGGTCTTTGGCACAGTCTGTTGATTTTTATTTGTGGTTTCATGCTGATTTGGCTTGTTGCTTTTAATCCAGCACATTTTAGTTCAGGTTAGTGTTTGTTGGAGGTTTTGGAGATAGATGGGCTTTTTTCCTTTGTTTGCAGGGGTTTTCTTGGTTCTGTTTTGTTTTTTTTTAAAGGACTTGGCCCATGTGGATTTTAACCTGTGTTGCACTGCAGACTTGCAAGTTCAACTTGAATTCTTAACAGAAGTTGATTCAAACTCTGTCAGATTTTAGCTTTATGGAGGAACTGGAGATAAGGTGAATCCTGCTCTGAAATGGGGTGGGAGACTCCCAGAGCCCATCCAGAGCTGGGCAGGGTGTGCTGAGTTTGGGTCCATCTCACAGGGTTTCTGCTCTGAGGGCAGTGGGAACCTCTGTGCTGCTGCTGGCACAGAAAGGTCCCTAAAATGCACAGCTTTGGGGTCAGAGAGCACTTCCAAAAGGGGGTTTTCAGGGGAAATGGGAATCAGCGTGGCTGGGGGAGGAGCTCTGGAATGCTCTGTGTGGTGGAAGCTTCTCGTGATGGTCCAAGCTCTGCTCCTGGGCAGGGCACACAGTCAGGGGCTGGAGGGTGGGTGCTGCACCAGGAAAAGGAGCAGTTATTGTTCTGTACAGAGGCAAAACAAACCCAGATCAATGGCACTGGGAGTGCCAGCACAGTGCTGAAGGATTTAATTTTGTGGATTATTAAATACCCTCTGGAAAGGAAAATATTAATTGGATTGCAAGCTTGTGAGTGAACAGCGGAGATGTAGAAGCAGCTGTGGCTTAGGAAAATAATTTTATCTTACAGGGGGCTTTGAGGAGCTCCAGGGGGGCAGGGTTTGCCCTCCTGCAGGATCTGGGGTGAAGATTCCTGCTCTTGCAGGGAGCAGTGAGGAGACAATGCAGGGGAAAGGTCTGGTGTGATGGAAGGGCAGAGGAGGAGCCCTGTGTGAGGTCAGTGCTTGTGGAAACCAGGCCAGCCTAACCCTGCCTGGAAGAGAGGGAAAGAAAATCCCTGCTGAGCTTGGCTCTGTGTGCAGGGAGCAGATCTTCTCCTGGGATGCTCTCAGGCTGGGATTCCTTGCCCCACAGCCAGCGTGGGGTTGGTTCCCTGGAAGTGTCCTGGGCTCTGCTGTAAGAAAAGGCAATTTCTGAGCCCTCAGCCTGACCCAGGAAATGGGCAGCTGCAGCCAGCACTGCTGCCAGGTGCTGGAATTCTGCTGCTCTGAGGAAAAGGAGGTGAAGCCTGGGAAGAGAGACAGACAAATAAATGTAGAGAAGCAGGGGAAGCAGCATCATCTCGTTAGCACCGTGTCAAGGGCAGTGTAAAGGTGACACAGGAGAAGTAATTTCGCTGTCAAAATTATTTAGAGATGTCATTAAACTGCTTAGGGCTGTCTCTGGTGCTTCAGGGCACAGACACCTGGTTTTAATTTGCACTGCTCTGTGTCCAAACTCGGTGCTCGTGTGGAGCCTGGTGGCAAAAGCCTTCACTGAACTGGGAGCTGAAAGGCAAAGGGTGACCAAGAGCAGGATGAACTCCCTCATAAACTTTGTTAATCTAAAACTATCAATCAGTTCAGGTCAGCAGGGTTCAGAGGGCTTGTTCTGGTTCAGTTATGGGACAGGGAGAGCAGAGAGCAGTTTCCTGCTGGAAACCTGCTGGAGGTGTCCAGGGCCAGGCTGGATGGGGCTCAGAGCAGCCTGGGATGGTGGAAGGTGTCCCTGCCATGGCAGGGGCTGGTATTGAAGGTTCCTTCCAAGCCAGACCACTCTGGGGCTTTATGATTGGCCCTGGACTTTGGAAAAGAAATCCCCTCTGTTTTTATTTAATTATTGCTTGGCCAAAATACGATGTTTACAAAATATCTTTGTTTGTCACTATATTTTCCTTTTTCTACCTCATTTGTTTGCTTCTGTGGGGTTTGTTTGTTTGTGTTTCCTTCCCACCTCCTCCCTTGTGCATTGTCCTGCCCTGTTTTTCCTATGCCCAGTCTGTTTCCTTTATCTGGAAAATATTTTGCTCCTCACGAGTCCTTGTTTGGCATCTTCCCTCCCTTCTCCCCTCTGTTTAAATGCATCATCTTCGCTTGCCCAGCTGAAGAATTCACCATCCTGCCCATTTCAGGGCTGCTTTGTCCTGTTAGGACACGCTCAGCTCCCTCACTCCTGGCAGATGTCACTGGAGAATTCACTGCAGGGCCCTGTGTCCCAAACTTGTGTTTTCCAGCTGAGGGCAGGGAAGGACTCTCCATCTGAAGAGTTTCTGGATGCTGCAGGAATCAGGTGCAATTTGGGAATAACCCAGGGGTTATAACCCTGCTGGGGAGTGGAGGTGTCTCTGCCCACACCCCCTGCTCTGCCAGAGCACTGCATTTATTTCCTTCCTGTTGTTTTTGGCTCTTATTTAACCAAACCAGTGAGGACAGGGAGGAAATTACACATTCCCCTGGGTCAGAAATACAATCTGATAAGGGATTTTCTTGTAACAGTGTCTGAGGATGAGGAGGGATGAATGGAGGGAATTCCCAAGCACTGAAAGGTTCTTGCTCATTTATTTTGCCTCTAGCCCATGGGAAAATTGTACCTTTTCCTTTATTTTGCACATGGATACAAAGCCACAGGATCTGGGAAGGCCATCTAGCCCAGATTTGCCCTGTTTTTTGATTAGCTGCACAGAAATACTGCTGCACGTCAAATCCCTCATTTTCAGATGTCAGGAAAGCTTCAATCCCTGTGCAGAGCAGGTTCTTTAATCTCCTGCCTCTCCAGCTGGGAGGAAACTCAGAGGAGCACTCACCAGGCAGCCTGGTCAGTGGAGGCAGTGTCACCTCGGGGTGACATCCACAGGCACCAGCCAGGGCTGAGGGTGGGGATTCCAGAGAACTGGGAAGTGGGAAACGTTGAGAGTTTTTGTAGGGGGAAGAGCCACAGGACAGAAAATCCAGAGCCTGAAATATTTCTGGTGACAGTACCACAGTGAGGTTGTGTTTGCTTGGAGCTGGTGCCCAGCTCAGCGCTGGCATTGGTTTCAACAGCAGCTCTGGGCTTTTAAAGGACTTCAGCTCCCTCTGAATGACCACAGCTCCTCAGGAGGAAACTTGTGTGTTGCTTTTGAAGAGGCAGAGGTGTGCTGGCCTGGGGTTTGTGTCACCCAGAGCTCTGGGGCTGGGATGGATCCCACCCCAGGGGCAGCTCCTGCTTGGCCTCTCCCTGCCCAGCCCTGCCCAGCAAATCTCAGAAGCTGCCCTGGAACCCCAGCCCTGCCTTTTATCCCCAGATGGATGTGGTAGGTGCCACTGGCTGTGGGAGCTGCTGCTGCTGGGTTGCCAGGGCAACCAGGGATGGCCCCTGAAGACAGGAAAGGGCAAACATTCCTTTCTGCTACAGTCTGGAGCATCAGTGATTGAATGAGATTAGATGGAATTAGATAATCCTGAAATTCACAGTGATTTGACGCCAGACCTTTATTAAATAAGTAAAAGTACCAGCCCTTATAATAAAAATGAATTCTTTCAGATCAATAACTTTCCCCCACTGCTCGTCACAGCTGTGATTCTTGAGATCTCTTTTTCTGTGGCGTGGGGTGAACCACACAAACCTGCCTTTTCTAAATTTTGGTTTTTTTCTCCTTTCCCAGAGGGGATAATAATATCAGTTCCTCTTTTATTTCCCCCTTGTGATTCATCCACTTAACCCTAAAGTACCCTTGCAGAGCAAGGCACTGCAAGGTTCCTCAGGGATGATTCAGTGCACTGGAATTTGCAGCTCTGGGGTTACTTAAACATTGCACACCACCACTTTTAGGTATTATAATGCTTTAAAGAAAGAAGATGAAAATACATGAAAATATGCCATGAATGGCTGGGCAGTTTTTTGTTCCTTGTGTTTTCAAACTCTTGGGACCTCACCCATGGCTGGGTGTTCCTGCTCAGCTGCAGAGGGACTGATAACATCGTGTCCACATCTCCAGTAAATGTGGGTTAAAACGTGAGTGCAGGGTGCACTTTGATCACAATCTGCCCAGATTTACATCAGTCTTAACTCCTCTGGCTTCTTTTTCATCTTCAGGCTGGCAGGGCTGGCATCAGAGCCCGCTGTGCACCAGGGGACACCCAGCAGAGCGTGGAAAATTTGGGGTGTTCTGGCCCTCAAGCACTTCTGGGTTTTTTTAATCAGGCTGTGTTGGCCTTTCCGGAGCAGAGGGTTGATTTATTCAGATAGATTTTGGTTTTTGTGGTGCAGCTCCAGACACCCCTGCTGAGGGTGTTGCAGTGGACAGTTCATGGTCTCACAGCAGAGCTTGGCTGCTCCTCTGCAGAATGCTTTTAATTCTGAATTAAAATCTAATTCATTTTCTAATTCCTGCATTAGCAGTGTGATTTCTTAAAACATCTTTGGCTTGAAAGTCATGAGCTGCTCATGCAGGTCTGGATCTGGACTTGTTTGTATCAGCAATGTGGATCTGGGTTTTTTTTTCTTTTTTTGAAGTCTCACCTTGCTGTGATGGATTTCTCAGGAATAAGTTCAGTTAAGAGTAATTCCATGAGGCTGGGGAGCATTTCTGTCCCCTGGCGTGTGCAGAGGGCAAAAATCATCCTTGCTTTGGGAGGATTTAGTTCTGCCTTTGATGTGTCTGCTGTTGTCTTTAAATCACTGTAGGACCTGCAAAAAGTGCGTTTAAAGGATATTTAAAATTATGTTCTCTAAGTTGCTGTGCTTTTCCTTTGGCTGAAAAACTTCCATCCTGAGAGTCATTCTGGTGTTGTGGTGGGACTCCCCCAGCCCTCTGCGCTGCTTTTCATGGCAAGCTCTGGAAACAGGAGTGAAAACTTTTTTTCCCCCCCATACCATAAGGAAATACTGACATAGAGCAAAGTGAGAGGGAGGGAAGGACACAGGAGGCTGAGAAATGGATGTTCAGAGCAAATTGATCTGCTCTGGGAATAACCCCACCCTCACCAGCAGGAGAACTGGACAAATTGCTCATTTTTAGGATCCTGGAATGGTTTGGGTTGGAAAGGACCTTAAAGCCCTTAAATCTCATTGCAGCCCCTGGGCAGGGACACCTTCCCCAGCCCAGGCTGTTTGGAGGGTTCAGGCAGGCAGAATTCTCCCTTGCAGGGCTCTGGTTCCACATTCAGAAAGTTGTGGCAGAGCAAATACCTCGCAGAAATCCAAGCACATTGTCTCAGCAAAAAAAGATATATTGGTTTAACATATTTTCCATTAACAAGCTTTAATTTGCATAAATTATATCACCCACTGTTAATTTATTATTACTTGTTCGGTTTCCTCTATTTCATTATTTCTCCTGGGGGTTATAAAATTACTTGGATTATTCTGCTTAAGCTTTTTAAAATACAGTCACAGTGCTGTGTTTTCCCATTTACCTTGTATTTCCTCATTGTTCTGAGGCTCATTAAAAATCTGAGTGAAGTGTCTCAAGAACTTCCCTGGATAAGTATTCTGGAAGTCTTAGAGAGCAACTTACCCAAATTTGCTGATTTAAACCCATATAATTTTGGAAGTTTCTGTTTGGACACCTCCTAATTCACTGCTGGAATGAAAAGTGTTTCATGTCCATGCTGTGTCAGAGCTGGCTTTTCCTCCCAGTGCAGAAACAAAATATTTAGTGAATATTTTTTTTTCCTTATTTCTGATGGTTCTGTCATTGCCATCTAACAATGGGCTGAAGCCACTGTGACCTCCTGTCCCCAACAAGCCAGGCTGGAGCTCTCCAATGAATGGAGGCATGATTAAGAATCACACATGCAATTATTGAAAATGAAAATCCTCCTGGTGGGTGGGGAATGCCTTCTAGCTGTGCTGTGACTGCAGGTGAGGATAAAATCCAGGTGTTGGCTCTGAGGAGGAGACAGCAGGTGAGAGGCAGCAGCTCAGGAGCTCCCAGTGCACATTCCTGATTGCAGAAGAGCAAACTCCTGATTTCAAAAGAGCATTCCCAGGGTGGGACAGGCAGCAGTGGTGCCAGCCCAGGGATCTGCCTGGCAGGCAGGTGTGGGACCCTCCTCTGTTGCATGAACATATTATAAGTTTCTCTGTATGCAAGCCTGCAGAAAATTCTTCCCATGGGAAAGCATCTTTTACTGTCTTTTACTCTGTATAAGTTTCTATAAACAAATCTCTGAGCTGTCTTTCAAGGACATTTGGATTTCTCTGCCTGACTCCTGATATAGGAGATGGGGGTTTTCTTTCTTTCAGCCTATGAGGTGAAAAGTTGTTATCTCTGATTGTGTAAGCTATTCTGGCATTCCTTGGACAGAGCTTGAAGCAAGAGCTCCGGATGCTCTGGACTGGGCAGATAATAGCCCAAATCCTTTAAATTATGGAGTCATGTTAATAAATTATATTTAACCTTCTGATATTATTGTGGAGTCCTGTGTTACTGCACAGACCATGGCAATACTCCTCCAGGGCAGGTGCAGCTCTGCTGGTCCCCTTCCCTTGTCCCTGTCCTCCTGGGCTGGGTAAATATCACCTGGCAGCCACAGGGATCAGCCTCCCAAGGGGGCTGAATTTCCTTCCACCTAAATCCCACCTTGGCTGTCGTGGTGAAAGGGTCCTCAGTTATTATTCTGTTTAACTTGTGTTTTTTAAAACACTGCTCTCGTCTTCTGTTTGCCTTCCCGACTTTAAATGTGATTTCAGAGGGGATTTTTCTGGAGTTCCAGCTGGCACCCAGTGTCCAAACAGAGGCAGGGCTCTGCCTGGTGTGTGCTTGGTGCTGCTTTGCCTTTGCTGTGTTTGGGAAGGGCTCACCTGCCTCAGCAGAGGGCACAGGGGGATCCAGCTGAGCCCCTGGGAAGCTCTGCAGGGATTTGTCCATCTGATCCCTGTTTATTTTAATGGGGCATTTGCTTCTCAGGAGCTGTCTCTCAGACCTGATCTGGTGTCTCCAGCACTAACGGGTGTCAGGGCTTGACCCTAATTTGATTTAACCCTTATTTTGGCTGTTTCTCCGTGGGAGTTTGGGTTTGTGCTGGGTTGGAGTTGGGTTTTGCCTGTGCAGAGATTACCCTGTGGAGTTCAGGGCATGTTGTGCTGTGCTCTGACATCTGTATTTTACTTTTGCTTTGAGCTGGAGTGAGGGAAATCAGAGAAAGATTCCTGGAGCAGCATCTGTCCATGGTAGGGCTGTCCTGAGCTGTGGACAGGAACTCCTGGAGCAGGATTTGTCCATGGCTGTCCTGAGCTGGGATCAGGAATTCCTGGAGCAGGATCTGTCCACGGCAGGGGACAGCAATTCCTGGAGCAGGATCTGTCCATGGCAGGGGACAGCAATTCCTGGAGCAGGATCTGTCCATGGCAGGGGACAGCAATTCCTGAAGCAGGATCTGTCCATGGCAGGGGACAGGAATTCCTGGAGCAGGATCTGTCCATGGCAGGAGAGGGGAATTCCTGGAGCAGGATCTGTCCATGGCAAGGGACAGCAATTCCTGGAGCAGGATCTGTCCATGGCAAGGGACAGCAATTCCTGAAGCAGGATCTGTCCATGGCAGGGGACAGGAATTCCTGGAGCAGGATCTGTCCATGGCAGGAGAGGGGAATTCCTGGAGCAGGATCTGTCCATGGCAAGGGACAGCNTGGAGCAGGATCTATCCATGGCAGGGGAGGGGAATTCCTGGAGCAGGATCTATCCATGGCAGGGGAGGGGAATTCCTGGAGCAGGATCTATCCATGGCAGGGGAGGGGAATTCCTGGAGCAGGATCTGTCCATGGTAGGGAAGGGGAATTCCTGGAGCAGGATCTATCCATGGCAAGGGACAGGAATTCCTGGAGCAGGATCTGTCCATGGCAGGGGACAGGAATTCCTGGAGCAGGATCTATCCATGGCAGGGGAGGGGAATTCCTGGAGCAGGATCTATCCATGGCAGGGGAGGGGAATTCCTGGAGCAGGATCTGTCCATGGCAGGGGAGGGGAATTCCTGGAGCAGGATCTGTCCATGGCAAGGGACAGGAATTCCTGGAGCAGGATTCCCTCTTGACCCCTGGAGCAGGTGTCACCTCGGGGAAAACCAAAGCTGTGAATTGGAAGTGGTGACTCCTGCAGGAGGAAGATGCGATGGAAAGCATGCCCAGGGTGGGATTTCACTTTCCCCTTTCCAGCCTCCTCCAGTGCAGGTGCTCCCAGGGTGACCCAGAGCTGCTTAGCAGAGCACAAGAGGATCAGGAGGCCTCTGAGGAGTCTGTGTCTGCTGCAGCTGCAGGGGGGGAATTAGGATTGGCAGAGTGTAATTGGTAGAGCTTGTGTTTGGCTGGGCTTTTTTTGTTTTAACAGGCCTGGAAAATCAGCAGGAAAATGATAAATTGGGGCTCAGTTTGCTGTGCAGCAGTGGAGGGGAGGAGTGCCACCTGTGGTCACAGCTCCCCTCCTCAGGAGGCTCAGCACAGGTGGATTTTACCTGAATTTATCCAGGCAGAACTCCCATCCAGGGACTTTCCAAGCCCAGCTCAGCATCATTCCAGCACGGGAAGGAGCCCCAGGGTGATCCACTCGTGCAGGACCAACCCAGAGTGTTCACACTGAAAACTCTGTGGTTTTACTTGGCCTGCTGCAGATGTGCTGGGTTTTAAAAGCAGGGCATGGCAGCTGCACAATGGCCATCAGCAAAATGCAGTCCTGCAGCAAGTTTTGTTTAAAAAATGCAAGGAAACCTCCAAGAGTCACAAATAGTTGTGGGCACGCTGTGTTAATATGGGTTTGTGTACAACAGACTGAGGGTTGGGGGGCTCTGGGTGGAAGGAGCTGCTGGAATTCCTGCAGGAATTCCCAGCTTTGCTGTCCTGTGTCGCTGCTGGAGGGTTCTGTCCGTGGTGTCAGTGCTGCTGGAAGCCACCCCAGCCCCCCCTGGCCCAGCTCTGCTTCCCACCTTGGGGAATTCCTCAGTGCCTGCGAGGGGAGAGACCATTTCCAGATAAAATGTTCCATCTTTGAAACTTCCCCTCTGTTTTACTCCAATTAACTTTGGTCCTGCTTTCACTCCCATGTGAGATTAGGGTTTTTTTCACCTTCTCAGAAAACTCTTCCCTCTGGCATTGCTTCTTTTTCTTTCTTCCCTTCCAGCTTCTTGTATTTCACTCTTTTGATGAATTATTTACCTCTCTAGTATTAGTTTTTTTTCATATTCTCTTTGTGTTTACCTTCAAAACACACAACTCCCAACACTCCCTGCATCCTCCCGTGCTCCTTGGGAGGCCAGTGTACTTACTGGTCATTCATTTCCCAGTGTTATTTATAAATACAAATGTTGTAAGTCGTGTGGTGTCACCTGGTGGTGCTCCCAACGTGCTGACCCAGCTGGGTGTGTGTTCCTGGTGTTTTTTGGAGCGCAGGGGTTTTATCCTTTGGGTTTCTTGGTGTTCACAGTGTCAGGGATCTGTGGTTCTGGTGCTGGGAGTGACCCCAGTGCTGGCAGAACACACCTGAGAGCAGGCAGGGTTGTGCTGGGGCCAGGATGAGTCCCCTCAGGTGTGTCCCACTTTCCTGGGGCTCTCAGCATCTCAGGTGTGCCCCACCTGTCCCCTCAAGTGTTCCCCACCTTCCTGGGGCTCTCCATCCCCAGGGGCTGAGGGCAGCTCGGTGCCAGGAGCAGGGCAGGGATCCCCCAGCCAAGGGAGCCAGGCAGGAATTTGGGTTTTTCCTCAGCCTGACCCTCTCCCCACTGGTGAATTCGCTCCGTGCTGCAGCTGGGAGCACGTACTCCAGCTCTGAGGAGGCCTGGCAAGCAGTTGTTCAGAATCAGTTAATTTTTTATTGGATTTGGGTCAGGCTTCGTGGGCCCGAGCCACCCCGAGGCCTGGGGCCGGGGAGCCTCGGGCAGCCAGGACTGACTGCAGATAATTGACTTTCCCTTCTGTGGCCACCCTCCATCAGATCCACCTGAGAAACCTCCCTGGCTCTGCCTCTCTGTCCCTCACAGGCTCAGCCATCAGGAGGAATTAAATTAAACAAAATGAAGCATCCCCTCCTCAGCCCTGGGGCTGTTAACCCCCCCATGCAGATGAACAAAGCAGAATAACTCAGCTCTGGACCCCGCTCCAGCCCAGTGCATTCCCAACCCTGCTGGAGTGACCCCCAGAACGTGCTCCAGGCTCTGTCCCCAAAGTGCTGCCCTCATTACTGGGGGTGAAACGTGTATGGAGCTGCTGCTGTGGCTCTGCCTCCCCGGGGATGCCCGGCCAGAGCAGTCCTGCAGCTCCCGCCCACAGATCACACCAGGGCACCTCAGCCCAGCTGCTTTCCTGGAAAACTCCCTGATTTCCTCCTCCTCTCCCCTCCCAAATAACGGATCCAGATGAAGGAAGGGCCTTGCAGGGTGTCCCCAGAGGTGGTGATGAGCAGGGGATGTGGCCACTCCAGCTCTCCTTCACTTGCTTGGCCTCGTGGCTGCCTGATCCCAGGACTGAATCTCTTTCAAAACAATTTGTTCCCATTATTCTGTGGGCCTTGGTCTGATACCAATGTTTGCTTCCACCTCTCCCTGTAGTCAGGGTAAAAATAAAAACCCCAAACTCTCCAGTTGTGCTTGGAGCCCTTTGCCATCCATCAGCCAGGGGTCACAGGAACTGCAGCTCGTGTGCTCAGGTCTCGAAACCTGCAGGAAATCAGTCTTTGTTACATGTGAAATAAAGCAGTCTATGGGGAAAATAACCATAAATGTTCATTATTTGTACAGGAAAATCAATTTGTAGGCCAATTGACCAAATAAAGTAATACAATTTGCTGGGAAATCCCCCAGGTGTGGCAGGGAAATCGCAGAGCAGGGATGGAGGCTGAGGTTTGTGTGGGGAATGTGGGGTGGGATGGACTTGGGACTGAGGTTTGTGTGGGGAATGTGGGGTTGGAGGGACGTGGGACTGAGGTTTGTGTGGGGAATGTGGGGTTGGAAGGACGTGGGACTGAGGTTTGTGTGGGCAATGTGGGGTGAGAGGGACGTGGGACTGAGGTTTGTGTGGGGAATGTGGGGTTGGAGGGACGTGGGACTGAGGTTTGTGTGGGGAATGTGGGGTTGGAGGGATGTGGGACTGAGGTTTGTGTGGGGAATGTGGGGTGAGAGGGACGTGGGACTGAGGTTTGTGTGGGGAATGTGGGGTGGGAGACGTGAGACTGAGGTTTGTGTGGGGTGGGAGACGTGGGACTGAGGTTTGTGTGGGGTGGGATGGATGTGGGACTGAGGTTTGGAGTAGAACTGCAGAAAAGGGTACAGCCCATAGGGGAAGAGGTACCAGGGAAAAGGGGAGAGGGGAAAATGGCCTTTTTTTTGGTGGTTTTGCATCATTCTGTGTGTGATATGGAGGAAGGTGCTGTGGGGAGGGGATGGCAGGAGCAG
>VXAX01001001.1:0-38809 GCA_013399835.1 Leptocoma aspasia | reverse complement strand
GCAGTCCTGAGGAGAAGGACTTGACAGGTGTTGGTGGACAGGAAGCTCAACATGACCTGACCCTGAGTGCACACAGCCCAAAAAGCCAGATACATCCTGGGCTGCATCAAAGGCAGCATAGCCAGCAGGTCAGGGGACATGATTTTGCCCTACTCTGGTCAAAATGGAAATGCCTTTTGTCTTCTCTGCTCTGGTGAGACCCCACTTGGAGTTCTGCATCCAGTTCTGGGGTCCCCAACATAAGAAGGATGAGGACCTGCTGGAGCAGATCCAGACAAGGGCCAGGAAGGTGGTCAGAGAGGGATGGAGCACCTCTCCTATGGCAACAAGATGAGTTGAGGTTGTTCAGCATGGAGAAGAGAGGGCTCCAGGTAGAGGTTAGAACAACCTTTCAGTATCTAAAAAAGGGGAAAAGGGCTTCTTACAAGAGCCTATGGATCAGATATAAGGGAGACATTCCTCATTATGAGGGTGGTGAGACACTGGTTGCCCAGAGAAGTTGTGGATGTCCTATCCTTGCTGGTGTTCAAGGCCAGGCTGGATGGAACCCTGAGCAACCTGGTCCAGTGGAAAGTGTCCTGCTCATGGCAGGGCACTTGGAGCTGGATGATCTAAGGTCTCTTTCAACCCAAACCATTCTAGGATTCTGTGCTGATACCAGCTGCGAGGGATGGCATACATCAACATGTACAGCTCAGCAACTTAGCTTTGAAAAGAATGCGGTGTTTCTTAGCACAAACTCAAGCAACTCTGCCACAGGCTTTCCAAGCCATGGCAAAGCAGCATCTCACACAGACAGCAAATACTAATGGGCTCTCCCCAAGCAGCAAAAGCATACAGGGTGTTAGAGGGAAATGTTAACATAAATGGAGCAGGCAGATTCTGTCTGGAACTGGAAAGCTCAGAGTGGATTGTGAGGGCAGGGAAAAGCTACTGGCAAGGGAGGAAACAATGAAACAGAGAGAAAAACCAACCAGGGGCTAGAAATCATAGCGAGGGAAACCCATGCACAAACCCTCCACTGAGCTTCTGGGCATGAAAGATTGGGCAGCGCCTTGAGAAACCCTCGGCACACCGACTGCTCTGACTGAAAATATGAGTCATCAGCCCCGAGGATGACTCATGGCCGCTCTCCTCCACCCTGAGTGGCAAATGAAAATATAGATGAAGAGGAAGGTCGGGCTGAGGACAGCACTACAAGCCAGGGAATTTCTCAGCCTCTCACTATGTGAACACTCGTGTCATGAATCCGTCCACATTCAGCAGTTGGTGGCTGAGGAGGAGACAGCAGTGACCATCTGGGGAAGGAGAGGGGTGCCATCCTCCCTCATGTTGCCTGCCAGGGAGGGAGACGTTTTGGCAACAGAAGAAAGCACCTGAGAGACAGAAAAAGGGCAACTGGTACATGTAGCTATTTAGCAAATGAACTAGAAATAAGAAGGGGAAAATCACAAGGAGTTTTGCATATCTTGGTTAATTGAATTACAGCTGTGAGGATAGCACTGCTGAAATAGCTTGCCAAGCTGAAATCCTGGCCTCATTAGAGCCACTGGAAATCTGGCAACAGACCAGAGCAAATCTGGTTTTCACCACAGCTTTAATGCCATGAGATACAGAGAAACAACCAAGGCTCAAGGTCCAGGCAAAGGCTGAGCTGCATTACTAGCTCCAGGGGTGCAGCCAGGCCAGATCTCCCCAAGAACTTCTGCTGCAATGGTGCCCAGTGCTGGGCAGAGGGCCTCCACGCCAGGCTGTGCCTGGGTCCTGCAGCTGAGGCAATCCATGCACTGACAGGGATATACAGGCTCTGGGAGCTGAATTTAGAGACACCACCTTGGCAATTGGCACACAGCCAGGCCATAGGAAGCTGCCTGCAGTCACTCTGCTGCTAGACTCTCTGCTAGTGTGGCATCTGTATTTCATTAAATTTCTGTTGCCTTTCTTTCAGTTCAGACTGACTGTGAGGAGGGGATAAAGTTGCTTGTGAACCATTAATACTCGCTGGACTGGCACATTCCCACATCAGATCATGGCACTCCTGCTTCTCACCTCCCTTGTTTTTCCCTTACATCTGTTAAGACTACAAGTTACTGGAGCTGTGACTCCATCTCTTGGGCACTGTTTGTCCAACAAGGCCTCAATTTCCTTTAACTCCTGGATCTACCAGGAGCTAATATTAAAACATTGTTGTCTTGTCACATAGCACAGAATTGGCTTTCTTTGTAATGAAGTTTTCCTTAAGTCGTTTAGGCACTGGTTGGATCATATTCTGTTCCCACAATAAAGTGAGTTGGGTCATTTAGTAGCATATAAGAAAATTATTAACACAAATCTGAGCAGCAACATTTCAGCTTCTTTTCCCAGACCAGTGAAATTCAGCATTAACTCAGCGCAGTGAAGCATTCAATTTACTTAAGTACTTCTTCTTTAATTACCTTCAGCATGGAATCCCTCTCCCTTTCCATTCCTTTCAAGCAGCTTTTGGCCTCCAGCTAAAACAAGGCCCTTTTACTCCCCTTTTTTATCAAAGCATTGTCCTGATCACAGAGCCAAAGAATGTCAAGATAGAGATCCTTTTGCAGGTACACTTAATGCTTGTGTAAATGAATGAATGCTTAGGAGACCACACGCTTTATGGGCAAAGACAAGTTAATAGGAACTTGAGAGGCTTGGGATTGTCTTTCTGCCTGTCATTCCTGCCTCAGGACAGGTCAGGGTTTTTGATTCCACAGTCAGCAATGGTTATTGACTGACTGTTCCCAGCCATGAGCTTTGTTACACAGACTGAGCTCTGCATGGACTCAACCTTGCCCTTCAGAGATGCTTCCCTCTTCTCATTCCTATACAGAGTCAGTTTTCACTGCCTGCCAGGTCTGTGCTGTTGCACCCAGCTGAAAGGAGTGGTCAAAAGTACTGGAATTGTCTGCCAAGTACTGGAATGGTCTTCCCAGGGAAGTGGTGGAGTCACCATCCCTGGAGGTGTTTAAAAAAAGATTGGATGTGGCACTCAGTGCCATGGTTTAGTTGAGGTGTTAATGCATGGGTTGATTTTAAAGGTCTCTTCCAACCTAGTGATTCTGTGAAAAGCCACCATTGGCAACTCTTTACATGCATGGAAATTCAGCTGGGAGACAAGACAAAAGAAGCAGAGGTCTCACTGTGGCAAGGCTAGAAACGTTTTCCTGGTTCCAAGAACCAGCCCATAAGGGAGAAGATACTAATATGTGAATGCTGTCCTGAATGTTTTTAATATGCTCCTGAATCTCACAGAAAATTCAGGAAAATTTGAGATGTTTCAAAGGCTCTGCTCTATTTTCTCTGCTGTTGATGCTTTGTTTTACATTTTTCTAAGGTTATGTTCCTTGGCTTATACCAGTATGATTTTCTCTATAGCAACTAAGCTGTTCTACATTAAAAAAATTAGAAATCAAAGGCAAATGGCTCATCTAGACCAGTACCTGCCAATTTGCATCATAAAGTGGGTCTCTCAGTGCAATATTCTGTCTCAGAAAACTACTCTGTTGCCACACTTCATAATAAGACATAATGGCAAATTTTCCCCATGTCAGAGTACCCGCACTTGTGCAATGTTCTCTAATGGACAAAGGGGTAAAAGAAGATTTAAAAGAAGTCCTTATGCCTTGTGGCAGCAGTCCTGAAGCTTGATGGTCTATTTTAGAATGTGCAATTTTAAGAGCTCTTTTGCTTGGCTTGTTTAGCCCAGCCAAGCAAAGGCTGGCACAAAATATGATTATCCCAGGCATATTTATAGGGAGGATACATTGGGGAGGAAGAAGAGCTAATGAAGAAAAAATGGCACAAGAACAAATGGGAATAAGTGAGCCACAATAAAATTAGGCTGGAAATTAGTAAATAATTCTACCTGTACTGTTCTGGAAGAACTTCCCAGGAAGAGAACAGTGGGGAAAAAATATGGCTATTTTTAGAAAATAACAACATTAGTTTAGGAAAGTTTTATCACTGTATGGCCTGATAGCTACGAAAGCAGAAGATCATTTCAAGAATCTTTTAGCTCTACACACTTCTCTTTCTTGACCATTTACATTTCTTCTGAAAACAGGCTTCCCCCAAGGATTTTAGGATATACTAAGTCTTTTGATCAAACTTTAATCCATTCTTATTTGACGTACAGACTCAGCAGACTTGAATGAAAAAACCAAAAGTGATTTGCTCAACCAAATCAAACCGATGTCTGTCCAAAAGATGCTTTCTGATTCACACAGGAATTAAATCATATAGCTGGCAGTCCCCAAGAGGCAATCTGAAGTGATCATTGAGTACTCGTTTATAATAACTCTGTTAACCTCTGCCAGTAGCAGAAAAAAGGGCTCACTGCCAGCACATCTTGCAGTTTTAATTAGTTTTCTTCCAGACGTGGCAATCCCCATCCTGCGAGCCCTCTAGCGGTGCCTTCCGTGCTCGTGGGCCGGGCAGAGCCGGGCAGAGCCGGGCAGAGCCGGGCAGAGCCGGGCAGAGCCGGGCAGAGCCGGGCCACCGTCGGGGTGGGTGCTGCCACAGCCACCCCACTCCTCCATCTGCTCAGTGCCACACCAGTAAAAGCCACAACGATTTCCACCCCCACGGCGCATCTGTGGCGTGCATTTCCTGCTTTGATGGAATACCCAAAGGAAAGTACCCCCACATTTCCTGTTTCCCTCCCAAATACTTTACCTGGTTTAACAAACAATATTACATTACCTTACAAATCACACCAAGCTGATACATGGCAAGTTTGGGTACATGAGAATCGGGCCCTGATGGTCTACATGAGCACCGGCATACTCCTATGGGTATCGTATGTGAGTAAACACCCAGCTGTGCGGCAGAGGAGTAAAACACAGCTGGAACCACCCCTGCAGTGCTGCTGGCACCTGGGGATGCTGCAGAGCCTACCACAGCCACCGCCGCTGTGTCCCCAGCTCGCTGCCAGCAGCCTCCCTCTGTCACAAAGCCAGCAGCCTTGCTCGATGCCCTCCAGTGGCACTGGGCTCTGCAGCTCTTTGTCTGCTCGCGTTCAGGAATTCCATGATAACTGCTGGGATATATATATATTTTTTTTTTAAATGCTGTCCCTGCACAGTGACCTCCATTGTCGCTGCTGCCTGGCCACAGGGGGAAAATCCAAAGAGGCACTTTGCTGTGTTTCTATTTCTGTCTCCTGGACTGCAGAACACCTCATAGTTTAGCCAGTTCCTTGCTGAAGTCTGACTTTCACAGCACTAAATATAGGAATAGTGCACTCTGCAGGGGCTAAATTTAGTTTTGCTGCGTTAGAAGGGGAGGTACCTCATTACTGGAGGCAGGAAAGCTAAACCACTGCAGGCAGGGAAACTTGGGTGATGCAGTAACAACCACTGATCTGTTGTGCCAGTGCAGGATGGAATTGAATTAGGAAATTCAGTTCTAGGTTTGACTTTTTCTTTTTGAATAAATCTGTTCAATGACTCAGTAAGGTTTTCCAGTAGTTCTCTTCCTCCAGAAGAAATTACATACCTCCATATCACTACTGTAAAAACATTTAGGAATATTCCTTAATTAAATCAAGGAGAGACTTTAAAATACTACAAATCAAATTTCAATCTTTCAGGCATATGAGCTTGGTACAGCTGGCAAGTAAATCCTTGCATAAAGATCCTCAGAAGCAGTAAATCATGACTACCTGCCATAAACCTGGGCAGGCTTTTCAGGAATGTTAATCACTGCTAAAAAAGGAGGAGGGCCAGTCGTCTCACAGTTGCAGTCTTTCACCTTTAAGTCGCCTATTTTAGCATAGCTGGCAGGGGGGCACACGACCTGGACTCTGTTCCTAAGATGTGCTATTCACTGCGGATTAGACACCGTGCCTCTATTTCCCTGTGTATCAGCTGCGGGTGGCAGAATTTCCCCTGTGCTGCAGAGCATTTCAGAGCACACTGACAAGTTAAAACCATTACCCTGGCTTCTCTTTCAAAACCACAAAGCCCTGGGAAGATTGGAAAGACAGGATTTCGACCAAAATGCTGTGCAGGAAAGTGCCTGACTGCTTGAAAAGATATTTCCTAAAATAGATGATGATGATGATACCAGGCATCATCACCCATGAATCAGCAAAGGCAGGTGAGCACCAGAGGCAGCAGACCGAGGCTGTGGATGCATCATGGGAGATGTAGTGCAAGGAGGTGAGCCTGCAATGGAAGCAGCTGACATAAATTAAAATGTTTTCAGGTATTAAGATGGCATTTCAGAAGCGTAAGGGGTAGATTTTGTCAAAATTTTACGGAGTCCCATTTTTCCACTTCTATTTTCATTTACCTACAGTGTTGACCAATACAAAACTGGGCCATAAGTCAGATTACCTTCTATGTGAAGAATTATTATTAAATAGGAAAAGAAATCAAAATGCTACTAATTTAGTTACCTCATCTTTGTACAGATGATGATGATACTCAAACTACACAGTGGAGGAGATGGCCTGTTCTAAGAAGAAAATATTGTTGGGATCCACCAAATCAAACAGAATCAAACATAAGGAGGAAAAACACCCTTTTATGAGTCCACACTAGATTCAGCCCTGGCTAATCCATGACAAGTGACAGTGCACAACCATTTTACTGCAGACTACTGACAAAAGTACTGGATACCTAATGTCTGTATTGGGAGGGTAAATGCACCCCCAGCACTTATTCTCTAGTACAAGCTGGACTTTTTTCACATTCCTTTATAGCCCAACTCCCTTATAGCCCAAAACATTTTGGTCCTTGTTAACTTTCAAGCCGTGTCTGTGAAATGTCTGGGAGCATATTATTTGGCTGGGGCCAAAACAGATCAGTGACAGGAGCAGAGCATTTGTGCGAAGATGACTGGGGCTGAAAAATAACAGTACAGAAATTACAGAGGAAAATAAAGTGGCTACTCCCTGGATGGAATGCGGTCAGTACACCCGACCTCCCACACACAACACAGTCTAAGGGGGACTAAACACAGGGTGGAGCAGAGTGGAAACACCATGGCCGGACTCTGTCAAAACCCTTGCAGAGGAGGGAACTCAGTGGTACTTTCTAGCCAGTGAGCTGCACAACAGCTGAAAACCAAGGGAAACAGAGGAAGATGTCCTGCTGTTGAATCAGCAGCTGCAGTGAAATCACTCTCCTTGGACTGACCCATGTGCCCATGTAACACTTTTCTTGGGTGCCATACTGAGATATCTGCCCCAAGGGATGACCACGCCTCAATAACTCAGATGTGTGACTAAAGTCACTCAAGCTCAACATAAATGTAAAGAAATGGTATAAAAGTAAGTCAAGAATGGGAAGAAGTTGGGTAAGACTCCATCATAACTTCTGGGATCAGCTGACAGGCTGAACCTGTCTTTCCCCCCCCACAGGGTAAGAACTCCCTTCTCCCCCCACTGGGTAAGGACTGTACGCACACTGAAGGATTATAGTGAGCTAACTTTTGTTAGGGATTAGATCTTATTAGTATGTTGCTTTGAATTATATTGCTTGCTATTTTATTGCTTTGAATAAGTTTTTGAAGTGAGATACCACCACCAGCAGTCCTTGAACCTTGAACCTGTTGCAATTATATTAATATAATATAATATTAACAGTATATATTAATCCTGTTATTCCATCACCTGTTAATGGGAGTCCTTGAAGCGTGCTGGCAGTGGGTAAAGGTGTGGAGATTCCCCAGGCATGTGACCCTAAACAAGTCAGTCAAGCTGCCCTTCAGTGTAGTGAACTGCTCAGTGAAGGGCCCCCATAACAAGACACTGACAGACTGGTTGGGCACAAGGGTCCCAGTTCTCCTGGGGAGCTAACAGACTAATTGAACACTAAGGGGTGGAGCAAATTTCCCCTTTTTATGTGACAGTATTATAAACAAAATCATACTCAGCATATGGAAACAGCCTCTGGGATTTATTAGCACAGACACAGTCACTGAGTTTAAAATAAGGAAACCAAAATTGTCTGTCTTTTCCCTCAATGCATCCAATAAGTAATGTTATGTCAAATATTGCTTGGTGTCACTCACAAGCTACACACATCTACCAGCCCTCTCATACCCCATCACTTCAAATTTTGCTGCTGGGAGTCAAAGCTTGTGTCACTGACACAATGAGGTATAGGAGCAGATAAGTCTTCAGAAAGGAGCAATCAGCAGGATTTTAAAATTCAGGATATGTTTCCCATCCATCTGTTTACAGTTTCTATCGCCTCTTTATGAGCAAACCATGCTCCCTTGGTCTCATGCACAGCCAGCCTTGGACCTTCAGAAGGCCTTACAAAAACACCTTATGACTGCATATTCATGAAGTAACTATCAAAAGAAAGAAAAGGAGAAGCAATTTCCAAATATAAACTCATTTAAACAAAATTAGAAAGCATGGGGAAAGGAAGGGACTCCATGCAGGACCATCTATAACTTGAATATTTTTGTGGTTTTTGCTTCTGTCCCTGAGAGACTGAAGATAAGGTAACTCCTGAAGTTAAGCCTCTCATGACCCTGATACTCTTTCCATATTCTGAATATTTCAACTGGTATAAGGAAAGATGTAACCAATTCCTTCAAAACCTCTGCCTTCTCTGACACTAAGGGGTCCTGAGCACAAACCCAGTGACTGAAACATTAGAGATGATATCCTGCTTGTATAGCTGCTTCCCCAAATCCCTTTCTCAAACTTCCCACACTTGCCAATGGAGAGTTCAGATACTAATTATTCACAGCTGTACAACATGGCCAGTGACACATCTGGAAATAAGCCTAATGAAACATGCAATATTATACCACGAAGCAACATTAACGAAACAAAAAAGCCCAACAAACAAATCATATGTCTATGTAGAGAAAGAAAAAAAAAAAGAGATAAAATTAAGTAAGTTGAGCTACGTGCTCAGGAGTTCCCTTGCTCAAAGACTCATATCAAGATTTTTTTTCATTTCAAGTAACAATTCCAAGCTCATCTGATGCTACAAGCCATAACTCTTAGTCTTCTATATTTTCAAAAGACATGGGATATTTTATCCTTTCCTGGTTTGGGCTGGTGATTTTTTGTGTAATAACTTGCATGGTGTTATGTTTGGGATTTGTGACCAAACCAACCTTGATAACATGGAGATGTTTTTATTACAGCTTCCATGGGTAGCATTTCTGTCAGTCATATCTGTAGGTATTTCAGTTGTAAAAAAAGAGATAACATTTACCTTGCTCTCCATACTACTATGCATTTTTTAGATATTTGATTATTAATCATACTGTTGGTATTATCATCTTTGATTTAATTCTTAATAAAGACACTTCCCCGTTTTTAGTTTAATACTTTCCATCCCTATCAACATGAGTATGTACTCTCTTTTGTCATGTAGACAAATGTATTAATTTAATCTTTAAATCAATGTCAGCTGGGAAAGCAGATTTATGAACGTAACTGAAATCCCCTGCTCTTTTGTTGTGCAAAGCAGATTGTATAGCTGAGCTCTGCCTTCTCCAAGAAGAATGTCTATGAATTCTTCTCCAATTCTGTATCAATAGATTTGAAGACACTTTCCTATTTTCTTATTCCCTTTCTTGTATGTGTTAGTAGTAAAGGCACACAGAAGGAAACACAGGGGAAGTCTATCAACTCTTCCTCAGGTCAGTATTGACCACTGAAGCTTCTGTGATAGAAATTCCCTGAAAAGAAAACATTTCCCCACCTGCCTATGTATCTGACAGGCAGAGTGAAGGAGAAATGAGTTAGGAGGCCTTCCAGCTTGCAAACTAAATGGTGCTATTACAATGTGCTATTAATACTGTATATCTAAACAGTCACACAGATGTGACTTAACATCTCTATCTAAAAGTCTGATACAAAATGAGAAATGTGATAGGAAATGAAAATGCTGATATAATGTCTGCAACATATACAAATAAATGTTTATGTGGTTAGATAGACCTACAACATAACCTGAAATTGTTTGCCATAATGGCAGCTTCACTGTCAGACTGAGGAATCTTCTTTCAAATGTGGCTTTGGGTGACTGTTTGGTGTAGACCTTTCAGCTGTTTACCTGGGTTGTGGATTTGTCCTTCACAGAGTATTCTTTTGTTACATATTTGTTTATCATCTGCGACAGTGATTCTTGGGCAGGACTGGAGTTTCTGGATCTTATTTTGATGACAAAGAAAATTCTTCCTTAGGCCAAAAATATCCATCCTAAAGCTTTCAACTGAAGTGATTGCTACACTTATGTGGGGCCAATAGCTCTGAATAATTGATAAAACCACCGAAAGAGACAAGACGTGCAATGCTATTAAAGGATCACCTATGATGCAAGTTCTGTAAAACAAAAGTTGCATCCCATCTTCAAGCTTACACAGCCAATGCCATCTCCTTTGGAATCAGGATTGGTCAGCTGACCCTGCCTTCCACAGCAGCAAACAAATGTTTGATTTGAAGGACTTACAAAAATGCCTTGTAACTCCTTGTCCATGAGGTGATGAATTGCTAGACAAAAAAAGTGTGAACCATCTTCAGATATGAGTTCTTGATAGCATTGGGAACAAGATGAAAAAGAAGAAGTATAATACATGACTTAGCTTGAATATTTGTGCCAGTATTCAATCTTTAACTTATAAGATAATTTATTAATCTGACAGAACCTTGAAGTAATTGTCTTGCTGAGCCCAGGATAGCATGTCAATGACCACAGTATGCTATTCAATAATAATTCTATTAAAATAGGAGTTCACAACTGAGTGAAAAAGACAAAAGGTGTGCAATCAAATACTCCACATGTATATTCTTTTTATCTTGTAGAAACTTTCTGTGTTTTTTTCCAATTTGTCATATGACTCCAACCTTAATAACAGTAGAAGAGTCAAGATTGATAACTTGGAGAAGGAAAGAAGAAAGCACAAATGCTATCATCCTGTAACAAACCCCAAAGACAGACAGACATATTTTGGATCACATCACTGTCGGAGATGTTAGATGCACATTATTTTGCTTGCAAGGGGTAAAATGAAAGCAACTGGTGAAACAGCAGAGCCTGATTCAGGATAAATTACAAGAGTTAAGGCAATGAAATGGGTCCATTAGTGAATCTGCTTGCTTTCTGCACTTCAGTCTGAGATGGGCTTAATGTGTTTATTTCCCATTTTACCCTTGTGTTTATCTCCTGTCTTTTCACAATGTAACTTCATATTTCCACTTAGACTACATCAATAAGAACATGCAAAGAAGGTCAAGTTTCATCTCTGTTACATGTACATGAAACAGCTTTTTAAACCACACATTTTTAATTACATTATTTTATAAAGTTACTTTGCAGAATTCTTCTGGATGAACCAAAGTTCTGTTTCTCTAGTTTAGATTTGTCATTGAAGAGGTGCATTTTACCACACTGAGAAGGGCTGACTTTCTTTTAACAAGAAGGAGTTGGGCTCTGTGTTTATGAAATTGGTTGATCTAAAGTTAGAGTTTCTTAAGAGCTGAAGAAGAAAGGATTCAAAGCTTTCTTTGATCAAAGCCTCAAAGACTGACATTAGAAACAGCAAAGGAAACAATAAAATTAAGTAAATAAAGCAATATTCCACGACTTCTGCCTGCCAATTAAACCTCCCAGTGCCAAAAATGTGGCAGAATATAGACTAGCTTGTCAAATACATTTTTTTAAAAATCAGAGTTTTGAGTTATTGCTCTCCAGTTTACAAGATGTTTACCTATCTAACTAGCTCAACATAAAGGAATCATAACTTTGAACTTCACAGGACTACTCCTTGCAAGGAAGTAAGCAGGTGTGGATTTGCCACCAGGAATTGGCATCCCATTGGGGGAGTTTCATGGCCTAAATAAGCTCAAGGCCATGTGGGGGAGGGAGAGGACCTACTGCCACCTGAAGTCCTCATCCAGAACAGTCATTTAACCAGCAGCAGTTAAACACCCATCTCCAGCACTGAGTTTTAACACAGGCTGGTAATTTAAAGTACAGACAGACAAGAAATAAAGCTCTTAAATTAGTTTCAATATGAGGAAAAACTACATTTCCATTGACATTAGAAACCTGAGCTCCTACTCCAAATCACCCACAGCAATTTTCTGTAATCACTACTGACTACTTGTTATTTTCTTTTGTTTCAGCAAGCTTTATATTTAATAAGGTATCTTTATCTTTTTTTAAACTTCAATTTATAATAAGTAAACAAGGTAGAGAAAAATAATTTATTCAAAGTATTAGAATTTAGGTTTCAAGTTTTTCTCTGATTATATTATTATACTTATAGAAATGAACCTATTTTGTATTTCAAATGAACTTAAACCAACAAATGTTAATCATTAATTATAATACTATAAATTAGCCAATTTTAAACTATCATTTATTGATTCATTGAGCTTTTGTAATAGTTACAGTAGTTAATTTTTTTAATTGAAAGAATGGGGTGAAATACCTTTAACTAAATTATCATATTCCTCTTTATTTATGAAGTACAACAAACCATTTCTGATTAAGAATCTTTCTATTCATCCGAATGCCAGCACCTACAGATTTTCTATATTGGCATATTCACTGCTGTTATCCAGAATTCTTTAAAGTGCAACTTTTACTGAGTATTTGGAACTTGTTCAGTGTGGAAAATCTATTAACTCATATTAGAAATTATTTAGAATGCTGGTGTTCAATGTATATATCTGTCTTTCAGTCTTCTCCATGATTAACTTGATACAAAGAGTAAATAGAAAGGTAATTGGGCCAGAAATGAAACATTTCATTCCCCTTTTCCTAAATCTACTATAGTTGAAATATTAGAATGGAAAGAAATATTTTATAATTGCTTAAGGATACACAGAATATCTTTATCAGATAAAAAGACCCCCAGCCATACTGTGTAAAGATTTTCTTTTGATGTCAACAATCAAATTAAAATATTTTATAGTTAGTGCCACAATTCTTGATTTTGGAAACTGTGAGTACCAATGTCACTAAATTAAAAGACAATTTTAACCTTATTGATTTAAAATTGATATGACTTAAAATCAATCCTTAGTAGATCCTATCGAGTGAGACTCTGACTGCTAGAAAATTATTTAATCTAATGAAGTTTCCTTCATTCTAATTTGAAAACCAATTGTGAAAAAGCTTTTGAAATAATTTATTGTATGAAGTATAATTACTATCATTAATATTATTTATCAAGTAACTGTGGGTCAGCAATACGTTATCAATAGATTATTTTTTCTCTGAGAATCCAAAACTGAAATTTTGAGTTGAATTTTCTCAGCCTCAGTTGTGTACATTGTATAAGTCACAAGCAATCTTCCATTTCTACATCAGACAAGCACAATTTTTAGGTTTAGTTTTTGAGCAGAAATGCTTGTGTGCCTGAAATTTTTCCCACTTGTGTTCTCTACCTTTCCTTTGGTATGTCTTAAGTAGACCTCTGACAAACACCCACACAGGAGATCTCTAATAAGCAGCAGAAGTAATATTATAGGAACTTTAGTTTCTCCCTTTCAAAATACATCTGGAATAATGTTTTAATGCCAAATTGAAAAAGTTAAGTGTAAATCCCTTGTGACCAGTATAATATACTGAATCAAGAGGCAGCTGCCTGTCCCCAGCAGCAGTGCAATATTTGGACACAATTAGTACAGAAATATCAGCAGTTTTCAGAGTAAAGTGCAGGATGAAGCTGGTTACAGTGTCTTGTCACTAATCATCCCACAAGGAAGGTCCTTTTAAATAGATGAATCAATGGAAGAAATCCATTATTCAACTAAATCTGTCATGCAGAGATCTGAAATATGCAGGAGAGTAAATGTAAATTAGACTATGTACTCTCCCCGTACACAAAAACTGACATCCATACTTCTATGCTCAAATGTTACAGTACAGCACCATTTGGTTTCTTCACAGAGATAAAAATGTACCAAGAAAGACAGAAAATTCCATTACTCTACATGCTCAGCTCATTCTCGAGTACAGCACGTGAGGGAGGTGAAGACCTGCAGAGCACAGTATCAGCTCCTACAGTTCGTACCAGCACCAGGCTGCTCCTCACTGGGGCTGCTCCAAGGTGCTGCCCTGTGCACCCAAGGCCCTGATGGGGTGTTCCATGGGGCTCTCCTCATGTGGTGGAAGCACCGCTGCCCCCAAGCTGCCCACCCCCACCCCAGAGCACCCAGTGTCCCCACTGGCAGTGCAGCTGGCCCCCAGACCACGCCCAGCCAGTCAAGTCTGCAACAGCTCAGGGTAGGGACCAAGCAGGTGCAATACTAAGTCCATCAATAAATTGTACTGAGACAATTCTACACACATTTATAGGCAAAGCAGACCTCTAATAGCCAGGAGATAGGCCAAATACCATAAAAGCACCTCACAGGAAACAACTTCCCCCTAATACCTAATCTAAACCTACTCTCTTTTCCTTTGGAGTAATTTCCCCTTGTCTTGTCACTACATGCTCTTGTAAATAGTCTTCTCCATTTTTCTGGCAGGCTCCCTTCAGGTACCAAAAGGCTGCAATTAGGTCACCCTGAAGCCTTCTCTCTTCCAGGCTGAACAATCCCAACTCTCTCAGCCTTTCCTCATCCGAGAGGTGTTCCATCCCTCTAATCATCTTAGTGGCCTCCTCAGGACTCGCTCCAATGACTCCAACCTCGTATTAATAAGGTGCTGTTTTTCCTGCCCATAGAGCAGCTCAGTAAGAGGCCAAGGACATTCCCACTTCCATAACAGAGCTTCAGCATTGCAGCACAGGCACTAGGGGCTGCAATCGAGCATTACTAATGTGCTCAGTAGCTTAGGTATTAAGTTCACTAAAGAATAAAAAAGGCATGGAAAGAACACGTAGGCAAAATGTAATGGATAGCCACAGGTGGGAGGAAAAATCAGCTTTGCTCCTTAGAATAATGCCTTGCATAAGACTTTATATAAGCTGACAGCCTTTCATATTCTCAGAATAGGATCCCAAAATTCACTGGCAAGGTCTGCACCCTCCAGTAAGAACAGCCCCAAAACTGCGCTCACCAACTACCACACTGTTTATTATAAGTGAAAACAGGGACAGCCAGATTCAGGTGGGGTTGGAACCCAGTTTCAACAGCATTTGGGGCTTTGACATCGCTGTCTGGGTCAGCTTACAACCTGGCAAGCCTGCAGTGGCACATCCCTCCCTGTCTGTGACTGTGTGGAAAAGAGATACACAGACAGGGACAGGAAGAAAAGCTGACCTTGATCAAAGCCTCACTGGAGTCCAGTCTTTTAAAGAAAACAGAAGAAAAAACCCTGTGCCTCCTGGAACTACAACTCTACAAGGTGCAGGCAAAACAGGCAGCACCGAGGCACCCTGCTAAGCCAGAGGTGTGTTTGAGCACACACTTACTTGCCAACAGCTTGCTTAGAGCCCCACAGAGAAGGCTGGGCTCAAACAGAGCTCTCCAAGATGAAAGGAAAAACCCTGAAGCCTGTCTAGCTTTCGCCATGTGACAGTTGTTTCTATGAACGAGACCTATGCTCAGCATCTCATCTCAAAGTGAGTCAGAGGCACGAGCAGCAGGAGAAGGTAAAGGTTTGGTTTCACTTGCCGGGCTAACACTCATCTCATTTATTTCATTATTTGGAGCCATATGCCCAACGGAAGAAACAGGGAAACAACAATACCAGCATTATTTTAGAGCAGTGCCCAAGGGACTTGTCATCTGACATTCAGTGTTGCCAGAATTCCCAGTGCAATGAGGACAGTTACATTCCCTAACTTTGCTTCCCTGCTCAGTAAGTGGCACACTGGCTTCATGGAAGACAAGAACTGTTTTTTATTTGTGTTTCAACTTCTAGAGTAAATAAAGTTTTCTCTCAAGATCTTGAAGAAAATATTGACAACATGACGTGACCATATCCCTAAATACTCAAAATTCTCAACACAGAAAAGCAAACTCTTCCTTTGATAAAGTGCAATGGTGTTTCAATCTAACCTCATGTTCCAGAGAGCTTCAGTTTCTAGGAGTTTCAGATTGAAAAAGTTGGTTATCATAAATCCAAATCTCTTAAAAGCACATATTTTAGATAAAGAGGAGGAAATCAACAATATTCTTACTGGGAAGGCATAGTAACATTTTGCATGCAAGCCACATGCAGAAGTTTACACGAGGAAATAAGTAGCACACAAAACAAATCCAGACTTTAGAATACTTTTGTTGAGTTTGCTGAAAAAGTGAGGCTCTTTATTTGCATAAAGAACCACTACGATGATTTGGCATGGCATCTCTTAATTGAAGCCACCAACAGACAGGAAGGAAAACCAAAACCTGCCGTGGAAGGAACCTGCTGGGCAACCCCATTTAAAAGGGCAGAGAGGTGGTACATCTGCACACAAGCTGAATCCCCAGGTATTAAACAGAGGGAACAAAGACTTTAGAAATGAACTTTAGAAATGTTCTAAGTGATCCTTACAAAGTCAGGAGGTTCACTTACCTCACCATTTTATAAATCCAGTAGGGAATATTATGTACTCTTTTATAACAGAGTATAGCAGACTTCTGGAAAGCTCGCTCAGCTTAATCCGAATCAGGTTCTGGATGTGCTTAAACACTTCCATATGCAAATACTTTGTATTTCTGAACCCACAAAGATTACCAGCTGAGAAGTCCTCTTGATCCAGATGATATGGGGAAGGGTCACTATTTAAATAAGAAGACACCAAAGGTGATGGAAATTAAGGATAATTACATTTGGCTGCCCTGTTTGTTTCAGCTGTGGTTTTGTTTGTTTGGTTTTGTTTGTTTTTTGTTTGCTTGTGGGGTTCTTGGGGGGGGTATTTTTTTTATTTGTTGTGTTCCAAATCCTTTATTAGTCAGGTAAAATTGGAGCAATACCACACACCATGGGGAGGATATGAAAAAATACATGTGACCCTTTGTGCACTTTTGTGCTATTCATGTGTTCACTTGTTCACACTGCAGCAAGCAGGTCCAATATCTTACAATCATATGGAGGAGAAAAAGAGAAAATTCCTCTGGAGCAGGTCAAGTCTATGCTGAAAGGGGCTTTAGAAGTTTTTAGAAGACAGTATAGGTCATACAGTTAATTCACAATTAAGATCATGATGTACCTGACCAAGGAAAATACTGTGTTGTTTTTATTATTCTGCACAAATCAGATTACTTGCTCATGTTTGGGACTGGAAATCAGAATAATTAAACTGCAGTAATTTGTTTGTAAACAAACTTAACACACAGCCTAGAACATAAAACTTAAAAGTAGATGTTCCTCAACAGTCAGCTTCTAAATGAGGGGGCTTCACATACAGATGTTTTTACATCAGTAAAAAAGCCTTAAGAGTAATTTCTGTCTCTTTCTGAGAGCACAACACATTATCTCTGGCTGGTACACCCTGCTGATTTTTAACCACCTCTGTTCTGCCCTACCAGCTTCCTGCCTTTACCATCCAGAGCAATCAGAGTGCAGGAGCCTCCAAGGCACACCAGGACCATGAAGGCACTAAACCTGATTCTCACTGTTTGAACTTAATCCTCTTTCCCCCTGCTAGGAACAGGCCTAAACAAGGTCATGCCCAAAGTTACCTGAAACTGAATTGCTGCAAGGCAAGTTCTGCTGATGGGAAGTGGCTTTCAGCAGTTTTTCAGGCCAGAAAGGACCAGCAGACCACAGAGCCTGACCTGCTTGACAAAGGCTGCTGCAGAGAATAGCTGCTGGGAAAAGGCACCTCTTTCTAACTTGGAGAGAGGCCAGGGCAAGTCTAAGATCAGTGTCTCCAGCCCCTGACTGAGAAGAATGAGGCTGTTCACAATATGGCAAACATCATTCAGTTTCTTTCCTCTGAATAAAATAAGCCAGCTCAGTTTGCCTTTGAAATTCATTTTATTAGACTCCATGTCCCCAAGGCAACCAAGCCTCTAAATCTTTGAAATTTCCTCCTCTCCTCCCTTCATCAGCTCTGTCTAGAGAGAAGAGGCTTAACACTTGCCTGCCAGTTTCTTCCCTTTTCAATCTCTCTTTTCCCCTGGCTCCTCAGGCTAGCCAGCTCTCCCAGATTTAAGGCCCTGGGTTCATGGCACACCTTTACAATTGTTTTTTTTCCCCAAGGTAAAACTTAAATCACAAAACAGGTATTAGGCAATAAGGAAGTAGATGAGCTATTAAAGGCTATGACTTACAGGGACTAGACTGCAGCCACCTCTGTCCACTTCCCCTTAGAACGCTCTCTGGCAGCTCTACATTCCCCCCCTACAAGCTGGTCAGTGCTTGTAGGAGGATGGCACAGCAGCACTGTGACAAGGGGGTATTCATTACTCTCTGCACAAGCCACCTACATGACAAGCCAAGGTCTGGAGAAAGGGGGAGCATCCTCCATGACCCAGCTGTCACCCCACTCAGAGGAGAAGAAAATGGACACAGTCAAGAGGAGTTAGGCAGAGCTTTGGAGCATGATCCAGCTGATGGGCTGTTAAGTTGATCTACAGTGAGAGCTGTGCTCCCTCAGAAAGAGAAAACACAGGAATGGATTATATTTAGTCACAGGACATAGCAGAAAGAAGAGAACAAGTAAGAGCACGAGAGTGCTTCAAAGATGAAAAATAAATCCCAATTGTGAGGTCAACCAAGCCCATGATGGAAGGATTGAGGCACACATTTGGAGACAGAACTTGAAGAGTTTGCAAACTTCCCAGTTCCAGTTCTCTATGAGGGAACTCCTGCAGTTCTGTAAGGAGACCAGATCTGCACACCTCCCATGGGTTTCACTGCCAAACAATACAACCCCCATACAAATCTTACCTAAACACTAGTAACTGTAGCAAATTGTCACTGAAAATTGCTACTGTTAACCCAAGGCAGAGTCCAGCTCCTACTTATTATACTTATATCACAGTAGCCATTTTCTAATGCCTTTGAGACCTGGACTATGCAGTTTCTTCTACAGCTAATGGGAAAACAGAGCTCTATCCACTGACAGCACAGGAATCCAGCAAAGACAAGTGGTCCCTGAAAACTACAGTGCCCTCTTCACAGACAATTTGAGGAACACTGCAATGCTGCAGCAGTAATTCCTTCTTTTGCTAGACCCAGACCTTTTCTCTTTTGGGATCAAACTGTCAAATACTCTTACAACCTTTTGAGAATCTCTGGAGAAAAGGGCTACACAAGAGAAGTGTCTTTGCTTACACAAGTCTGCTAGTTGCACATGGCAAGAGGAAGCAAAATAACTCACAGCTGGACTGACAGAGAAGAGATGGAGCACAGCAAGGACTGGGATAAATGGGCAGGGCAGTCCCTGAATCTTGCAACTAGCATGAATCAGGTGACTCTGATCCCATTTCATTTGGGCTTGCATCAATATCTGCTTAGCCCTGAACTACAAACTACCCCATCAAGCATATTAGGCCATCTTTTCTCACATATGTCTTTGACAGTGTGAGAGTGATGGCCTCCATTTCATTCTGTGTACAAAACAGGGAAAATACTCATTTATCATAAAGAAGGGAGTATAGGGAATGGAAGGAACTGGTCTTCTCTGTCACTAAATAAGGCAGTGCACAGAGAGCAAACAGATAATGTGACACTAGACCTGGCACAAGCAGGTAGCTTTGCTGGCCATGGGAACATGTGGCTGGTTTGGGCTGGGTTTGTGGAGGAGAGGAGGGGGAAGGCATTCACCATGCCTGGTAAGCTTTGCTGCACGGGGTGGAGAGCTGCACATGGGGCCATGCTGAATATATATATAAATATAGAGGTCCATGACCACACTGAATGCAGCCAAATTAGGTGCAAGAAATACGATAACCATGGGAGGGAGCTCTTAATTTATTGCCGTCTTAGACATGATGGGGGTTTCTGCAGCCCTCAGTGAGAGATAAAAGTAGTTTGCAAAGGACAAGTGAAACAGCATTTAACAGTCTGAAGCTACAAAGAATAAAATTAATGCTAACTTGAGGGGGAGAATATTCCTGTGCCCCTTGCCTCCCACTTGCATCACTCACCACAGTGAACTTAGGTGAATAACACAGACTGATGCATTTGTCTAACACGTGGTTTCATACTCATTGTCAGTACAATGGAGGAAAAAACCATAGAGTAAATAAACCCCAAGGACTCTCTTTTAGAAAGTTCAGAGTGGAACATTTTCAAGTGTGGGTATTTGCTACAGCACTCAGTAAGCTCTTGTTTCCTTGCCCCTCTCATTTAAGCCTTCATCTGCTCAGTGACTCTCCTGCTAGTATGGGCTCACTGAGCAAATGGTTAATACAGAAACCAGCTTATAGAAAAACACTACTTCTTAGTCTCTATCTGTTTCAGGGTACAGCTGCAAGAGTACCAAGTTCCAATTCATTACAAGGTGGGGATCAACGCTGTGATCAGTTTTAAGAAGCTCTAAAACACTTTGTGGAACAGGATGTGGCCCAAAATTGTCAGATTAAAGTCACCAGTGTGAAGCAAGACAATGTATCTCACCAGTAGCGTGGTTAGAAAGTGTGACAGTTCTTCATCTTCAGAGATGAAGTAAAAAAAGCACCTATTCCAGAGGCTACTGTAATTCTCTTTGAAAGAAGAAAAAAAATACTCTTTCTGGAAAACAAAATCCCATAGATTTCTCTTGCAAAAGTTCTTAAATGATCTCTTCCTATCTTCCTCTCTGTGCTTTGGGGGAGAGAGGGTTTGTTTGGTGGTAGCTGGTTGATTTGGGGGGGGATGGGGTTGGTTTCTTTGGTTGGTTGATTGGTTTGTTTTAGTTGTTTCATTTTTTTAAATTTTGTTTTATGTTTTCTTGGTTTATTATTTTGTTTGGGTTTTTTTAGTTGTTTTGGTGGGGGATTTTTTGTTTGGTTGGCTGATTTGGGGGTGATTTTTTGTTTGTTTTTTGGGTTTTTTTTCCTGAAGTCATAGGGGTTAAAATCATAATTATAAGTTAAAATTTGTCATATCTGTTTAAGTTCTGTGGTAGGACCTCATGAGGGTTTGGTTATTAAAAAATGCTTACAAGGATAATTATTGTTTTAAACAAATACATTTATTAGAAATCAACTATTTAAGGGGGAAAAAATGCCAACCAAACAAAAAACAGAAGAAAAATCCCAAGATTCCCTTTTGGAAAGTTCAAGAAGGTGACGTTTTCAAAAAAAGGAACTTTACATTATTCATGTGTCCCTTAATTTTTTTTTAATCCACCATCTTTAATTTTAATCCAATTTCAATTTATGGTAAACAAAAGGCAAAAATCCCTATTAATTTTTCAAAACCTAGCATCTCAACAGCAGAAAGACTAAGGATGGTGCCTCCACTGTGGGAAAAATCCAGCAGAAAAGGAATGTTCAGTGCAGCAGGTCTGACAGCACATGTGAGCTGGACAGCTGCAAGTGTGTGGATGCACGGCTTCCTTTGGCAAATGAAAATGTATGCCGAGGAGTTGGAACAATTATTGGGTGGAGGAAAGAGAAGTTAAAAGACCAAAAGTTGAATCCAGGCTTATTGGTTCTGCTTATTGCTCTGCTCCCTGGAAGTTGGTGCTTTATTGTGATCCTCTGTTACACATTCTCTGCCCTTCAACAGAAATGGTGGCAGAAGTATTTAATGGCAGTAATAAGAAAAAGTCTGTATATTTGTAAATAACAGCACACACTGTTATGTTTGAAGCATACAAATATCACTGATGTGTGTTGTACCTGTAACTCCCCCTTTCCACTACCAATCTTAGCTCTTCAACATATTCCTCGTGATGACTGTCATGGAGCAAAGGAATCCAAACACAAACAGGCCAAGGGATGGACTCTCTCCAAAGCATGAGGTACCACTGAGAAAACTGTTACCCACCGAGCAACATAAGTATCCAAACTTCTTCAGTTTTCTGAGAAAAGCTCAGGTTTACCCAGAAGCAACATATTGGTTCTGATCAATTTCCAGTGCTTTAGGCACTGACTATCCATGGTTCAGCTAAAGTAATTTATTTTTCACAAAACTGTCTTTATTCTTCTCCTGAAGACTAATAGCGTAAGACTTGGTTCCCATCCTTGATCCTACGGACATGGCACACATGAAAAGAAGCACTAAAAAAAATCTGCATTCTCTGATTTATGTGACAGTTGAGGAAGTGGAAAAAGAAATAAGAACAAAAAAAAAATCCAACAAAACAAGGAAGAAAAAGGATACTCATATCATAGAATCATAGAATGGCCTGTGTTGGAAGGGACTTTATCTAGTCCAACCTCCCCTACTTTGGGGGCAGGGACACCTTTCACTAGACCAGATTGCTCAAAGCCCCATCCAAACCTGGCCTTGAACACTTCCAGGCATGGGGCATCCACAACTTCTGTGGGCAGCCAGCTCCAGTGCCTGACCACCCTCTGAGTAAAGAATTTCTTTGTAATATCTAATCTAAGACTACCCTTGTTCAGTTTGAAGCCATTGCTCCTTGTCCCACAACTACATGTCCTCCTAAAAAGTCCCTCTCCAGCTCTCTGTAAGCCCCCTTCAGGTACTGGAAGGCTGCTGGAAGGTATCCCCACGTGGACTGAGAATATTCCACAAAGTCCCAAAGGTATTTGACTCCTGTTTCAGCATGTGCAATATTACATCCCTTCACAGAACCGAGCTATAGTCACCTCTGTGTTTTTCTGCAGCAATAGCATTGCATGGGGTTTAGTTGACTTTCCACAACTGATTTCTCAAAGGAAAAAAGCTCACAAGACTAGGATTATAAAGATGAGGATATGAGTATTCCTTTTGTAGATCTTGGGTGTGTGTATAACTAAACCAAAACAAGACAACACTGAATGAAAGAAAGAGCAAAACTCTCTGGGCCCTTTCACACCAAATCATTCTCAGTGTAATTTTATGTATCTGAATACTTCCAGTTGAATGACTAAAGAAAGATTTTGATTTATTTGATTTTTGACTATTATTTAAGAGCACATAATACATCAAGGAAAGATGGCAGGACCAGGGAAAAGCTGGCAGGAAAAAGCTGGCAGTGTAGTAATGGAAACAGATGGTCTACAAGCAAAAACTCCATTATGATTAAGAGAAAGTATTGTTAGTAGGGTTACATTTCTAAAGAAGGAGTTCTGCCAAAACCAGCACAAAACAGAATGGTTATTAAAAATGTGATTGAAACCATCAATTTTGTTTAAAAATCATCTCTCAGCTGACATGTTAGCACTGAGAATGTGTTTGCTTCTACCCCATTACAATATGAATTAAAATACTAAACACAAACTACTATTTCAGGTACTTATGAAATCAGAATGAAAACTACAGAGCAAAAGTAAGGGAATGAAAAGCAAGGGAAGAAAATAATGGAAACATCACAGCTAGATGTCATTTGCTGGTAATTCTTCAACCAGTATTCCAAGTGTTAAGAAACAATGTAAAATCAAAATACGTTAGGGTCCTATATATTCCACCTAACTTCACTTACTTTGTCCTGCATAAGAGACATCTACAAATTGTTCCTATAGGTAATGGAGACAGATATTTATCCCCTGAGGGTGACAATGTCCCTCCTAAATCCAGCTAACTGAGATACAGCCATGTTTAAGCTGAGGTTCTTAAGTCCCCTCCAAAAGTCACTGAATGCCCTCATTTAGTCTTCAGAAGTGATTAAGTGACCTGCTGGCACAAATTCAACTTCAAGAGACTGCTGGCCATCCACTAAAGATACTCATTTCTAGGAGTGTATAGGAATTTTGTTATTTCTGAAGATCTTGGACTCTCTTTTTAAAAGCTGACTACAGGATGAGAAAATCCAGTACTACAAACACTTTGCCCTAATACGTAAACTTGATACCAGGCAAAACTCTGCTCGCTACATATTTCTTTTCCTTCATCAGGGCTGCTGTCATGAAACAAGGTACATACCACAATTATTAGTTTAAAATTCTTGACCTTGTTAAAAATGAAGAAAACTATTACATTTAGCAGTTGTCCCTGGTTCAGGATAATCATTACTCAGCAGCAACTGAAACACGCATGTGTTATCAACATTATTCTCGTGCTAAATCCAAAACACAGAACAGTACCACCTACTAAGAAGAAAATTACTCAATCTCAGCCAAAACCAGGACACTCATGATTTCAGCAGTCCGTGCACTGACAGCTGTTCACAAGCCCAGGCATCAGTCAGCTTGGTGTTTACCTATTCATACCAGGACTACCTGGGTTTTTCTATAGAGCTGCAGAGGGCACATGTTATAAATGGTTATGTAATAGTTGGCCTTTGCTACAATTTATTTGCATTAATTATAAAATTGTAATAGTTTGTAATTAATTATTGTAAGTGTAAAACTGCTTTTTAAGTATGACAAAATTTGTTTGTGGGCAGTGTAAAAGGAGAAGCAAGACTTTCACAAGAGGTAAGCAGGCTTGCAAAAGATGTATTTTAAGGTATGCCTGCTATTGCAAAATGTATATCCAAAATTACATAAGTGGAGAGCAGAAGACCATAAAAGGAGGAGTACCAAGTTCAAGGTGGTATCAGAAGACCACCCTAGACTGGCGACGTCTGCAACTACTGAATTGTGCAAATGCTGCAAAAATCTGAAGCAAGACTGTAGTCAACAAGCCCAAAATAAATCTACAAAATCATCTGAGAAAGTAACACAACTGTAACAATATAAAAGACTGCAGACTGAAGAAGTGGGTGTGCCTCTGGCCTTGCCATGCACCCAGGCCTGCAACTTTTGCTTTATGATTATCCCTTATTATCACTTCTTAGGAGTGGGTTTCGTTTCTCACAGCACATGATGAGATTTCTGCTGTGAGACTCTGGAAGATGATGCCAGCTGAGGTGCTGCTTTGTGTGTGGTCTGGATGTCCAAAACTGTCCTGACAAATATTTGCAGGCTCAAAACAATTGGTTTGTAGCAATGCTGTCCAGTAACATAGACCACATTAGACAGCAGGACAGCTAAACCTGGGTGATAGGTTGGCACAGTGTGCAGAAAAGAGCGCTTGTAATAGAAATACAATTGTAGCAGGCTGACAGACTTGTTATCAGCACCATGTTTACATGAAACTGCAATTAACTTTTCATCTTTTCTACAAATGACGCCTATCTGATTGCCTAGTTACTGTCTTGGGCCCCATTCTTTGCACTAGAAAGTCCAGAACACAACCCCCCGCACCCCTTCCCCCCCCAAAAAAAAAACCAAAAAACAAACTCCAAACAAAAAAGCAAACAAAAACAAAATACCAAAACAAACAAGGGGAAAAAAAAAAAAGGCAACCCTGACATGACCCTTTACAAACTCTTGTTCCTCTTTGAAACCATTGTGTTTTAGTTATGCCTGACTGGCAGGAGGTATACTGGATCTGGATCTGTATGCAAAGGTGTGTTCAATCTTGCTTCTCCCAGCACGGTGATATCAGCTTTGGCCAGATCAAGTCACAGAGCAANTCTCTCACCAGAAAAAGTACAGCCACCCAATTTCACCTTTTATTATCAGGCCCATCACTGCACCCTAAAAAGGAAAAAGGAACTCACGACTGAATGACAACATATAAGCTCTGAGAGAGGCACTTTCTGCTCTGCCTTGGCACAGAAGCCACAGCGATGAAGCTCCACACCACAGCAATCCTCCTCCTCTTCTGCCTTGGCATCTTCACTGTGCACACAGTCAAAGGTAAGTTTGCAACTCGAGAGGAAGACAAGAATTGCTCCACATTGCACCTGTGGTCTCATGAGCAAAATTCATTGTTAGTGGCAGCTGATTTATAAGATAAAACATGCAAGAAATCCAGATGAAAACTGCAAGAAAAGCAGCTTTGTGGGAGATTTCACTGATGTCCTGCCAGACAGTGGTTGGTTTCTCCTTTAATGCAAGGAGAGATTCTGTGCCTCAGAGCACTTAAAGGATTTCTGTGCAATGTTCTCTCTCTCAAAATCAAAAAATCTTGAAGGCACAATGTCTTTTAGTCTCACCGATGCCAAAGAGCCATGTGTACAGTATGTTAATAACATTTCAGGAAAAAGATTTATTGAGTAAGATGTACATTTTCCTTTTTCCAGATAGATTACCTTTATATGATTTTTATTGTGATAATTGTTATTTGTCTTTCTCCAAGTATATAGCCTTAATCCCTCAAACACTGCTATTTTTAAAAGTTCCTCCAGCTCTATATCACATACTGCTTATTGTCTTTTTTCTAGACAAATCTTTTGGTACAGACAGGGAAACTATTAATGAGAAGTAAAATGGGAAAAATAGATTTGTACAGTACCTTCGCTCTTTTCACTGAATCACACGACTGAACATCTTGTATCAAACCAGTTATGAGTGCTTAGATGAGCCATGTTTATTGGCCATGCTATAAATAAGTTTGTCTACAGTGCTGCTTAGGTCAGTGACTTTTGGATTAGGCTCTGTGGATCACGGAGAAACACGAACACAGACCCATTACACACATCATCTCATCACAAGTAGATTTCACACAAACACTGATATGCAAACTCACAAATATGCACTCAGAAACAGAGAAGAGGTATTCTCACAAAACCACACCAAAACCAAACCAAGACCTGCTAAGCATTCACAGGACTATGAAGCTACACAGCCTTTATGCTGATCCACTGCCTCTCCAGCTACATCCCACTTCATCCTCTTATTTTCATTGGTGACACCACTCTTCATCCTGACACCAGTGGCTTCATAGCACAGCCTGCCAGTTCCCAGTGTCATTGTCCAGGCTGCATAATTGGCCATAACTATCACCAAGTCTGAAAAAGCACACTGCCTACAAGAGAAAGAAAAAAGGACTAGAAAGAATGATAAAAAACCCCAAATACACCAGGAAAAAAGGGTAGGTATAGGTGCAGAGGAGTTGGGGTTTGTTCCCAGCCTTGGAGAAGCTTTGCTGCTATTCCCTGCATCCATTCCCTGAAGGTTGTGTAGCAGCAGAGGAAATATTTCCAGGACTAGTCATGATTGCTTGACTGTCTTTCAGATTTTTTAATGCCACATTTTGAAAACCAGTCTGAGACAGTAAGAAAGGTGTCACGAATCATTAAAATAACTATGTCGTGTTACTCATGACTAAAGCAAGATCAGGAGAGAGATTCTTCCAGGCAAACAAAATCTCAGGAATTAGCAGATCTGCCAGTACCTGTGCACTGCCTATCCCACACCTTCTCCAAAGACTGATGTGTGTTTGTCTCAGCTATTCCAATTATTTCAAACAAAGAACAGCTCACAGATAGCGAGAATGTGTGCAGCAGGTTTTACATTCAGCAAGGTGCACCACAACAGCTCTTGGACTCTTCTCAAGCCAGTGGCTCTATAAATTCTTTATAAACAAACCACAGAATAGAGCAGTGCTCTTTTTGTCCCTTGCATGCTTTCCCAAACCTGTCTTCCATGAACAGGAGAAAACCAGAAACTGGCAAGTGGAGACTAACACTAATGTATGCCTATGCTTCATCTCACCTGAATAAGCTCCCATTTTTAGTTATCAACCTATAAGATAACAAGTGCCCAGAAAAGTTTACACCAATATCATAAGAGTCTTTATTAATGAACAGTGTATTTCTATGAATAGTATCAAAATCATTGACGAATGCAAGGATTAAGAAGCACGACACTGCCTATGAAATCAGAGTAATAGCCAGAGAATATAAGCACTTATTTTCCGGGCAGATATATCTCCCTTTCCGTTAACCATTTTTTTAATGCTACTTTTGCATGTCCACAGTGAAGGGTGAAGATTCCTATCTTAACTGAAATAGCAGTAACATTTTAGAGATGGTAGGATCCATCACAAAAAATAGCTTAAGCTCTCCGGTATAACTGGTATTGTGGCTGCACATCATGAGACTCGCATGGTCTATGTGCAATTTGAAATCTAAAATTCATAATTTATTAAGTAATTATGGGTAAATATTAATATTAAATACCTTTTTCATTAATCTATTTTTCCCTTCTAGGGAGTGCTAGTGGGGCATCCACTCGCAAATTCCGTTGTGTAACTCTGTCTCCAGCGCGGCTGAACATCCGAAATCTTGTGAGCTATGAAAAGCAACAAGTACCAATAAATGCCATCATGTAAGTATCCCATGCACCCTTCAGACTTCCTTATGCAAACACAAAACCACCAAATAGGGAAGGGGCATCAGAACACAATTCATGGCCCAACTCACTAAATCTGGCTATTCCAGATCACCCTTCCAGTTCTTCCATTGAGGAGTCACCTGGCAGCTGAGGGAGCGAGGGGAGATGAGCAGGCCTCAGAGAGCTGGGAGATGTGTGCTGCTCATGAATAATGGCACGAAGCTCACTGACCAGCTCACATCTTTGTGCCCAGTGAGTGAGGAAAAATCTCAACAAGGACAGAGTAGTCAGTTCATGTTTCGTGCATGAACTGAGTCAAGGGGACAGATCATGTGAAAGAGTATGGGGTAACTCTGAGTCTTGCTAGGAGCTGTGTTTGGTCCTTTGAGCTCACTGACATGCATATTTATCACATCTGAGGTCTGTTCCTGGGAGATAAATGATCATCATGATTTAACATAAAGTGCCAGAACAGCAGGTATGCTCAGTTATCTAAAATCAGTATATATGTACATGATCATGTACACTACGTATGTACCTATGCCATGAACAGGGAATTAACATCACTAACTGGTGTTATTCTAACTAACATTTATAAACTTCAGCATTTAATATTGTTTTACCACATTTTTGGTTATGTTCTGAATATAAACCAAGAACAGCAGACCTGGGTATAGAGACTAGAATTTCATGGCCGCCTGGTTTGTTTTCATTTTTCCTGCAGGTTTGTCACTGCAGATGGTATCAGGATCTGTGTAAGCCCTAACCAGAAATGGGTGCAAGCTGCTATAAAGAGAATAGATGAAAGACGTGCTGCCAAACACAAATAATCCAAGCATCTAAGGCTAACCCACTGGAATCACCACCACTGCTGCAAGTAACAAGGAAAAGCTTACTATCTGTTTTTATTTCCTTGCTTTTAATAAATGGCAATAAACTCTCTGAACAAACACAAACTCACCTCCCAGAGGTGGAAGAGTATAAGCCTCCATCCTGATGGAAGAGGGCCATTCTGCATTGAGTGCTAGCTTTAAGAAGGTGCTGTATAATTTAGTTATTCACCCTCATGTGAAATAAACCTGAAACAACTGTGTCTTGTGGTAATTCGGAGGGAGGGGGTTTACCTTTTCCATTTCACTGAAGGCTTTTGCCTTCCTTAACAGACTCCTGTCTTGTCAAACCAAGACAAACTGGTTTGCTTTTCTCTGAATAAGAACAAACCATGGCTGGAATCTGTATTTCACAAACTCATAGGAACTCCCTGCCCTACAGAACTACGTACACAGAAATGTCTTATTGAATTAAAACTGATACATGCTACTAACAGAAGGCTTTGAATTTTTATTAAACTTACTATAAACCTGAATCAAATGACACGTTTGTTTGCTGGATTATAATGCAGATGGATTCTGCTGAAGCAGGTCCCAAAATGACAGCACAAATCTGAGAACTTATGGGGCAAGTTAGCTAGAGCTGACACTACTGCTAACTCATGACTCAGATGGCTTTGGAATGATCTGATTCCAACCTTTCTACATCATGTTTCAGCTCACATTTCAGATAACACCTCTTCAAAAGTTCACATACTTCAAAAACAGAGTTCATACCATCCTGGGGTGGTCCCCACATTATCAGAAGCAAAAATGGAAGAGCTCTCTGCTCAGAGAGAGAAAAGATGGCATTTGAGGACCTTGAGGGGGTAGAGGAGAGGTATAGGCAGAGATGCTTCTCATCCTACGTAACCTCTTAGTGATACTCATGGAACTGCAGCACTTCCAAACTGCACCATAGAAATAAGATCACACTACTCTAAAAGCCAGTCTTTACAGTTCCCTGCTCTGCAGAGCAGACACACACCTACAAATTCCAGCATTTGATATTGTTTTGCCACATTTTTCCTCATGTTATTCATGAAAACCAAGAACAGCAGACCTGGCTTTAGAGACTGGAATTTGATGGTGACCTGGCTTCCTTTCTTTGTTGCTGTAGGTTTATTATCACAAAAAGTATCAGGACCTGCTTAAGGCCTGTTCAGGTATGGATGCAGGCTGCTATAAAGAAAGCAGAGGAAAAGCAGACATCATCTGGGAATGGTATTCCCCAATTTAATGTGTTTGATGAAACACCCAGATACAGCTGCTCACTCAGTCCCCTCCTCTGTCCCCCTGCTGCAGGATTGAGAGGAGAACTGGAGACACAAAAGGTGAAGGTTGAAGTTTGAGATAAGAAAACAAACAGCTACAATTACACAAATAGCAGAGCGTACCAGATGGACAAACAAATCACATGGGATTGCTCACCATGTGTTACCCCAGCCCCATAACTGCAGACCCCATGCACCAGCCCAACCCACCTCCCTCTGTCCCCTCTGCATGGTGTGAGGTGCTATAGGGTAACCCCAGGGTCCTGCCCAGCTCATGGGCATCTATCCAAGCCAAAACTTTTAGACCTCACTGGAAGACCTAGACCCAACTTAAGGCCCAAAACTGGCNTCATCAATGCAGCAGATAACAAGGAAGAAAAACTTACTATCTGCTTTTATTTCCTATTTATTAAGTGGCAATAAAACCTTTGAACAAACTCGCCAGAATCTCTTCGTCACTGGTTGAATGCCTGCAAACTTCTTCATTTTATGGTTCAACTCTATTAGTCTGTTTATTTTCTGAAAAGTTTGCTAATATTTATTTACAACTGAATGTAGATATCTCATTCTTGCTGTCCTGACTAGGATGGCATTTAATGGTGAATGACTGATGGTTTCACATAGTGTAGTGTAGTGCAGTGAGGATGACCACCCATGGAGCTGGAAGAGTGTAGACCTCCATGATGATGGAGACCAGAGCATTCTGCATTGAGTACTGGTTTTAAGAAGGTCTAAGTTAGTCATTCACACCTATAACCTATAAAAAAACTGATTTAATGCTTCAGGCTATCACTTGATCAGTGCCATTTTCAGAAGACGATCCTTGAGTCTTCTATTTTTACACACAGTATTGCACTATTAGCTCAATTCACAAAGGTGTGTGAATATTCTCACCAAGGGATGATGTGGAGTAATTCAGTGTAACTCTCTGAATGTAACCCTGTTCAGTCTTGTCCTGGGGAAGCCTCATCCTACCAATGATATCTGTGAAGTTACTTCAGTTTGGCCCTCGTGTGAAACAAACCTGAAACAACTGGTTTGCTTTTCTCTGAATAAGAACAAACCATGGCTGGAATCTGTATTTCACAAACTCATAGGAACTCCCTGCCCTACAGAACTACGTACACAGAAATGTCTTATTGAATTAAAACTGATACATGCTACTAACAGAAGGCTTTGAATTTTTATTAAACTTACTATAAACCTGAATCAAATGACACGTTTGTTTGCTGGATTATAATGCAGATGGATTCTGCTGAAGCAGGTCCCAAAATGACAGCACAAATCTGAGAACTTATGGGGCAAGTTAGCTAGAGCTGACACTACTGCTAACTCATGACTCAGATGGCTTTGGAATGATCTGATTCCAACCTTTCTACATCATGTTTCAGCTCACATTTCAGATAACACCTCTTCAAAAGTTCACATACTTCAAAAACAGAGTTCATACCATCCTGGGGTGGTCCCCACATTATCAGAAGCAAAAATGGAAGAGCTCTCTGCTCAGAGAGAGAAAAGATGGCATTTGAGGACCTTGAGGGGTAGAGGACAGGTTATAGGCAGAGATGCTTCTGGAATAAAGTTCCCTTCATATTACCACATGGATGTAGGCTGCACTGCTGCTAACCTATGGGCTTTTCATCCTACGTAACCTCTTAGTGATACTCATGGAACTGCAGCACTTCCAAACTGCACCATAGAAATAAGATCACACTACTCTAAAAGCCAGTCTTTACAGTTCCCTGCTCTGCAGAGCAGACACACACCTACAAATTCCAGCATTTGATATTGTTTTGCCACATTTTTCCTCATGTTATTCATGAAAACCAAGAACAGCAGACCTGGCTTTAGAGACTGGAATTTGATGGTGACCTGGCTTCCTTTCTTTGTTGCTGTAGGTTTATTATCACAAAAAGTATCAGGACCTGCTTAAGGCCTGTTCAGGTATGGATGCAGGCTGCTATAAAGAAAGCAGAGGAAAAGCAGACATCATCTGGGAATGGTATTCCCCAATTTAATGTGTTTGATGAAACACCCAGATACAGCTGCTCACTCAGTCCCCTCCTCTGTCCCCCTGCTGCAGGATTGAGAGGAGAACTGGAGACACAAAAGGTGAAGGTTGAAGTTTGAGATAAGAAAACAAACAGCTACAATTACACAAATAGCAGAGCGTACCAGATGGACAAACAAATCACATGGGATTGCTCACCATGTGTTACCCCAGCCCCATAACTGCAGACCCCATGCACCAGCCCAACCCACCTCCCTCTGTCCCCTCTGCATGGTGTGAGGTGCTATAGGGTAACCCCAGGGTCCTGCCCAGCTCATGGGCATCTATCCAAGCCAAAACTTTTAGACCTCACTGGAAGACCTAGACCCAACTTAAGGCCCAAAACTGGCCTCCCTACACAATCACTCTCTGGGTGAACTGAGATGCCAATCACTCAGCTTCTCTTGTGCTTCGTGGATGTTTGATGTTTGGATGCTGAAAGCACCCTTGGTGCTTTCCTAAGCCCCACTTCAGGTAACAAGGATCTCAGTTAACCCCCTTTCTTGCTTCCTCTGCTGGTACCCATTAGAACTGAGGTATATCCTGAGAGGAAAATCTAGTTTTGAAGGTGTTCAGGCTGGAGCCTCTCTGTAGGGAGAAGACACCAAGTTTCAGGCCTCTCAGTCTAGATCATCTCAATACCACTATATTTGGTAATAAAACCAAACTACTTCTCACAGGGGAATGGCTCTATGGTGACGCACAACATGAAGAATAGAAATTTTCAGTTCCCTTGAAGCCACAAAACAGAGCTTGAAGACTAACTAGCAAATTAAGTAAAGGAATATAAAAGGAGACACACAGGATGCTAAACATAGCTGAACCTATGATGATGAGGAACACTGTGGGTTTTGTGACAAAGTTATGTAACAAGAGACAACAGTGCATGCCTTAAGAGAGGATCAATGCAAGGTCATTACAATTCTGAGGGCACCCAGTGAATATGACCATTGGAGACTCCTTTAGATGACTCTCTAAGACCATAAAAGGACTTCCAATAAGATATGTAGACACATAAATTAATTCTAGGAAAAGTGATGTTTATGCATTAGCCAGGAAGTACAAGATAATGAATATGTATGACCATGATGGAATAAATACCCTGTTGTAAACTTTCATGACACAAATTTGATTGGAGGAAAAATCCTCCCAATGTGTGTAGTGCTATAATAAAGAACCTGCTTTCTAATACTTCCAGTCCTGTTAGAAAGTTTGTTCTCTGGCTGATTTCAGTATCAGTGGTCACCAGCTGCTGAATAACAGGAAAAGCAGACAAGGGCTGGAACAGTAAAGGTGTCAATAGTACTTCTGTAGCAATCTTCAAAATCCTTATCCTTTCACAGGGGAGAAGGTGAGATGCCATATGCAAGGTCAGAAATTCAATCTGTGCTTGTCTTGTGTCGTGCAATTGCCCAACTCAGATCAGGAAACAATTTCCTCTCCCTTCTAAACCAGACAATGAGCATGAAGGAGACCCCAAGCTAACAATGTATATAGGATGTTTTCTACTGAGCACAAACACAGGTCTTATTTGAAATACTCATTTCACCTGTTTGCCAGAGGCACCTAAACCTCTCATCCATGTTTATGTAATCAATGCTAAGATAAGCTTATTATTCTTTCATTTTCCAGTTCAAGTCAGTCGCTGGTTTTCTTCATTTCCTTATATTATCAATTGCTTAGCAGAGTACAGGGAATCAAAGAATTTTGATAGAACTCAATGGGTTTGCTATGAACTGCTGTGAGTTGTGGTACAAGAGACCTCCAGGACTGTTGTTTGAGTCACCTGGGTATCTTTCACCCAAAGCATCTCTCAGCAAGGGAAGCATTTGTAAGGCTTATGAATTAAATGGAGGTGCTTCCTCCTCCAACACAGGTGCAAAGACAATCAGTGAGCACTGAAATTCAGGAGCTCTGTGAGACTGTTCTCTACCAACACTCTTCAACAATTCAGCATGGAGAGAGAAAGGCTAGGGGCCTGCTGCTGAGCTGGGCAGTGCTGGCAGAGCTGTCCTGAAGTCGGTCTAACAGAATTTGCACAATGACTCAAAGCTGCACCATCCCAAAACTGTAACTACAGCTTGACACATCTCTCCTAACAAAGACAAGTGTGATCCCCTCAGACAAAAATTCAATATACAAGTGTCACAGTTCCCAAGAGCTTGTCTTGATTCTGGGCCTAGTTCGTTCCTCCTGGCCAAACAAACCCTCAGGAGACTCCATGAGAACTCCAACAGGCTCCCACAAAACTCCTGCAAGCTGAGAATGCCCCAAGACTTCAACAGGACACCACACAACATTAGGATGTCAGAGGGGTATGCTCTATGAAGGAGAGGAGAAGCACTGACACTGAATTTAATCTGGTTTCTCAGGGCTTCTGCTGCCCCTGCCATGGGGCCAGCAGGGCAAGCAGTGACAGCTCCAGGCACCCATCGATCTGCATCTGCAGCCCACGCACGAGCTGTGTGGCCTGGCCCCAGGACAGACCATGTGTTCTGTCATTCTCTAGGAGCAGTGCACTTTGAAACCCCACAGGTACAGATTGAGAAGGCTTCAGGGTTCCTGTTCCAAAGGGAAGCAGATATCATCGCACTGCTCCAAAGCATTTGTATGCTGGGAACACAAGTCTTTTTTAGGAGCCCAAAGAACCCTTGTTCAAGGTGGCAGGATCATGATTTACCAAATCCACTCTCTATACCAAGCTCCTTTTCTAGCTTTATGGTTTGTTCTTTCTCTAAGCACCATGAATAGGCTCTGTTTATTTATTCATTGCTTCAGTCAGAGGCTTAGTTGATTCCCTTAACACAGGAATCCATGACCAACAAAATTGCACAACTCTAGAGAAAACCTCATTCCTGCCTTTTTTTTTTTTTTTGTGACTGCACACGGGAAGGTAATTATGACCTCTGTCCTTTCCAGATCCATTATCTGTTGCCATTTTCACAAAATAAAGCCTAAATATTTAATTTTCTTCTGACCCAGCTGAAGTTTGAATGGAGATGCATGGTGCCCCCTTTTCACTTGAGCAACACACAAATGCATAGTGTTTAATATAAAAGCATTCTCATCACTAGCTAATAATCCACAAAACCCAGTTTGCACAGTGATTTCATACCCTTTAAATCAACCTGCAGTATTCATGAAATATGGTCAGGGATCTGGCAAAACTTTGGGGAAGCTGTGTCCAAGTCAGTTGCCATCTTTTCCAGATGAAGGCATACAAAGGCATACATTGACTTTCTTCATCTAATGGAAAGCTTCAAAATCCCTTGGATTAAGTACCAGTCTATCTGCTTATGGATGTTCTTCTTGGCTCTCTATGGAATAGGGTCCTGTCTCATGGTGGGTGGCACTCCTCTTTTTAATAAATATGGGCTGTGCTGAGACCAACAGTCCCACATCTGTCCTTGTTCCTGCTGGATTGACAAATGCTTCTTAAAATATCTCCTGATGTCAGGGGCTGCTTGCACTAACTGCAAGTGTGTCATTAAACACTTGTGATGACCATTGTCCTGCTGAGCAAGGAGACCAAGTTATAGCTGGCCAAACCTGCTGGCACAACATTACTGCAAAATTCTACTATAGCAAACAATTTACCCGGATTTTGGGGTACAGCCTCGGCCTCGGGTGTCCCCTTATCTGTGCTGGGTTTATTTTCCATCCATTTGAACACTAAAAAAGGGACTTGAAAATCCTTTTTATGTGACAAAAATAAGGGACTTCAGCCTCCCTTCTGTGTATACTGGGGACTCTTACTCTCTGTGTGGTACAAAGTGCTCCACGTCCCCTGCATGGTCCAAGGGACAGAAGCCTCCCTCAGCAGGGGTCTCCAAAGCCCACCTACATCACAGGAGAGACTGGAACCCCTCCAGCCCACACTTTTTGGGAGCTTTACATCTCCTCTACGTGCAACCTTACACTGATCAGGTTGAGCACTCAGTGCAGAGGAAATGCCCAGTGGTGTCCATGATGGAGTATGTGAAAAATGAGCCTTATACAACATTAGAGATCACCAAATATCACAGAAAAAGGCTATGGGACTGCAGCTCACAAAACTCTTCTCCAAAACACAGACTATATTGGCCATAAGCCAGACACACAGAACAACAGCTCAGAAAGCCAGAGAAAACAAGAAGCACAAAGAAGAGGAAAAAACTTCCCCCAGGGCAATTTTTCCATCCCACCTGAAGAATGGTGGAAAACTGAAGCAGCAATAGGCTTCCCAGCAACACTTCAGAAGAATATAACACCTGCAGAAGGTTCTGTGGGAAGGACTGAGCTTTCAGAGCTGGCTCACGCTCAGTACAGCTGGTGACCTTCCTCTGAAAAATGTAGATGACCTACGTACACTGTACCAGTGGGCAAAAGTGTGGAAGCATCTTACCTCTTAATGCATAGGAAAACTGCTCTCTACCATCAATGACACAGTTTCTATCCTGCATCTCATAGCTGACAAGTACCAAAAAGTTGGAATATCTCATTTCAAGGAGTGATTTCAGCCAGTGTCCAGCAGAACATGAGGCTGCTACACTGCTTGGGTGCAAACTTAAATTAGATTTCTCAGTAATGCTCTTGAGGTCAGTACAGTTTTTCCCCTGTGTGGCATCAGGCACGTCCTTTAGGGGCTGGGGTTGAAACTTTGGCTTCATTTCATTGCACTTTCCTTAGTGGTGTAAGTGGGTTTAGCAGGCATTCAGTTACAGCATTTTCTACTTGCCATTGGTGTTTCCTAGGTTTCCCTGGTTTGCACAATATATGCAAGATGAAAGAACAAAAGGAAAAGGAACAAAGAATGTGTGTGTATACAAAACTAAACCACACAGCACGTGCTCTACCTGCAAGACCCACAAACTCTTCCTGAATTTACAATCCCTTACAGCCTAGGACTCACATGTGTGACTGCAGGTCAAAGTTCAATCTTAACCTGCCTGAGGAATCTCAGGAAATTAACTTCCACATGCTACATTACCCATGCAAAGGAATTGACATTGGTGTTACCGAGTATTCGGAAAACTGGGAGAAACCAGCCTAGGAGAGGCCTGGAGATAAGAGTAGGGGAAATCTCATAGTTATTGATGTTGTGTAACCACAGCCAGCAGGTCCCTGATTCAGGGTAATCATTACTTAGCAACAATTGAAATATCTGTGTGTAATCAACGTTATTCTCATGCTAAATCCAAAACACAAAATGCTACTACCTGCTAAGAAAACCACCTCGACTTCAGCCAAAACAACGACACTCGTGATTTCTCCAGTCCTTGCACTGACAGCTCTTCTACACTGCTGTTACAAGCCCAGACATCAGGCAGCCTGATGTTTACCTATTCACACCAGGACCAGCTGGATCTTTCTATAGAGATGCAGAGGGCACAAAATATTTCTGCTGTGAGGCTCTGGAAGAAGATGACAGCTCAGGTGCTGCTTTATGTGTGGTCTGGAGGTCCACATCTGACCTAACAAATATGTGCAGGCCCAAAACCATTGGCTTGTAGCAATGCTGTCCAGTAATTCAGACCACAGTGAACAGAAAGGACACCTACATCTGAGTGATAGGGCTGGCACAGTGTGCACAAAAAGGCACTTGTGATAGATGTACAATTGTAGCAAGCTGACAGACCTGTTATCAGCACCATGCTTACATAAAAGTGCAATTAATCTTTTTATTGTTTCTACAAATTATGCCTCTCTGATTGCCTAGTTGCTTTCTTTACACTAGAAAGTCCACACCACAAAAAATTCAAAACCAAAGCAAAGCAACCCTGACAAAACTCATTAAAAATTCTTATTCCTCTTTGAAACCATTGTGTTTTAGTTATGCCTGACTGGCAGGAGGTATACTGGATCTGGATCTGTATGCAAAGGTGTGTTCAATCTTGCTTCTCCCAGCACGGTGATATCAGCTTTGGCCAGATCAAGTCACAGAGCAAACACAAGAGTTCTGACAACATCCACTGCTCATAGGAAATAGCAGTGATACCCCTCCACAGTTGTTAACATGAGAAACCACCCACAGCTGCTTGGGAAGAGCCAAGGTGTTCCTGTTTCCATCATCCNGATGAAGCTCCACACCACAGCAATCCTCCTCCTCTTCTGCCTTGGCATCTTCACTGTGCACACAGTCAAAGGTAAGTTTGCAACTCGAGAGGAAGACAAGAATTGCTCCACATTGCACCTGTGGTCTCATGAGCAAAATTCATTGTTAGTGGCAGCTGATTTATAAGATAAAACATGCAAGAAATCCAGATGAAAACTGCACGAAAGGCAGCTTCATTGGGGATTTCACTGATGTCCTGCCAGACAGTGGTTGGTTTCTCCTTTAATGCAAGGAGAGATTCTGTGCCTGAGAGCACTTAAAGGGATTCTGTGCAATGTTCTTTCTCTCAAAATCAAAAAATCTTGAAGGTACACTGTCTTTTAGTCTCACTGATTACATATACCTCCCTGTACTATGAGCTAACAATATTTCATGAAAAATATTTATTGAGTAAGATGTACATTTTCCTTTTTCCAGATACATTACTTTTGTATTAACTTTATTGTATTGTTATTTGTCTTTCCCTAAGTATATAGCCTTAATCCCTCA
>VXAX01001000.1:1947-43388 GCA_013399835.1 Leptocoma aspasia | reverse complement strand
AGTTCCAGTGCAAGGTAGCAAACGTGCACCAAACCGCAAATATGCTAAATGTCATCCACGTCATAANTGTTCATCAGACTGCTATAAAAAAAAAGAATAACCCCAGGAAATATCTCCACAGTTTAAAATATGGAGAAACTGTGGAATGTATTATAATACAAGGAATAAAAGGCCCCCAAGCAGCCAACATGACAGGACCTGCATGTTCCAGGTGGAGTTCCAGTGCAAGGTAGCAAACGTGCACCAAACCGCAAATATGCTAAATGTCATCCACGTCATAAAAATCCTCCACACAACTACCAAGGAAATAGAACCCAAAACCAACAGTCATCAAGCCCCAGCGACAGCATAAAAACAAAAAAAGCACAGAACACTGATGAGCTGTCCCCCATCCAAAAGTCCACCCCTGTAAATACAGGGCCTCTCAAATGGATGTCACACTTCCTCAAATACCCTTCCCTAGTTCCTGTGGCCTCCCTGCCTCCCTCCCACTTTCCCCTTTTCCTATCCATTGTCCTATTATCGTTTTTTTATGTTCCCACAAGTTCCCTCCCTTTCCCCCTTTCCACGGTCTCCCTCCACTAATCCCTTTTCCCAGAGTTCCTTCTCAATACCAGAGGGGTGGTAAGAAATAGGGGNCATAAAAACAAAAAAAGCACAGAACACTGATGAGCTGTCCCCCATCCAAAAGTCCACCCCTGTAAATACAGGGCCTCTCAAATGGATGTCACACTTCCTCAAATACCCTTCCCTAGTTCCTGTGGCCTCCCTGCCTCCCTCCCACTTTCCCCTTTTCCTATCCATTGTCCTATTATCGTTTTTTTATGTTCCCACAAGTTCCCTCCCTTTCCCCCTTTCCATGTCTCCCTCCACTAATCCCTTTTCCCAGAGTTCCTTCTCAATACCAGAGGGGTGGTAAGAAATAGGGGAAGAAAGTTTCCCTAAAGTAACCACTTTTTCTCAAAAGTTAACAATTTCTATTTCCAACAGGTATGCACCCCCTACACTACCTGGTACAAAGTCAGTCACAGCAGACCACACTGCCACAGCTGGCAGAGAACAATTCCCTGCTGAAGAAACCTTCTCCTGACTCAGTTTCCTAACAAACCGTGTGAAGAAAACCCCACATCCCTCCTGCCAGCTCTAAGATACTCCAGAAAATCTGTTTGGACATTGGAGACTTGAGATTGTTTGCATTTTGAAAATAGTCTTATGAGTGTCNCCTAAAGTAACCACTTTTTCTCAAAAGTTAACAATTTCTATTTCCAACAGGTATGCACCCCCTACACTACCTGGTACAAAGTCAGTCACAGCAGACCACACTGCCACAGCTGGCAGAGAACAATTCCCTGCTGAAGAAACCTTCTCCTGACTCAGTTTCCTAACAAACCGTGTGAAGAAAACCCCACATCCCTCCTGCCAGCTCTAAGATACTCCAGAAAATCTGTTTGGACATTGGAGACTTGAGATTGTTTGCATTTTGAAAATAGTCTTATGAGTGTCTTTGATTGCTTTTGTCATTTTGTGAGTGCTTTTGATTGTTTTTACCATTTTGTGTTCATTCAACTGATCCTTTAGAAAAGCTTTCTTAATAATACCGAAAGGAGGAGTTGTGGAGACCCTGAGAGGCGTTCCTTTCGGTTAGGGAGACTCAAGAAGCTTCCCTCATAAGATACCCAGTTCTGTTTAATCCCATAGGTTCCCTCACCTTGTTCCTGTTTCACTCGGCCACTCCCTCCCTATTCTCTCATTGGCCCCTCACCTTTAGACTGCTCCCATACCTTGAGCTGGCCCCGGCCTCTTGAGATACAAAACCTGGTCTCTCCCCACAAGTTGAGGCCTTTAGACCCTGAAGATCTGACCATGCAGCTGAATTAAACATCTGTGGATACCTTGCAAAAGCCTCTCTTGCTTCCTTACCCTGGACCTTAGTAGCTGCTAGCCCAGACTGCAACAGAGACCCCCTATTAGACAAGGAGGATCTTTAAAGTAATGCAATAAAAAATAAGTATTCTTATCTCTAAGATAAATCTGAAGTTCATAATATTCCTGTGACAGTTAACAATACTCTCATAAACAACACTCAAGGAAAGCTTTGCTTTCCTGTGCAGAAACTTATTGAAACTGGAAGGATCTGGGTCATTCCTCAATAAGGTTACAGTCTCTTATTTCCTCAGTTTCCAGTTAACAGCATTGGCACGCATGGCTCAATAACCAAGAATAATTTGTGTCACAGTATGCACTGGAGAATTTAATATTGTGTCCTCTCATTTAGAAATGATTTTTTGTTTTGTGCATGTCAGTACACATACTTAAAAATATACAGAATATAGATGTCTTACATCCTATATCAGCCTTTAGAACTCAAGGCTACCCATTCTTTTCCAAAAAGATAAGAAAACACTGGTATGGCTAAAAATAGTTCTGAAAGACATGCTCTTCTAAAGCAAGAAAAAAGCATTTAAAAATCTTCTTTTCATGATAAAATACAGTGAAACTACCTGAGGCAATTATCACAGTTCAATAAATTGTGTCTTCAGCATGGTTTAAATGAATTCATTTAGTTTTATAAGTGTGGCAGGCTAAATGAATAGATAGAGCTGATTACTGCTATCCAGTTGTGTTCTCAACACCACAGAAGAAGAACGAGAGCATATAATAGCACATTTCTAAACAGACAAACAATTAACGATTTACATGAATCCGTAGCTCCTGGGTACAAGAGTAGGGAAAGGAAAGAGCAACAACATTTTAAAAATAGTCTCATAAAAGTAACTTCCATTCAAGGCTATAAATAACTACCAAAGTACCTAAATCTGTATATGGTTTTGTATTTTTTCCAAAATAACTTTTTATGTATGTTCTTTTTCATTTACATTTGAACATGCATTACTTGAAAAGTAATTTTCCAACGACCATTCCAAACATTTTTCTATGTGAATTTTACCAGATATTTATATGAACTCATACGTAATTCTCACAACTAGTTTCACATTTTAGTGCAGTATAACTTACTTTTATTGCAACATAACTAGCAAAAAGACTGCATTACTGACTATATAACTGAGGTAAATGACTTAATCTTCAGAAAGATGAAAACTAGATATTTATCTGTATCATTTAATGGAGCGTATTAAGTCATAAAAACAGAGATATTCAGCAACCTCCTTGATGTTAATTTTATGCTTCCAGTATCATGATTGGATTAGCACAATGGCTTCCAGTGGATGGTTAGATCTGCATTTGTAAAATTTCATTTTTACTCATCTAAGTTTTGCTGTTCTAAAGATGATGCATTTAGAAAAAATGGAGTAAACAACATTTTAACATTAGTGCTCACTGAAGTTTAAATCCAACTATAGGATCGTTTCCTGACATTCTCCCTTCACCCTCTTTTCTGTTAGTTTATTTTATCAGGTAGAGTGATAAGATTTATTTTCTATTAAGTCCATTGGCAAATTTCTGTAACATAATCTGGTGCTCATCTGTCCACATTTTGGAGAAATGTTACCTACTATAATAGAGTTTAAAGGAAGTGCTAGATATCCAGAATGTAGAAATTACAATAAAAAAACAAACCCTGTTTGAATTCAGTGAACAATATAATGAAGAATAACATTTATCATTGTAAATGCCATTATTTTTCAAACAAATTTCTTTCTATAAAATGAGAATAATTACAATTTTCAATATACAAATATCTTGCTATGAAATTTGTATTTTGACCAGATAGAATCATTACGTTTATCTACCTTATGCTCACCATCTAGTAGGCACTCGAAATTTATACACTTAAAACCTCAAAAAAATTCAATGCATGCATGATTGCAGTTTATTTGTATTAAAAGACTATGTTTCTAAGCCATTCAGTTTTTTCTTCTCCTTTAGGAATAAGGCTTCATTACATAAAAAACAAAATAAAATAAATATTCAAAACAGCACTTCCCTCCTAAATCAGGCTCTGAAGTTAGAAACCATCACAAAACAGAACTGCAAGTAAGTTCCTCACCACCAAGTTGTGTCTCCTCCCATTGTGGATACCTATATTTCAAGAACTTGCAAAATGTTGCAGATTCTGTTTTGAGAACTTACTTTCTCTATGGCTCCTTCTGAAAGGCAAGTCTAGAACTTCATCCCTTCAAGTATGATATACTGTCTTTTAATTTCCACCCCAAAATTTATCCATAGAGAGTTTACAGATGCTGGTTTGGTATTTTATTTGGAAACTTTGATTTGTTTATCAAACTGTGTTCATTTTTCTTTTGAATTTACATCTCAATACTTTGCAGAGAGCAATCATAACTTCTTTTAGTCTGTAGTTTTGTGAGATGAAGTCTCTTGTTGGAAAAGATATTTTCCACAGTTCTTCCTTTTAACTCTGCTCCTGTTTGCACTTGCATTCTGCTGAGTGTTCTAGAGGAGGTCTTATCAGTGTATTGTGATTTCAGAGTTGATCGGAATTTTTGGATTTCTTGACTGAAATTATTTTGCTTAATATATAGCATTTTGCTGACTACCAAAGAATAGTGGCTCAAACTCATCCTGAGATTGCTCAACGTGTTAAAGACCTTCACTAAATGCCCATCCTTCTTATTTTCATCACTCCCAACCAATGACTTCCACTGCATACAGAAAATCTTGCTACTGTTTTTGACAGCATTACTCTGTACTGTAACTTCCATTATGTCATTCAAATCATTCAGGTTGTTTTTCTAGGCTGAAGCTGGATCATCAGCATGTTTCATCAAGATATTCCTAATTTTGAGCCAAAGTTGAAGCATTAAATAAGATTTTCTCTGGCACTGATCTCTGAGCAACTCCTATCTCCTAGCCAGCCATTAGCCCATCAGTATAAATTGAGAGGCAATTCCTTTTGACAGTTCACAACTTACTCTGCAATTCCTCTCTCAAATTCCATCCTTCCTGGTTTAGCTAATAATTTCCATCATTACAATATATCAAATATTTTATTGATATCTGGCAAAATAGATCTATTACTTTTCACCTGTCCAAGACAAAAAGTACTGTGCTTTACCAGAGAAGGAGATCAGGTTAATCCTGAACAATCCACTGTTGATTCACATCTGCTACATTCTACTCTACCTTGCATTTACTACTAAAGGCAGATTAATAGGTGTCTGGGGGTCTGGTGATCTGGATTTCTCTATTTGTTAAATTACATCAGGTTAACTCTGTCACCTCATAATACAATATTAAATAATGAGCTTTTTTTTTTCTTTTGGTTGGTTTTGTTTGGTGTGGTTTGTTGGGTTTGTTTGTTTGATTTAGTTTTTTGTTTTGTTTTTGTTTAGATGGAGGTTTTTTGTGGTTTTATGTTTGATTTGTTCCACATGTGGTACAGTGATCCTAAATAAGCCCGACCTACTATTGACAGCAAGAAAGAAAAGAGAAGACAAAGAAAAGGTATCTCACAACATTAGTATGAGCAGGAAAGTGATATCAGACCCATCGAGAAATCCTCACAGCCTATTCAGCAGAAATGAGCAACGGCTGATCTTCAATTGCACAAAAGTTCTTGGAAACAGGAAAGTTACAAACTGTTAGAAGTCTCCACAGGTGAAGGACAAAGATGTAATGAGGTTCATTGGTGCTAGAAAGTATTTTCAGAAGGAACTCAATGTACATCAGGAGTGACTTAAGTATGTTTGGGTCTGCCTGAAGGCAGGAGAATGAGCTCAGGGATCTCTCCAGACACCTTTCTAACCTTGATATTTTCATATTCCATAAGAAACAGAAAGCATTTCTTTCAATTTCATTATGTGATTATGTTTTCTTAATGTTGTAAATATGCTGTTTATCCTCTGTGCTGTTTATCCTCTGTATCCTCAACAGGTCACTGCCTCAGTATTTTTAGAGGACCATATCCCTCAGGGAAGGGTTATTTAAAACATAACTAGCTTGCTGAGATATATTGTGACCAAATTTTATAGTATTTGACTCCAATTTTTAGGTTTAGAGACCATTTGAGCAAGAAGATAAAAGGTTCTTTGGTGCAGAAGGGCAAACGTACATATGGCCACATGCAGACTGTTAAATAAAGTCCCTCAGTACTAAAGAACCATCAAAAATCTCAAAATTTTCTCCTGTAAAACACAGACCTTTCCCTAATTTCCCTGCCTTTTCCCTTCCTACTTCCCTTTCACACTTCCTATGACTAGCATAAGTACAAAATACAGCTTGTATTTTAGACACAACCTAAACCAACGCTCTTTATATATACATTTGAAACAATCAAGCCAAGAAATCACCAAAACAAAATATTCACCTGTGCAACTACTCCTTCACCAGAGAGGTAAAAAGGAACACACGCACAACAAAATATTTGAGGTGTACTGCCTGCAACTGTAGTAAAAAGAACTCAAATGCTACAGTGATAATGACAGCATGAGAAGTCCTGTTGAGCAGAACAAAATGTTAAAGGCTTTTTGCAAAGGAAAATAACCCGAGCTGAATTATGCTTGACATGAAATTCAGTCTTTTCCTTTTCATCATCAAATCCGTATCTAATCTTGTGCTCACACCTCATCTCTCATTTCTCTCCCAAATTGCTTCTGTTCTGCTTTTTGGTCCATTTCTCTGCCTCAGAACTAACCACTATCAGTTTGTTTTGAGTGGTTTTCCAGTATTTGCCCACTAGTTGCCATTTTGAACACCTCAAAATATATCCTTTAAATCCATATTCTTTATCTTTTGCAAAGGTCCTTCAAAATGCATGGTGCTGTCCTTTTGAGCATGTTGTTCTGTCACCATCTACCTTTATTCACACCTACAAAAGGACTATTAAAACATTATAAAAATTTAGAAGTGTTTTACTTTTCAGGATTACCTGACTGCTCAAGAAGATCATGAAAGATTGCATCTATAAAATAACATACAAAGAAAATAATTCATAGGAGCAGTAAATGCTTTCAGCTGGTAACTTGAATCACCGAAGATCTGTTTGTTTGTTTAAAAGACATTGTGTAAACTGGTAATCAAATCACAAAAACATTCTAAACATATGTATCTGTTTGCAGTGATGTTGCTCTTTGATGCAGTAGGAGTCGTTGCATTCATCATGGTAAAAGCATACTGAAAATAAGATAATCCAATTAAGGACACAGTGCTATTGCAGAGTCCTACTGTACCAACATTAGGTTAAAATTACCCATTCCATATAGAGTCCATGTTTTTCACAGTATCCCAAATGAAAATAAAACCAGCTGATCTGCCTGTAAGATTATTTCTTATTTCTTACAAAGCAACAAGTCCTTAAAGTGATCTTGAGATTTTCAGCAATGGGATTTGGAACTCCTACGCAAGGCAACACAAAGGGCCGATGGAAGGGCCTGTAATATTAATTTAGATTCACAATAATTCCCAAACTAGTTTAATTTGCTGCTGACTTCTAAGCTAATTGTGCACAATATGCTTTGTATGCATATAATCACACATGCATATAATCAACAATGGCAGAACTAAATACACCTGAACCAACAAGTACCTATCCTTTCTTTGTCACTTACAGCAAATACAAGGCCTTCGTGTTTCTTTGGTAGACATTATCAAACTTGTTCTGTCATGAGATAAAAAAAAAATGCTTGGCACTTTTAAAGACCATGATTTACAAAGGAAAAATCAATTTTAAAATATGCAGTGACATTTGATTAGGAAAATTTCCTTTGTGCCATATTCCCAGTAAAGGTTGTCAAACAGGTTTTTTGGTGTTATCTTCAGATCGGTAAAGTTCCATGCTAAACTGTTTGCATTAGAATGATTAATGGAGAACTTAATGGATAAAGTACCACAGTTAACTCAGATGGATTAAATGATCCTCTTGGATCTATGCAGTTTTTATTTTGTGCACAACAATGTAGAGACTAATTTTTCCTTTCTTTTCTACCGTTCTTAATTTTCAGAGCACTTCACAAATTAGTTCCTTAGAATTAAATCATGATGGCTCCACCTTGGCGATTGCAGGAGCTGGATAAGCCATTTTTCTGCATTCATTGTAGACAATTTCCTGTACCTGCATGTTATGCATAACCTAGGCTCTACAGTGTCTTGATGGCTGGAAAACTACTTTTGTCCAACTCCAACGGTTGCCAGTTCTGCTGAAGCAAAGCAGGGGAGGATCAATCTACAGCAGCAGGTAACAAGAGGGACTTTCACAGCCCTGTAATCCCTTCTGTCAGTTCCTACCAATGGTTTCATGACAACAGGAGACCAGCTCTGTGTGGAGTTGAAACTGGAGGAATTGGTATATTTGGCAGCACTTACTCAGGTGTTATCTTCTCTGGAGGGGGGAGGGCAGGGAGTTGGGAACATGAGGATAAAGTGAGTGTAAATGGCCCATAGGCTGCATATAGTCCAAAAGCTGCAAACCAGAGTGTGCTGTGATAATCTTACAGAGGTAGGTGATAAATCTACAGATAGTAGATTTTTATCAGAAAATCATAAAATGAACTAATCAGGGTAGGTAAAAATGACAACATCTGTTGCACAATGTTTTAGTCAGGAAGCTCAGGCTTAGGTCTTCAGCTGGTGTAAATAAGAACATTTATATCTATCTTAAGCCAGTTAAATGAGTTGAAACAAAAGGAAGAATAAACTTTTATAAAAGGCCAGATATGAAATATCATTTACCTCCGAGGGCTTTGTTTTTAACCTTTTCCACCATCTTGTGAAGACCTTTGCCTAGTCATTAACCAGGTTAAGGCTTTCTAGAACAGATGAAAGCTACTCTGTATAACAATTATTTTTTGATCTGATGTGTTTGAGTTTATTATTTGAACAAACGCTGAGGAGTGGCAGTTATTCACTAACCTAACTGTGCCACATTGGTACAGCTCAGATCTCTTGGGAATATTATAATATGTGTTAACCACTGAGACTCTCCAGAAGAATCTCATGGGTTTTAATTACTAAGTCCCTGAAGAAATTTTTAAACCTTTCCAAGTATTGCCCTGTTCAAAATCTGACTAGATTAGTTTTGTATTCATCTAATCAACTCTCTTTTGCTGCTTCAAATAGGTAAAGTAGAACATATTGGCTGGGCTTGAGAACAAACCATAAAATAGATTATTTGGTGTCTTGTTAATTCTTTATTATTTTTTCTTTTTTCAGCTTTAATTTAATATGGCTCATGAGATTTTATGATGTCAACTTTATAATCCAAGTTAGACATTTGAAGAAAGTTGCTCTTATTTTTTAGAAGATCATAATTATCAGAGCATGTGGACCAGTGAACAGCCTGTATAATACAGAACAGTGACTACAATATTCCCTGCTAATAAACACAACTGATCAAGCATTGAATCACCACGCAAATACAGAATTTATAGAGCTGTGTTTTAAATGAGATTATTCCTTAATTTATATTTTGGGGAATAAAGAAACTGGTAATTAGAAATTTTATGTTTCTTCCCATAATGTAAAGAATTACTCAGTAATAAGGATAAGTATAATAGTGATAGATGATTTTGTATTAGAAGTCTCTTGCTGTGTCAATCAAACCTGGATGTGGGCTGTTATAGCTTTTGGCTATGACACTTCTCCACTCCTTGGTGCACAATATAGAGGATCTTGTATTTTGCATTACTTGTTTTGAGTGCCTGCCTCTTAATCAGGGACAAAAATTATCTCATGTTGGTCTTCAAATAGGTGACAAAATTTTGCTGCATCATATGCAAAAAGCACAACCCATTAAATATCTTTTGTTTGGCAAATGTAGAGCATATGAATCACCTTGATGGTCATGAAGCTATCAGATGCCATCAGCTATTGGTGTAAGTACAGTCTTGGCTCAGAATCCTAATTTACTAATCTGGCTATGACATGATGAGATGGAGTTGTATTTGTAACTGGTAGGTTTTGAGTTGAACATATTGAAAGTCAGTGTCCCAATTGCTGTGGCATTGTGGTTTAAAGGAAACTTGAGGTAAAATGTTATTTGCTACTACTAAAGTGATGCTGATCTTGCAAAGTGCACATTGCCTTAATGACTTTGTTTTAAAATACTAAACAATAGTGGTAGTCCTAAAAAAATCACTACAGCAAGTGGTCTTTTTACTTGCCTGGTACGACTAGATTTTGATTTTATTTGATTCATGTGAACCACATTTTAAAAATTATTATAATTATTATTATTTTACTATTTGCTATCTTTACTCTTAGGAATCTGGCCACTTTCTTTACTGTGGTAGAGACAACCAGGAAGCTTCTCTTAGGAACCATTTATCTTACAAATACCAATTTGATGGTAAAGTTAAGACAAGTCCGAATGTCTTGACAGAAACTGTGGATCTTGCATTACCATTCAGATTATAAATGGTTAATTCCAGTGGATTGTTCTAGTAACCATGCAACCAGAGGAGTCTCTTCTGTATGCATTGTAGAAAGCACTTTCTGTCTGAGCAGTGAAGGTTTTCCCCTTCAAAACAAAAACAGTCTTGGCAGTAAAGCAAGACACACAATCTATGCAATAAAGCAAATGTGAGATTTTTCTGAGGCATTTATTAATGACAACTGGTATAAATGCCAGTTTCATTATTAAATCCCTAAGAGAACACATAAGTCAAGGACACTAATTTCTCCTGCCTCTGAGAGAAACTCAGATCTTCCTTATTTCTTGGTAGAGCAAAAATAAACCAACTAACACTTGTAGTTACCCCACTCTACTGTAGAGGAAGAGCTGAGGTCAACATGCTTTTCTTGAAGTAACTCCTAGTTTGCTCAATATCAGCAAGGACATATAGACTAGGTCCTCTGAGTCATTAATTTAAATTTGACTTGGATCAATCATGAATGAATCAGATGCCGACAGCATTCACACATTATTTACTTCACATGGAGCACTCTCCCTGAGCTGACCCATAGAGTCACAAAGCTTAATTATATTTCATCATTGGTTAGAAGCAATGTAACGTGCATATTTACTCATAATCATTTCCCCCGTCTCTATTCCCATTTCTCATCTTTTTACTTTGCAAGATATTTGGATCAGAAAACAGGGTTTAATTTATATTTGCATAGGATGTTATCATGATGGAATTTCCTCCTCCCTATCATTGCAGTCATCATGAACAACAATAGCAATAAACAGTAACACAGAAATGAGTTATCTTTTTGCACTGCTCTATTTTCCTCCAAATTAACATAGAGCATATGGTAAAATCTATACAACCTGCTTTTTTTCCTGTACTCTGACAATTCTGTCATCTACCAGAAACAGTAATATGTTCAGCTAAAATATAATGAATAAAACATGAAGCATGTAAGTTAAACTGACTTATTCCCCTGTCTTTTATCTCTGTTCTTAGTGCACATCAGTATTTTATTCTTTTATAGAAGCCGTAAAACATTTTATAAATTTCAATATAATGAGTGTTGTAGTCAAAAGACATGAAAAGCAAGGATGTGCCAATGAATTTGCAGCTCTGCTGCAGTGCGGTCACATCTCTGTGATAAATATACTAATACAGTGCTCTACTCACAACCTATTATTCAATTCATTTCCAATTTGCTGAAAACAGATATGTACTGTAAGTAATAAGCAATTCATTTATTACCTTAAACTTGTGCAATATACTGCTTTGGAGCCAGGAGGCTTCCTGTTGAAGTAATATGTAGGTGTGAGTGCACGCACATAGGTGCATTACTGTTTTCACACCTACATTCAATATGTATAAATGTATCCACCTGCTTTTTCCAAGAATGATGACAATTTCAAGCTTCTGAAAATCAAAGTCTTTTCAAGAAAACAATTAATGTTTAGAGCAAAATTGTATTTAAGGAAAATGTAACTGAGGATACAACAGTTCTAATAACATGTACTTGACTGTAAAAAAATGTAATGACATGACCCTGGTATGCCTAATTTTAGTTACAAATAGCTCATTGATGGGATTCTATTATTCTGACAAAATAGGCTTGTGATTGCCCTATAGAACAATTGATAGACTATAATTTGGAGTACTTTAGAGGACTCTGATTCTGGTTTTCTGCATTTCAAGCACTGCAATTTGGGACCCATAGTTCAGGGTCTGTCAGTATTTCAGTTTACTATAAGCTTTGATTTCTCAAGTGTTTATATTTCTGTTACAAATTTTACTCCAGAAATTCAGCAAACAAAGCATAGGCCAGAATGGAAATAAATAGTAGCATACTGCCAGCATTGGTTCTGAAGTAGTTCATGCACTTAGTATTCCAAGAGAGTAAGAACAGGCTGGTAGATAGTTTTAGAGGTTTTTCTTTAAATAGAAGAGCAAAGTAAGGAAAAAAATCCCTACACAATATTTTCCTTTCCAGTGGCGTGGTGCAGCCATTCTTTACATGTTTTTACCATGTAAAATTATGAAAGTAATTATATTTAAGATAGCATCAGATAAATTAATAACTGCTAAACAGTCTGTACTTAATTCTTAGACTTACATAAATCGTGATTTTGGTGGATGACTCTTCACCTTAGAAATCAGGGATTTGGCCAAGCTGTGTAAACTCAGTTAAGAAGAATTTGTCATAGTTTAATGGAGCTCAGCACCAATGGATAAGAAATTTATAGCTTCAGCTCAGAAATACAGTAAACTAAGATTTAATAACCCGATATACTTATTTCTCCAATACTTCAAAACAAAAAATAAGGAGCAATAGAAAGTGAACCAGATCTGAAAGTGGTAGCCTGTGTCACTTTTTCTTCCAGTCTCTCTGATGCCACATCAAACTCGCCAAACAATACAATCACGTTCTCAAAATACTTTTAATGATACTTCCAATTAACTTATTCTAATAACTTAAAAGACTTTGTGACTTTTCACCTAAAAATGGAAAGACTCTTAAAAGTCTTAGCTTTTAATGATACTTCCAATTAACTTATTCTAATAACTTAAAAGACTTTGTGACTTTTCACCTAAAAATGGAAAGACTCTTAAAAGTCTTAGCTGTTTCCTTGTTAATCGTGGTTTCCATACTTTAAATATACAATGTGTTTCTTCAAGTTATATGAAAAGTGAATAATTGTTCTCTCTTATTTACAGAGTATTCTGTAGTAGTGTTTAATGGCAACAGGGTCAAACTAAAATTGCCACTAAGCCTAGAAAACATGGAAAACATAATTCTACTGCTCTTCATGGTGTGTAAAGTATCAAGAATTTAAAAAATGGCATAGGAATTATCCAAAAAGGGAGATTGCTAGATTGCTAGATGTGTATTTCTTTCACAGTGGTGCTTTTTCTGGACTCTCTCCCATGTCTATTTCTCTGTCTCTTGTACTGGGAACCAGAAATGGACACAGCACTCCAGTTGTGGCTTCGCTAAGGTTGAGTAGAGGGGCAGGATCATGTCCCTCATCCTTCTAGCAATGCTTTTCCTAATGCACCCCATGATACTGTTGGATTACTTTGCCACAAGTGTACATTGCAGATTGATGATCATCTTGGTATGTACCAGCACCATCAGGGCCTTTTCTGTCAAGCTGCTTTCCAGCTGGTCAGCCTCCAGCTTGTTCTGGTGCATGGGATAATTTACCCCAGGTTCAGGACTTTTCATTCATCTTTGTTGATCTTCATGAGCATCCTGCCAGCCTCTTTCTCCAGCCTTCTCATGTTCCTCCTGATGTCAGTAGAACGCTCTGATATGTCATGTATCACCACTCTTCCCAGTCATGTATCATCTGCTAAGTTGCTCAGGGTGCATTTTGTTTCACCATCCAGGTCATTAAGGAAAATATTATACAGTATTGGCTTCATTATTGATACCTGGGGTACCAATCAAGTCTCAGTAGCCACTCGCCTTCAACTGGACTTTGTGCCACTGATTAAAACAACTGGGCCCAGCCCTTCAACTGGTTTTCAACCAGCCTCACTATCCACTTACCAAATGTACTTTTTCAGCTGCTCTGTGAGGATGACATGGGAGACAGTGTCAAATGCTTTATTGAAGGCAAGGTAAAGAATGTCCAATGTCCCCACCTCCTTGTCCACCAAACCAGTCACCTTATTGTAGGAGGTTTTAGGTTGATTATGCATGATTTTCTCTTCATAAATCTGTGCTGACTGTGCTGACCCCAATAAACTTTGTGTTCTTCCTGTGCTTAGAAATGATTCCTTCCCAGGCACTGAGATGAGGCTTACCAGCCTGTATTCCCATGGATCTTGTTTTCTTGTTTTTCTTGAAGATAGGAGGGGAATTTGGTTTCTTCCAGTCTTCTGGAATATCTCCCAGTTACCACAACTTTTCAAAGGTGATTGATGCTCGCCTTACAAAGGTATTAGCCCTTTCATTTGTGGGTACAAACCCATCAGGCTCCATGGACTTACGTATGCCCATCTTATTGGAAGTGCTTCCTAAACCTGGTCTTCCTCCACAAAGAGTAAGTCTTGCTTGTTCCAGATCCCTGGTCCAAGGGGCCTCAGGCTCCTGAAGCCCAGTTTTGCTGGCCATGACTAAGGCAGAAAGGTGTTCAGTACTTCAGCCTGTTCCATGTTACTTGTCCCTCATTTTCCTGCCCCATTCAGCAATAGGCCTACATTTTCCCTAGTCTTCCTTTTGCTGTTTAGGTACTTTATTGCCCTTGCTGTTTATTTCCACAAATAAATCTACATATGATTTTTAAACCTTACTAAGACCTGTAGTTATTTTCCTCATAGGCTGGAAAGGAAGTTTTTACTTTACTTTTAAATACTGGGAGACGCTCAGGTGAGGGTCTTCCATGCCAACAAAATTTGTGAGCCTTTTGCAATGTATGGGCCTCATATGAGCTAGGATTCCTGCTAAATTAGAAGTATGGTAGGGCCATAAAAAGTTAGTGTTTGAAAATTCTGGGGTTACCCAAGAGTGAAACACGAGGTCACATAGTTAGCACCAAGGCTCTCAGTGGGATTTAATTGAATGAAAATGATGTAGCATGTGCTGTCAAGTTTTGACTGCATAGTAAAGCCCAGGATGCATGATTAATTTTACTGGCAAAGAAAACTACAGATAAAGAACTAAAAGTACAAAAAATGCTTCTGACAACTGAAATCCACATGGGGAAATAAGAATGATAGGTAAGAGTTACTGAAGTTAGGACATAGCTTTATTATGCTATCCTTATGAAAAAAATACAGCAAGATCATTAGCAGCCAGCAGGGATAAGTAGCTCAGTTTTATTACTCACAAGAAACATTCAAAATATGTGAACATATGCTTTAAAATGTCAGTGCCTCATTCTGACCTCTTCTTGGGCTGTCATAATTTGTTACTCTGATATCCTAATACATTTTAATTTCTGCCATCTTTTGGAAACTTCCTACAGCACAACACTTGCAACAAAATTGTGAAGTGTTGATGGTGTCAAAGCATCTCTCTCAAATTGATGTCAAAACATCAATTTTTTGTCAAAACATCAAATATGCTGTCCTAATGAAATTTAGGACTGTAACATAATGCATAGGCATGGGTTTTATTTCCATCTTACAACTATGAACAGGATTAGAAGCCATAGGATGCTCACTGGCCATTCTGGTGCTGCTGCTGCAATACTCTTACACTGTGGGGCTCTCCAAGAAGGTGTCCTGGGTGCAAGTGTTCAAACCAAGCATTTAAAATGGTTCCATTTCCCACTGTTGTCTGAAGTGTGCCAATGCTGCATTTTAAACAGGGCCTCCTCTGTCATGACATTTCACCAACAAACCAGTGGGTAATTCTTCCCTTGTGCGAGGCATACATCCCACTGCAATACAGCACTTTGAGGTGGTCAGCTGACATTCATTTCAGCATGGCAGCATGCTGGAGCAAGCTCACAGGCATGGGACACTGGCAGGGTGAAGGAGGGCTTGGAGAAACGGAGCAGTGATGAACAGCTGTGACACCAAGCACCCAGCTCATCTTACTGACTCTGATCACAGGTGGAGTCTGCAATCAGGTCTGTAACCCATATATAGGTACCCAATGTTTTCCAGATGCTGGCTGAGCAAACACTTCACGACTACAACTGAAAGGGTAAGCTTTCTCTTCTTTTCAGTTCCTAGTATATAGCATTCACATATAACCTGATTTTTATTCCAACAACAGAGTTTTAAATAGAAAAATCTGCAGTTAAAAGGGGCAACCTTGTTGTATAAGCCTAAAATATTAAATTCACTTTTGAGAAATTAGTAGATCCAGCATAACCTTTTTTTGCCACCTGCACCTCCCTCCTCCTTTACCCTCCCCTGCCTTTTTTACATTTACATCTTGATACATTACATATGGTTAGCTTTTTAATAGCAATATATAAATCTAGTTCACCAGGTTATCTCTTACTGTAAGTCAGAGCCAATTTTTTGTGCATAGCAATAAGAATAGCTTCACACACAAAAAATCAGATCTCTTCTCTCTTCAGTGAAGAAAGAGCAAGCTCACTTTGCTGCCCTCTCTGCTTTGAAGAAAGATTGAGACTTACATTAGAACACACCACACAGAATATAGTGAACAGAGAGAGATGAGTATCCTAAGACCACGTCACATTATGAGCATTTTCGGTTGCCATGACCCCTTTGCAATGTTTGCTAGATATAGGAAAAGACACTGGAATGGAAGATGGAGAGTTAGCCATAGAACTAGAAAAATGTAAAAATGTACTAAAGGATTCTGCATTAAGTGCCATCATATATAACTGCAGCAGATTTTTATCTTTGCATTAATTTATAGCCTTTCTAAAGAAGCAAGGAGCTGAATAGGCACCATGCCTATAATTACCTTAAGCAAGTGAGATCATGCTAAGTGGTATACTTAGTGGGGAAAATTAAACTGCCTCTTTTTTTTTTTTAACTGTAAAGCAAACCATTATGTGGTGGAGCTTTTTCAGGGACATCTTAAAACTGTACCATATAAAAGACCCCATATAGAGGAATAACCTCAAGTAGGTTCTCTCCTGGAGGCTGATTAGATCAGACAGACTAAGGAAGCAAAAGGAAAACTAAACTGACAGGCCTTGGTACCATCTTAGCAGTGCTAGAGGAAGAAGAGGAAAAAACTGATCCTGAGTGTGGTGAAAAGCCACCTCTACCTGCAAGGGATTTTCTGCAGGGTGAAACTGGGCAGGCAAGATCTCAGTATACACCCAAGAATCCTACCTGGCCTCAACTTTAGGAAGCCAGTTAACCAGAAGACAATATAGCATAGTTGTCATGGATGCCTCATTTCTCTCATCATGAAGGATTTATCTTTTCCTTTGGTGGAAGGATAATGATTAGATCCCAATGGATTTGGATGGTACTGCAGGAACTGATACCAGAACAACAGACGGCACTACAACTAGATAAACTTTATGCTCTTTCATTCAAATCTTCACAGCATTGCTTGGAAGTTGTTTCCTACCATATATCAGCTGAACCTTGGCCTCTTACCTGAAAATTGACAGCAAAATTTTGAAGCCAGTACTAATGTAAATAAATATCTTCCATTTTAGAGGACAGGACCATTTCTTTAGCCTAAGACATTTTCTCAGTGATGTTTCCTGTCATCCTCCTGTTTAATGAGCAAATGAATAAGGGATAATGAAAAACAATTACCTTTATATCTTTTCTTCTCAATACAGTCCCTAACTTCCCCAGATTTCAGCACACATACAGAAGCTAAGAGATGAAACTTAGGAAAAAACAAACAAAAAATTGTCTTCATATGAAAAAACAGTGGAAGTGTTTAAGGAGAAAATTGTGGAATTCTGTTGGGAGCATAGGAAACCTCCTTATCAGTGAAGTTCACACTCTCAGTGCAATGACTAAACCATTGTTCTCCTGAAGTTTGAAACTACATGATTCCTAGTTCTAATTGATTTCTCTGATTTATGCCTGAATGGCCCACTTCTCCTTTAATATTAAACCCTACAACCAATTTGCTATTTCTCTGCAATAGAACTAATTTCAACACGCTGTCAAGTGGGTTTGCTGGAATTTATAAGTAGAATTTGCATAGAATGGAAGAGCTTGTTTTGTAAGTGGGAGAAGTTATTCAAGTGCTAAAAAGCTTCTGAAAAAACCACAGCTCTACGACTACAAAATAAATGACAGCAAATCAATTGCTCCCTTGGAAAGTTGTCTGGGAAAACTTCCTGTAGGTAACAGCTTGGTGTTCAAAAGCAGACAAAAAAGGCAAGAAGAATGCTAAGACTTATTACAGAATGAAGTAAAAATCAAAGATTTTTAAAGTAACAGTTGCCACTACAGATATGCATGTTGCCTCACGTTAGAATACAGCATGTATTTCTTCCTATCTCATCTCAAAAAATAAGAGGCTAACACGGTCTTGGAAGAGGACGGCTAAGGGCTAGTAAAATACAAGCTTTTAACCGTGTGATAAACTGGCAGCAGCAATGAGTAGGCGTTGTTCCTTCAGTACAGAGGTAAAATTAATTCATTGCCACCATTGCCACCACTGCCACCACCAGGTAGCAGGGCCAAAACAAAAAGAAGTCCTTCCTCGTGCTTTTCCACTATAGAGATCACTACCTTTAGGTTTTAGGGCAAGGCAAGGGAATAGAAAGCAGAACAGATTTCAAAACAGAGTAGAAAAACTACAGGCAAGATAAACATGACTGCCCCCTCTCAGTCAAGAATTTCTTAAACTACTGATGTAGACTGTCTACTGATGAAAGTAGACCATCCTGCACTTAGCCTGTTCTTGAATGTTTTCCCTAGGCGTCTGATGGATGCCATGAAACTTGAGGTCTGATGCAGTTCTCACCTGTTTTTGATGGTGCCCTTTTTAGAAAGCTGTTGCCAGGGAACAGCAAGGAAGGGCTGCTCTGTAACGGAAGAGTTCCTGGTAAGCTAGAGTGAATCAAGGCAGGCAGGGCATGAAACTCACTGATAAGTCCCACAATACCAAGAAAGATGGGCCATGCCTGTCTGCTGCTCTGCACCATCAGCCAATCTGGCAATAAGACAGGTAGCAGATCAAGCCAGAAGATGAAAACAATGGGTCAAGACTTGAATTAGTGAGGCACATTGCCAGACACTGGCCAAGCTGCAGTGTAGCTCAAATATGAGAGGAGAAGCCTGAAAACAAAGAGGTGGAGAAGCCATTGCTTCCCATAACTCTTTCTTACAATGTTCTCCACACATCTCTCTGGTACAAGGACAGGCAGCTGCACCAAAAACTGATCCTTAGCCCAGGCAACTAAACCACTAAGGGCAGTGAGAAGTGACAGGCTGCACTCGACCTGATATTTGTTTGTACAGGGCTTTGCTTGCTCCACCAACACATTGACTGTGCTATGTAAGCTTTCTGATGCATTTCAAGCATAGGAAAAAAATCACTTATTTTTAAGGGTTGAACTCCATTTACCTAAGAATTAGACTTCCTTGTATTGAGTGCACACATTTCTGCTCCATTCTCATTATAACACTGGTTTCAATAGAACTTTTCATTTCATTTAGAAAGAGCACACTATGATAGTGGCTGATGTGTTTCCTTTTAACATTTATAGCCTATTATTACAATCTTCTATACTGTTGGTTCGCATAACCTTTGAAACACATTCCTTTCAGAAAATTGCCAGTGTGACAAAATTTAGGTCGCAATATATGACATTTTTCTTTGGTCAAACATATAATTAATTGCTAGTTCAATTCAAGAACAGCAAACATAGGTTGCTGGTTATTTTTTACCCCTGTCTGAGGGATATATTTTGTTTTAATTACATCTTAAGCTGGTAGAAGCAGATCTGTTATTGAGATGATGGCTGCCTCAACAAATCGTTTACTGTGCAACTACATTCATGTTGGCTTTCAGATTCAAAACAGAAAATCATTCTCACACCCAGATTTCATTATTTATTCTTATTTATTTATTATTAGCAACTGCCCTCTTAAAAGAAAGACATAGAACTAGAGTTTGAGAGATGTATGGTTCATTAAATACTTACATTTATTAGAAATTTCCTTAAATTTTTATGGTGCCAAAATGTTTTCAGAATCTCCTGGTTTTAACAAAAGAGCCATCCTAGTTTTAACATGTGAAAATTGCTTTATTCTTTATATGTTCGACACCCCAATTTGGTGTTTGGCACATTTTTAAAAAGTACAGTGAGGGTTTCCCTTTGGAAACAAAGTAAACTGTATTATTTGTGCCTTAGCTTCACCTCTCTTCACACTGATTTGATTTTTCTCATGAAAAAAGAACATCTAACTGTATATTCTTTTTACCCCAGGAATGTGAAACAAGAATGAGGAGGAGCTGCACACAACTCTGTGAAGGTGTTGCTACAGTGAAGGAGGAGACAGTTTATCCACAGGAGCTACAAGGCTGAAGGGAAGAAAAGCAACTCACTAGAATTCATTATGGAGATAGCTACCGTATCAAAGAGGTTGAGAATAAAGTTCTACCTCTTCATATTTGATAAAGAACTAAAGGCCTTGAAGAAAAGAGTGTCAGTACAATATGTAACATCCTTCACCCTGTGGCATTTGTTGCCTCTTACACAATCTTCAATTGCCCCATCTTCAAGGAAGAGTATAAGTCAAGGGCAATTTAGAGCAACAGTTTCTGAATTGCCTTCTTAGCTATATTGTTCTACAGAAACCATTGTAAAAGTCCATGGAAACTAGCTGGTTGTCTAAAAGAAATTATCAGATTTGGTGTGAAAACACATCTCACTGGACCAGACTGGAAAGAAATTAGAATGGAAATGTGGAGAGGGAATTTCAGGTAACTTTTGGAAAAAAAATGCTATCATGAATGATTTGAGAAAGGAAAATACACTCTATTACCATAAACAACCTGTCTGACAAATGATGAAAGAGGTCAACTGTTTATAAGAAATTTGTATTTTCTCCACTCATTTAAAGCAGTCTCAGAAATTTCAGTCACTGAAAATAACTAGTGAGTACCAATCTGCTCAGGATTTGCAGGGATAAAAATGACTTCTGCATTTAAAATTTTTAAACTTTAAAACTTTTAAATGTGATCAAAGGCCTTTTATATGGACAATATATACTAGCCTGAGGGCAGTTCACAAAAAGAATACCATTTTAATCAGATTTAGAAATAAAATGTGGGAAGTTGTGCACATCACAAGATCAGGTAGGTTTTACCACTTTAATAATTTGAGTGAAATAGAGTATATACATCCTTTATTTCTCATCTATGAAAACACATTAGGCTGGATAAATAGGAGAGATTATACAGTACAGATTTGACACATAATTTTTAAATCATAGAGGAGGAATGGCTAGAGGACTATGTACCTTTATTTCAGCAAATATGATGATGAAATCTGGATGTTTTATCGTCAATATTACAAATGTCATCCACGTGTTATCAGCATTAATTCAAACATAAAAGTATGATGCAGTTATTGCCTAAAAGCACCAAGTTCATTATAAAGACAGCTGTTGGGCTGAGAGACATTTAATTAGATGAGCTGGCTACATTACTGAATGAGTTACTATTTCTGCTTGATTTGACTAACAAATGGCCTCAGAATGTTGTTAATCACCCATTCTTTTACAGGTTGCTTTTAGCAAATGCTGCATTCATTTGTAATCACCAGTGCACATGCTGTTTAACTTCTAAGGCACTAGAACCTGGCCTCTAAATAGGATTGGTGGTGGTAATTGTGAAAAGAGTGTGTAACGATATCTCAGAAAAGTCAGGCTGTAATTCCATTTCAAGCAAAAATTAGAGAAAGTGGTGCTTTGTTCACAATAAATGTTTGCACAAAGGTTACTTTTGACAACTATCTTCAGGAAGGACAGAGTCACAAAATCAATTAGATTTGAAAACACCTCTTACTTAAGTGCTTCTAACAAACACTTTTATAATGAAAAGATATCTTTGGCCACTGTAGGTACTATTCCATTAGTAAGAAAGCTAACGGTGTACACGTAAAAACTTAGGCAGACAAAATTAAAAGAATTTTTGAAAATGGTACCTTGACCCTTGAAGACTATTCTAAATTATATAATTTGTGATAGTTATCTTAATATTTATGACTCTTTTTCTTCAAAGAGGAAACACATGCAAAGTGGAGTTATATAGGCCAAAAAACTTGACTTGGGATCACAGAGCTCTGCACTACTACAGCACTTCCTCAGGTTTCAGTAAACCTTTTCAGCCCCATATCAGGAAAGCAGATAAGGTTAATGGATGGTGTATTTTCATAAGCATGTTTCTCAGCTTGGTTATTCTGCCCTTTAAAATATGAAGCAGACTCCCTGAAATCATATAAATAATAGTTTACCTGAGACCTTCAAAAGGGTGGTTGATGCCCTTGCCTTTGGCTGTATTTTCTTCACTGTGACAGATAGTAACAAGAAGAATTGCTCTGTGAACAGGTGATTAAAATAAAACAAAACAAAAAAAATCAAAAAAGGAAATGAAAAAAGTGTCTACCACCTCTTGCCCAAGCTTTTTCCATGAATACAAATGAAGCTGATAGAAACTGCAAGTGATGGGGAAGGATGATAAACCACTCAAGAAACGCACCACAAAGGGTAAAGTACAAAATAATGCATTTATCACCACACAACTTTTGTAAATTTTCTACAGAAGCCATACACTGTTCTGTCAGATGAAGTCCAGATTGGTTTTTAATTTTCCTCTTGACATATGCCAACTGTTAAGTACTACCAGAAATTAATTATTGTTATTCAACCTTGTTTTGAACTTCAGGTGGGGTAGTTCAGCTTTTATTTGCATAACAAAGTAGTAACCCTCATTTTGATTTTTGAGCTTTAATTCTTGCTTTTACTGTTATTGATGCTGGTTTTACTAAGTGTCTTTCTCTTGGGGAAGATTTTAAAGCTTTTCATAGTATTACAATTCAGTAACATAGTTCTGCCAACCAGCTTTTCAGGTATGGGTATGGCTATCAACAGATTTTTTTTCCCAGATTCTCAAGTAAGCAGAAATCAGATGAAAAAAAAAAGTGGCAAAAACATAACAGAGACTGAAGTCTACTTTAAAAATACACACTGACTCATCTTTCATGAATTACAGCCATCCTGCTTGCCTGTTTCCTACCCTCACAGTATGCTATCAATGTAAGTCCCTAACAACTCTGATCTGATGCCATTTACATCACAATACTCCCCAAATTCCTTGGGCAACAAAAGTGATGGAACACATAGAAGGAGTAGTACCTACTAGTACCATCTGCAACAAGTAGTGAGAAAATGACAAATACATTAAGCTACAAATATATTATCTATATCTACACCACATTATTTATAAGCTACAAATACACTCGTTTTGTAGGTTAAATTGAAAAACCACCACTTGTCTAGTGACTGGATGTGAGATTTCAATCATGTTTCATAAAATGTAGGATCCAATAACACAATTTGCTATTGTGCAAAGACCATGATATCCTACAATTCATATGGATATGAAGCAGATGGGAGCAATTATACAGAGACCATATGAAAACTATTATGAGATCTTTGGGAATCTCAAAATCAACAGCAGCAATTTGGTTGAATGTGGAAATACGTAACAAAAGGAACACCTTTTTACAGTAATAAACAAAACAGAATCTAGATATGCACCAGTCTAGTAACAGAAAAATTCATTTGCCTTAAGGAAGTGTTTCCTTAAGTTAACAGTCTGAACTGAACATTATTACATGGTTATTGTGGCTTTACTCCCTACTCTGGGAAAGTAATAATTCATACGAAGAAACACTGGAAAGACAACTTCTATAAATGATGGCAATTTTGTTTAAATCTTTTGCAACATTCATGCAAACACATGAGCAATAAAAACACTGCTAAACCTTTTGGGAAAAAAGGTCTACTGGATTTCAGGAATGTTTTCCAGATTCCTAAGCCTCTATTTTCCAACTGTTAGCTCCAACATGGACATGGAGATCACTATCTTCCCCTGTGGGACTCCTCATTGCAGCGATAGCTACAAAGTGGTGATGGAGAGTGTTGTCTATACAAAAAAAGATCCATAGACACCTTCAGCTCTGAAGTGAAACTTCCCCTGTTCCACCAGCTCTGCTTGCAGGACAGGCTGGAGATTAAATCCAGCAGTGAATGGAGCCTGGGCAAGGAGGCAGGGAGTCATAGCTGAATGCTTTAATTAGGAGATACAAAAAGTGCTGACACGGTCTTGGAGTGCACAGGGCTGGAGCTGTCTGAAAGGCCTCCTTCAGAAGACTTCCCTGCTTCCCTGCTGAATCAGACTGGGTCTCTGTGTGCCCTGTTCTCCATTCCAACATTTTGCTGGGAAGCAGCTTAGTCATGTTAAGGCACCTGTAGAAAAGAGGAGATCTGAGGGCAAAGGAAGAGGTGGTTGAGAGGAAAAGCAGTCCAGAGGAGGACTGGATCCCAGACAGTCTTTACAGATCACAAGATTGGCTGGGAATACCATGAGAATATTTCTGGTAAGGAGATTTTGGCATACACAGAACAGAGAACTGTGATTCCACTACAGAGATACCAGTCTATATCATCTATCAGTGGTGGTTACATACACTCTTCCCATCACTTTGAATTGAAAGAAAATCATCAGGTTTTGCTAAATGTTTCCACGTTGGAAACTATGCTATTGAGGATCACTGCAAGCTGACAAAGGCTCCCAAGCAGAGGGAAGAAAACCTCATAAGCAAATGTGCTAACAACTATAGCTTTGTATCCACTAAACTCTAAAGGACGTACTTTGCTTCAAATAGATACATTTAGTAAGAAAATTTTAAAGATCTTATCACAATTGCTTATGCATAACGCATACTACTTTAGATCCAATTTTGCCTTCAAATACCAGGATCCAGTTCTCATAGAACAAAAAAAAAAAAAAATATTACACCTAATTACTAAGAGAGAAAATGGGTAGCATGCTGAGATTGGCTAACATTGCTGAGTTCAGCAAAGTTAACAAGGACAGAATTTCACTGAGCATATCTCAGCTTCCTTGACTTTACCTTTCCATTGACACAAAACAACCTATTAATTCTCAGTTATTCCCCTGTTTTTTGTTTATTGCATATAATTTCTTCTGTTACTGCAATTTGCTGCTTGCTAGGCTTCCATCCTACTCTTTTACATGTGAATAATGTAATACATCTTGTCACTGATAACATCAAAATCTTACACATAGTTGAATAGTGGTACAGATTAAATTGGAAGGTACTATTGTTTTCACATTATTTGCCTGTTTTTTCCTAGGACTATGAGTAAGGAAGCATTTTATCACTTCATTCAAAAATTACACATGTAGTAACCTACATGTTCAATAGTTTTCACTGCTCTGAGGTTATGTAGAGTGGAATGATCATCCATTGATTTAACTCATATGGACAAATCCCATTGTACATTTTCTTTGCTTTCTGTTTCACCAGAATTCTGTGGATATTAAAATTGTCATTATCTACCCAAAGGCAGTTTCAAAATACCCACAGGCATCTTGCTTAGTCACTGCTTCAGGCTTTGGGAAAAAAGTAGTGCCATACAAAGCTGCAAAACCTATAATATATATGTAGAAAAAAAAATCTGTCATTTTGTGGTATTTCAACCTGTAAGACATATGCTGGAGCTCTAAAGCTGCCATTGGTAAAACAACCTTAATATTCCTATGAATTCTTCATAAAAACTTGCTAGCAGAACCACATTGCTTAAGGCAGTCCTACATAAGACAGCAGGTTGAAAGATAAATGGGTCCCTGGGCTGAAACTGATGATTTTTCTTAAGTATGAGTGATTATAGCACAATTTCATGAGCTTCTAGCAAAGACTTTACAGTGCCAACTGGTAATATAATACCAGTGTGGCTAAATACACACCATGGCTTAAAAAGTCCTGATTCTGGGGACTGGAAAGAAAATTATGAACACATCTAAGTATCAAGCAAGTATTTACAAGATTATTTAGGGTAAGAGGCAAAGGAGAGTCTGCATCTTGAATCATGGGACACTCCCAAGGAATATGGAAAAATGGTGCTGGGAAGTCTCAGAATGCTTGCATAATTGTTGGGAGAGAGCACAGGCTGTGTTACTTATTACCTGCACTAATATGAAATTAAAGACATCAATTATAAACAAACAAACAAGCTTTTCTTTACAAACTTAGGAAGGAAGATATACTGTGGTAAATGAAATCTTAATGCTATTGAACATCTGACAACAGACTAGAAGGGTAAAACTAAACTATAATACAGAAAAATGTGAATTATTGAATTATCATTATTCTTCACTACTTACACAGAAGCAGAATCACTCATGCTAAAACAATAACAAAATATATTCTATTGAGTAACAGCTTCAGTGATGTGAAGTAGCAACTATTGCAGTGATCTTCCAAACTTTTTAGGGTGAGGTAAATTGTATCCAAGAACACCAAAAAATTAGCGAAGAAGATTGTCAATTTACATTCTCATACACTTGAATGCAAGGTCTTGGAATAAAATCTTTAGATAAAAGGACAGTACTGTGGAATCCAGCAATGGAGCAGTCTAGACTTGAAAACTGATGTTTCGTGTAAGAAAAGCAATGTGAGTCCCATGTACATAACAGAAGACTATAAAAATAAAACCTTGTGCCTAATTATACAGGATTAGTAAGATCTTTACTTATAGTACTGTTCCTACTTCTGCCTACTACACTCAAACTCTTGCCATGAGCAAAAAAGGATATATATGACAAGTGGAGGTAAAAATTCCATGCCAGTCCAGCTAATGCTAACAGTATAATAATTCAAATTGTCTAATTAATAGACAAAAAAATCTATGAAGAATAAAGTTAAGTTTGTATCCCCTTGTGGCTACTTTTATACATTTCCAACCATAGTCGTTTTTCTTTATTCCCAACCTGAAGGTTGAAAGTTGCACAATAGCCATCCATAGCTGCAGGTCACACAAAGGGCTACTGTTTGTTACAGGGGGCTTCTTCTGTGGAATTGACCAAGAGGAAATCCATCCAGAGCAGGCATCACTCCACACATGGCCACTAGCAACTGTTATCCAAGGTACAAATAGGTCAGGCCAAGCCAAACCCAGACATGCCCTGGGACCCTGTAGTCTCAGGCCAGCACAAAGCCTCTATCATGATTTCTGTCACTAGTAATGGCCAAAATCATGTGTCTGGGCTACAAATCTACTTTTAGAAAAAATAACATTGATGAATTCCAAAAGAAAGAACTATATGAGTTTAGTAAATTCACCTGTTTATTCACAGAACCTTCTTGTGTGCACAATGAAGAAATTTGTGAGGAGAACTTTATTTTTTGCTTTAGGTAGAAAACTGGTACTGAGAAATGAAAGCTCCAAGTTGAAGCTAGACAAATTCAGGATTGAAATAAGATACATTTTTTTAACTCAGAAGAAAATTAACCACTAGTGAGCAATTATCTGAAGATTTAGAAGCTTTCTATATCTTGAAATAAACAGATGAAAATTGTCCTTAAAAAAAAAAGAAAAACAGGAAGAGAAAAGCTAAATAGGAGACGATATCACTTATGAAGTATGCATGTAGTAAAATTATTTATTTTCTGTAATGCAAGATGCTTCAGGTAAGTGGTTTTACCGGGTTGTTCTGACTGTAATCCATGGCAATCTTTTCTTTGATTCCCATAGAGTGATTTCATTTGCCTACAATTCTAATGAGAGATTGTCACCGACATTTTGTGGTCCCTTTTCTTCCCAGGGAGAAGCACATTCTCAGCACAGTTTCTATAAACAATCTCTGAGCTGTGTTCTGTTCAAGGACATTGTTCCTCTGGCCCGTCTGTGAGAGGAAGCTGGTCCTGGTTATCAGCTTTTCCCTTTGTAGTATCACACGGACAGAGCAGCAAGGAGAAAGCATCTGAGCTCTGTACATGGGCACGATATAGCCCAAGCCTTCTGAATTATGGAGTCATCTTAATAATACCATATCATATCCCTAGGACAGACTTAATTTTTTTCCATTGAGTGGTATCATCAGTACGTTTTAGCAGGGAACATTTTATGCTACTTTATCAATTACACCACTATAGTTGAAAGGAATTAGAGCAAACGGTCTGAATAATCAGAACATGAGGAAAATAATGACCCAGAGGATGACTGGACTATGTCATGAGTATGTGCCAAAATGTTGGGTTTTTTTCCTGTCTTCTGAACACCAAGTAGAAGTAAACTTTGAAAACTAACATTAACCAGCTCAAGTTGACATTTATATTTGAGTTCCTGTTTTATAATACAATAGAGTACCTGGGACCTTAAAAAATATAGATTTTTTTCACAGCCTAGATGCAGTTTTTTCTGTATTTCTATTAACATGTGTTTTTATCCAGTATTTCCAGAATGCCATGGCAAGAATCATGACAAGTATGTATTATGTAGAAGTTGTGACAGATCACTATCCCATTATTTTAATTTCTGCCAGTCATTTTGAAGGTAAAAACATGATACAATTTTTAAAAATTAATTTCATAGTGTATTTGGCCTTTACATTTTCTCTCTTGGTAAAGGGGCTTCCTTCTAAAACTTCTCTGACCCAAGCCTACTATTTGTCTACAATTACCATAAAATTAAAATATTTAGAATTCATTCCCATAGGAGCTGAAAATGGCTAATGAATAGTCTATGACTATTGATCATATAACTAACTAGCATTTAGAAGCACATTCAACTACACAGAGAAAACACTTTGTAGCCCCTGCCACCAATCAATTACTCTTGAAGGAGAGAGAAGTTGATCTAAAGGTTCCTTTCATTAAAAAAAAAAATCAAATATCAGCACTGGAGCCATAAGTACTTTCTTCTTTGATATAGCACTCACAATTTGTCCATGTGCTCTACCCAATTAAAACTGTAATAGAAACAACATGGACTTACAGAGTAGACAATTTTAGACATGCACCAAATCTAAAGCAACTTGTTCCCTTATAAGAGCCTAGGAGCTCTGTAGAGATCTAGGAGCAGTATTTGACTTTGGTATCTGGGTCTTTTTACCTCACTTAAAAGAACATAGTTATTGATCATATAGGATTAATTGATGCAAAAACCCTTTTTTTCTTTTCTGTGTACAACTCTGCCCTCTGCCCCAAGGATTTAGCTTGCGCTTAAACCATTTAAACAGCTATGTGGCTTATATGTCTGTCTGGTTTAAAAATCTAGTTTCCTATTTTTAAGTCAATTTACTCTTCATACTGACCTAAGATCTCTGTAGCTACAACCCACTGTCACTTTTTAGAGCAAAACCAGTAAACTTTGTAATAAAAGTAGAAGCTCTGCCAAGACAAGAAAAATCGCTGTTCAAACCCTTCAAACCTTTTGTAAAGCAATGCCTACAGGTTCCAATTCTGCTTTTTAAGCCTGCAAACACTTCACTTTTTAAAGTTCTACACATTCCTCAACTCCTTCACTAAANCCCTCTCTGCCTCCCTCCCTTCCTTTCCTCCTCTCTCTGCCTTTCTTTTCCATTCTCTCATATTCTACGATAATAAATTACCTATTTCAATAGAGGCACAGACTTTTAAAAAAGTATTTCACATTACAGTGATTAGCAACTGCATTTTCCTTGACTGCTTGTACTTTGGTAGGATAAAATAAATGAGCCCATAGGTATACATCTGTTAGGTTTAAATAATACATGAAAGTGACTGGTAGCATTAAAAAAGAAGAAAGGATATTTTTCAAGGACAAAATACTGTGTGTTCAAATGTATTTCTAACATTAAATACTAGCATTATACACTTAAATCAGGAACTTTACTTCTTTAAAAGCATAATTATACTGTTCAAAGAAAACTACTGAAACTACTGTGTACTTTATGAAATTATACAATGCAACTATACTTTGCAGCGCATATTTCATACAAACGACATTATGAAATGTACCACAGAGATAAATAATAGTTACACAGTCAAATAACAAACAATAGAAGAGAGAAAAAGTTAAGTTATGAGAGATGGAGAAGAATGTCTTCTACAAAATTTGAAAGGAAGATAGAGTCAGTAAGACAGATATAAAGGCATTTCTAGGAGGAAACAACAATAAAATGAAGCTTTTCAGAACAGCTAAAATAAGACTGTATAAATAAGATACACAAGGTCGCTACTATGTAAGCAGATGAAGGAGAGTAAGTTACAGCTGCAGAGTTAAAGTCATCATTTATTTTCTGCCATTTCCTGACTAATGTTCATATGGTCAGTGAAACATTGGAAAGGTGAAACATGCTGAAAACCACCAATGTAAAAGTATGAAAAATTGGCAAGTCATGCCGGACCAAGTGCTGTCAATACTAAACATGCAAAATAAATGTCAGGGGGGTTATTTGATTAAACACTGGAGTAGTTAACCTTTGATGATGATTGATATTGAGTGAAAATAAGAAACCACCAGAGGAAAGCCAGTATGCTGAAAAACTTGTTACTGTTTGTGGAGGTCCTGAATCAAAGAATCAGATATTTATAAAAGAACAAATATGATAGCTAATAGCCCCTTGAGAAATGCTTCAGATTAGCAAATTTAATACAATGGGCACCATACCATGTAGGAGAGATCTTATCATAGTATTAGTACAAAACATAATTTTAAAAGGTAACTAGGCCTTTAGAGAGGATAAAGGCAAAAGAAACATCAGTAAATTCTACAATGAACAGTGTTGAATCTGAGAAAGGAGTAATTTTGTCTGTTGAGTTAATGATTTTGATGTCAGTTTGTGTAATAGCACCAAGTTAGTGTCTGTCTGGAGTTTATTGAGCAACCACAGGTGAACAGTCAGAAGAAAGGTGTACAGTACTGTAAAAACTGCAGACATTATGCTATTGAAAAGGCAGATAAACCCCTTGACATAAAAGAGAAAAAGAGCACATATTGCCTTTCATGTTGAAGTGAAAAGAAACATTATAGGAACTGGATATCTTCTTTCCCCCTGAATTCTCTGTAGGTTGGTATTCTTTTTACTAGAAAAGTGAAAAGACAGGTGAAAATAACAACTACCTTCACTAAAACTGACAGTGAATTTTCAGCTTTCTTTTGAAGAATAGGAATTTAATAGATAAGGTGTGTCAAAGACTCTCCTTGTGCTTGTGTACAAATTGACTAGCACCATCAGGTTTAAAATGTCTAGAAAACTTTTCAGTCTCTAAAGTTTTAGGAATTTGATCTGGAGGGAATCCAGCGTGTCCTGGTTTGAAATGGGAGTGTCTCACGGGCATGATGAAAATGGACATGCCTCTGTGAAAACACACATGTTAAGCTGGGATAAAACCTGGGAACTTCCTCTTTTCCCTCTGGCCAAAGCAAGGTAACATGCCCCGGCTGCCCCTGCCCCGCCCCGGCTGGTCCANTTGGTGGGGGGAGGAGATGTGTCCTGAAGAGTTTGTTTTGGTTTTTTTTCCTTCTTTCTTTTTAGTTATTTTTAATAAACTTTCTTCATGTTTTGCTTGAAGTTTTGAGCCTGCCTTGCTTTTCTCCTGATACTATCTCTCAGAAGATGAGTGAACTGGCAGTCTGCCAGCACTGAACCCACCACACTCAGTGGTGCATTGATTGGAAAACATTCAAAATTGAGAAATTCTAGAATTGGCAAACCAAAACTACTACACAGTGTTTAATAGAAATTCAGGAGGATAGACCAGTAACATCCTTACATAGGGAGCAAACGTTAAGTGAAAAAAATTAGAAGCCCTTCAAAACTGTGAGGCTGAATGAAATGAGCACTGAGAGTAAGATAGTGTTGCTATTTGACTCACATCACAGGTGATTTATTCTATATTTATTTAGGACTAATTATCCTTGTTTGCTTGTTCATTAACTGTCTGAAATGAACAAAGTAAAGAAAATTTTGCATGGTATTTCAATATGGAATAAATCTTCCATTTAGATGATAACTTCCATATAATTCATTTAATGTGCAGGATTTTTAATTATTTGAACTTCAAAAATCAAACTATAATATATTACATATTATGCACCACTTCTTCTCAAAAACTCTGAAAGCATTTAGCCTGCAATTACAGTATAGTAAGCAGTAGTTAATCTATCAATCACAGTTGAGTCAATATTTCTGAATCACATTTCACAATGTTGCCATAGAAATGACCATGTAAATCTGTGAGAAAATAAGGGTGAACATATAAAAATAAACCAAATAAATCCTTCTACAAACTTGTTTGAATCAATCTCTGAACAATGATCTACAAAAGCTAACACTGATTATATGAAATCCATACAGGGTCATACAGATTAATCACAACAATTGCAATGTTGTGACATGAAAAACTGTAAGAAGGACCAATGAAAGGTTCTGCTGAGATTTAAAAAAATCTGGCTGATACAGTAAGTATTTTTCTGCCAAAATAGAAAGTTGAAGTCAAAGTAACTGCTGCTGTGTATGAAGTCTGTCTTAACAATGAAACTTATCACAATGACAGAAAAATAGAGATGTTATTGGCAGAATGCACGGCAACAGATAAATGCAACAAATGTACAAACAACAGTTATATTTTCAAGAAATAAGAATCGACAGTTACCTTTTCAAGAAATAAGGATCAGATTTTTTTACAAGGCACAAAATTTTCTCTATAGGTCTGACATTCATAATACCTCAGAGAAATTGTCTGCTATTGTTATATCACATCAGTTTGATTTAAATTCTTGATTCAAGGGTCCTTGCAGGCAGTTGTCAAGGCTTTTGAATTCTAGGTACAATTACAAGCACATGATGTTTTTCATATCTAAGCACTTATTTATACTACGAGGTTAAAATCTCTTCTCCAACTCCCCCAGTGGACAAATATTATACTAATTGGCATCGGAACACTGAGTTTCTTACTCACAGCATTGTTTCTAATAAGAAAAATGTATAAATTTAATGAGTATTCACTGAAAAAAACCCTGCCAATGTAAAATGCGTAGACATCATTTGTATGCTTTTTCTAGAAATCAGAAAGTAGACTATGACAGTTTATCTCCCTCACTTGCCTTAAACCTAACAACAAACCAGCTGCGTAGGCTTCTTTGGATTCTGCTTTGTCTAATTTACACTTTTAAAAAAATAAATATGCCAAATTTTGCAAAATCGGTGTGCAGTTTGTATAGGGTACATACACTTAGCAATGTTAAGTCCAGCTTACAGGCTGTGGGCAGAAGCTGGCCTGAAAGATACTTCTGCTGGGCTTTTACATTCTCCTAAGTGATAATTAGGCACCTAACAGAGGACAACCAAGTAATAGAGCTTGACCAGACAGACGTTTCTGTCTGGATACGTTCTCTGAGACAGAATCAAACCTGTTTCTCCTACCACAGTCAACTAAGATGGAAAGGAGGACATGAGAAGCCTTGCATGTTACACTGCTTCTTCTGCTGCGGGTCTCAATATTGATCACTAAACTGGGACCCACCATTGATGGGGGACCCTCACTTGAACACATAAGCACACATGGGCGGAATTCCAGAGGTGCTAAGCAATCGAACTTTGGCTTCACTGGTAATCTCCTAACAAATAAGTCTCTTGTTTATATCTCTCATTATATACATTATTTAATATAGCTTTATTCGTCATAAAATGTCTTAATTTCTTAGTCCCTCATAAAAACATAATGGCCAGTTTTACTGGTGCGTCAGAATGTTACCTTAATTAACAACTTTAGAGCTCTGATGAAACAGCAAAAACCACAGCCTAAGACCAAAGAATAGAATTACATAATCTAGATGTCTCTTCAATATTCATTTCCTTTCTGCACTCTCCTTTTTCAAAACAGCTAATATAATCTAATCTACTGGTGACATTTACAGGGAATGAATGAAGACCTGTTTACTGAAACCTTATATTAGTTAGTTCATTTAAACTATCCTTCCAGGAAGATATCAAGCAAGTAGCATCTGACATATTCCTCCAAGGACTTTTGTTCTTTCCAATTTCATAGAAGAAATCTGGTTAGGTTTCAACTCAATTTCTCATCAAGGATTGCCACCTGCTTTTAATTTGATGCACAACAGAAATTTGCAGACTCACTAAAATGCATCATAAACTTTTTGTGCATTAGCTTTAAATCTATTCAACATAATGCAGGAAGGAAGATCAGTTTAACTGGAAAATATATTTGATATGGAACTGGATAGGCAGAGTTCAAATCTGTGGTCAGCCTCAATGTTTATGTGTCATCCTGGTCAGCCACCATGTGGCCCCAAAACTACTTATGTGCCTACAGAGAAACTTATATGGAAAAACACCATCTGGCTGCTTCACTACATAACAAGCAAGGGAAAAACCAAACCTCTCTCCACTCTCTTTGCTGTCAAACCCTTCTGCATCCTCCAACTAATCGTATCATGTGCTGAAGTACAATACAAACATTGTGTGTTAAGTTCTCCACTCATGACATACGTGTATGTTGTCATTTGAGATATTTCTAGGCCATAAAATTCTGCCTGCATTCATCTCAATACCTTGCTCAGTATTTTGTCTGTGGTTAGTCCCATTCTTCGATGCTTATGTCTGCTTATTTAGGCTACACAGAATTCAAGTCCCTCCCTTGTGACTCCATGCCAGTCACACAAACAGAGAGAGCCACAAAGCTTAGGGAACATTAGCACATGTAAATACTGTAAAGAATCTAGGCCTTAACCTTTCTCTAGCTGCATTTTCTTTAAAGGAAGAGGCCATGAGAAACACAACAGAAATATTGGGATACTCGGGAATTTAATATTGATGGCTAGAGAAAAACATAAAACAAGTAAGGTGAACCTGTTCTGTCTAATATGCTAGTGGCAGAAATGAATTTGATCACATTTATTTACTTTTAGGTGGCACTGTATTGTTCTGCAAAAGATCTGTGAAATCAGTATCTGGGAGAAATATACTGAACAGGAAATAATACCTTCCTTGATGGTTAGACAGTCATTTTTTGAAAGAGCCTAATCACTAGCAAACACTCACTACCAGCAGAAATACTGAAATAAGCACTTCTTTTTGAGAAAAGGAAGCTGGAGATACAAAGACACTATTAAGCCTAATGCACATATCTAGACATTATTACTATTACTAATGATTTTCAATGATGGCATAGTAATCTTTTTTTTTTCATGTTTTAAAGAGTAACCTATAACTACTACAAGACCACTTCTAACCTATTTGACTTATAACTCTATTTCTTTAGGCTCTCAGCAGTATTAATATACTGCATGAGTTCAATATGCTCATTTTAAAATTATAATGATTTCTGGAAAAAGAAAAAGGAATAATGTAAATCCAGCAGGAACTGTATAGTAAGGCAATTTCTGCTAAAAGTCAGGCTCCATCCACAAATTGCTATACTTATTTGTGGCAGTGTTTTATGCAAGATACTTATTTAGGAGACTTTATTGCTTGCCTGTATGAACAAGAGATGGACCTAACATTTTAGTAAGACAGACATTTGTTCAAAATTATTGTTACCGAAAGATATTGCCTGATTATGAAATGGTTATTCTATGGTTTAACTTCTTCATAACATATCCAGTAAAAATTCTAGTAATCTAACAGGACTGGCTGTCCTCCAGATGCACATATTTCTAATGAATGGGTTAAATTTACTCATAGCTTGATACCTGATTACAAATTCAGAGCTGTAGTCATAAAACTGGTCATAATCATAATTGTACTGTACAGAAAGAAAATGCCTACAAAATTTTTTTTAGTATTTGGAAAATATTTAGAGCATATTACATTATTACTTATTACAACATTATGTTATACATACCAAATATTAGCATGCCTACTAATTATAGAATATAATCAAATCTATTACAGTCAGTAGTAGACAGTCTACTTGTTTGGATTATGATTATTCATTTTCTTTTAGTGGGAAAAAATAGTAGAAGTATTGATATTCCTATCTGAGAGATTCATAATTAGTTAACAAATGCAAATGAGAGGATGATACAATTTTAGTCTTATTTAAAGATTAGTAGTAATACAGATAGTTCCTGAAACTTTGCATTGGTTAAATTTTCCATAAACTTTAAAATTGAGACAACAATCTGGTTTCCTTTATTTTTGAGAATGAATGTATAGAGACAGTTTCCTTAAGAATAGCAGCACTGTTCATCCAGGAGAAGATATCTTAATCACATAGAAATAAGCAATCTGCATAATATGTTAGTTTTTTCCGTTATGAACTGATGAGGAGCAATAAGTGATGAAAAACTTGAGAGAGTCATCAAAGCAGTTTGACTTCAGAACTCAGTTGAGTAACCAGGGAGCTAGTTTCAACAGTTTTATTATGGGATCAGGTAAATATTTAGCATCTAATCTTGTGAGAGTATAAATTTCATGTCCAAGAGAGAGCTTTGTGAATGTTTGCTCAGTGCTCTCATCTTCCCCACAGGAGAATGAGAATAAAATAATAATTATGTATGAATGTAATACAAGCTGCACATTCAATCAAGTCCCCTGAGCAAACTAATGTATGTAAGAAAAACCAAGAAATTAATTTCCACACAAAGATTTTGCTCATGACTTTTATAAATTATAGATTACTCCATTTGATTAAACTGTTCCTATATTAGTCATGTTGTAGCAGACAGCAAAAAAAGCAAAGGTTTTGCCAAAACAACTTGCAACATTATTTAAATATTGTTTTAAAGGTTTGCCACTATTATCGACTTTTCTTAAAATCCTTTCCCTGCTAATCTTATCAGATTAGTAAACATTAGCAGGTGTGTGCCTTGATGGCCGGAACCTCTGTAAACTGTGGCCTCACCTTTTAAAAAAGGATGTTAAAGTACTTGAATGCATCCCAAGAAGGGCAACAAAAATGGTAAAGGGACTGGACGACAGAGAGCCAAAAAGATCCAGGGCATGAATGGTGCCTTGGAGGTGCAATGCAGCAGGCAGGAACAGCACCACAGAGACCCAGAAGAGCCCTGACAAGGGCTGTGCTCAATGTCACTGAGGACAAGAAGCAACCCATGGGAGCCACCCCTGGGTCTACCCAGGAAGTCTATAAAGCTTCCTCCCACCAGATGGGAGGCACAAGGGCAGCAAGCCCTGGTCAAAATGGCCTAAAGGAGGCCAAGGGCTGTGCTCAATGCTGCAGAGGAAGGCAAAAGGTGCTGCAGGGGACAAGAGGCTGCCCATCTTCATGGGGCATGAGCAGTAGGCAGCAACCTGGCCAAGACTGCCCAGAAGAAACCTTACATCACATGCTCAATGCCACAGAGGAAGGCAAAAACCTGTCAAGGGCCACTGCCAGTCTTCCCCAGCAGCAAATTCCTTCCTGACCCTAAAGGCGGTAATCAGCTATTCCCTGAACAATGCAAGACCTGCCTCCTCATCCCACACATTGGGCATACCTCCCAGGAGAAGCCTGACTTCTATTCTGCTCCACCTGGGTCCATGTTAGGGTCTTCCAAGAATGAGCAAATGCCCTTGGCCTGATCCGTCTTGGGAGCAAGAATCCTTCCTGCACCTGGCAGGGTGCCAATGTGTGCTCCAGCACCGGGATCCCTTGCAACACTGCTGCACCTCTTTTCTTATGACTGCTGCCCCTGGAGTATGAGGACAGGGATTTCTGGAGTACTCCTTAAGGCATTCTCTTTGTGTTGCCATGGCAATCCAGCTAAGAAAATATTTCAGTCCCTCAGATGAGCTTTGAAGGGACCCTGCTGGGAACTGGTGTTGCAGTGGAGCACCTCCAGAAGACCTGTCCTGCCTCCAGTTCTCCTCCCTCAGCTTCAAGTGATTCTACCAGCTTTTCAAGGCCTTCTCTCTCATGTATTCTGGCTGGTTTCAGGCCAACTACGGCAGTGGGAAATGGGAGGATGCCCCCTTTTATCCTGTTCCAGGACACTGTGACTGTGGTATTGCAGAATGGTGGCACTGTGCCACAAGGGTGACAGGGTGCTCCATTCACAATTCCACTTGCAACAGCCTCATCCTTCCTCCAGCATCCTTGAGAGGAGGACCATTGGGATGCTGGCCCCAAGGCAGGAGGCCCAGCGTGCTGTCCCTGCCCTTGGTGATCATGCACTCAGCACAGCTGCTGGGCAACAATGATGAATTCTCTGCCACTTGGCTCCCAAGAAGAAACCCATGCTGTTACCTTTCTTTCAGGCCGTGGAGAAAAACAATCCTGCAGCTCAGAGGTTACCTCTATCATCTGTCAAGTTATGCAGAGCTCTGCGTTACATACTCCTCCCCCTCCTCAGCATATCTAAATGTTTACTGACTTAGCTCTCATTGTAGCACGAACAACAATGAACAAATAAACAAATTTTTCATGAACAAAAAATCCACTTTCTCAGGAAAATTATTTCAGTAGCCTACATTTTTAAATAATAATAATAAACAAGTTATTAGTATTCCTCAGAGTTAAAATGAAGGATTTTTTTTTCCTCTCTGTGCGGAGCTTACATAAAACTAAATACAAGACAAATAACAGCTGAGGATTTTCTGAGATTTCAAAATGTTAAGGCATCTGGCTACAAGATGAGGTACAACTCACAGTTACTTGATAGAGTCTTATAAGAATGGCATTGACTATTGTAACCTGTGTAATATAGGATAAAGTGAAAAAAAAACATGGCAAAGGCAATAAAATAGCATTCAAACCACCTGCATCTCAAACCATTGCAACTTGTTTAAAGAGTTACTGATTATTATGTTATTTAACAGTGATTTTTTTTTTTTGACACTTCCATGATCTAATCAACATCTTATTATAGCTTTCTGGTTTTGTCTTGGGGAGTCCCATTCTAACTAATTAGAGCTGGAAGGTCCAGCAATTTCTTGATGATAGCAAAGTACTGCATAGTTAAATTTTGCAAGTTACTGAAATATTTCCAGCTGCATGCAAGGGACAAGATTTGTTAACACATGGAAAACCTCAGCTTATTCAATTTTTAATATTTCTCATGCTTTCTTTTCCCTGATTTTGACAATGTTCCCCCCATCCCCTTTTTTGAGAATGGAGATTTTTTCATAGAAAAAAAATACTGCAAAAAACTAAGCTGTACTTCAAAAAGAAAGCTAATTTAACTATTCCTGTTTTGTGGTTAGCTCTGTAGAATTTGTAACCTCGTAGCTGTCTACTGATCTGTGTTAATAATACAGCAGTTGTAACTGTGTACTCTGGTACATAATGGACGAGTGCCACAGTGTTAAAAGCATTGTCATCCGAGGTATAATCTCTGCCTAAAAAGTCACGTTTTTGGACTGAGATGGATTATTATGTAAATGCACTTGAATGTCTCTCATTGAAAGGCAGCTCTCACCTCCATTCCCTTATAAAAAGTTTGTATGGTTACAAAGAGATGTGGGGAGAAGAAGAGGAGAGGGGGAAGGTGTATGTGGGAAGTGCCTTCCAGCCATAAGGCCAGGAGTATCTGCAGGCTGAAGTCATGGTATAGTTTCAGCCCTTCCCCAGTTCTACATAACTTCCTTTTTGTGAATTTAAGTTGAAAAAACTCAACTGCAAAGCAGATTTTGCTTCCAGTCAGGACATTGTTATATCGCCTGTTCCGCATGCAGAGCACTGCTGGATGATGTCTGTCTGTCTAACCACTGAACTGGCAGAGGGAGGGGAAGAGCAGCAGTGAAGGGCAGAATCCTAAAGCCTGTGTAAAGATCCAGAAAGGAAGAACTTTAATACTATCTGGCATGACAATTTTTAACTCCAGAGAAACTGTCTTGCTGCCAGTTACATTGTGGCCATATTTATGTACCAATATGCTTGCTGTTTTCTGTTATTTAGATGAATTATTTCAAACTTTGATTGGCAATCAAAATTCAGTTGACAGAATGTGGCTGTATGGGTTTAAAGCTGGATGCTGGCACTTGGTCATACAGAGTGTATCCCCACAGTAGGTATGTAATAATCATCCAGAAATTTTCTGCTGCATGTATCTGATTATTTAAATTAATCTTTAATGTGAAATTATTTTCAAAAACTGGCATCTAATTCATCTCCCTGTATTACAGAGAGAATCATGGTGTTTACACAGTCATAAAACACCAGAAACAGCCACATGAAAATTTTTCATTTCCCCCCCCATTTTTTCACGTGGAACACAGAAATTTTCATTAAAATTTACTTAGGTACTGCATAATTTGCAAAGGCAGATTTGACACTGTATTTTGAAATCATTTTAGTATCCCCTCATTGTGATTTTGTGATTAAAACCCAAAATTCTAGCCATGATAAAGTCAGGAAAGCTTTGGAATTCTCTGAGACTGCTGGGATAAATTAGTTGTGAGTAATAATTCCTGTTCAATGTCCTGTGCTTAATCTGAAAGTACAACAGTACCATCTGTACTGTAACAACAAGTTTGGTTGTTAATGTTAAGAAAAGGAGGTGAAAAGGGACCTGTGCTGTCACAAGCAATGCAGCATGTGCATCACTGTGACAACAATGCAACTTCTATTGCTAATGCAAGTATAGGTAATTAAGAGACAGATATAGGGATGATTATTTTTTTTCTCAGTAGGATTTTAACTGCCTATAATTATATATACCTGCATGAAATTATATGCATTTATACTATTTAACTACTGGTAAAAAGAGAATGTTCCTTAACTTTGGTGTTTACCTGTAATTAGATCTCAGCTTGCAATCTTTGCAATAAAAAAAACACTCAGGTGAGGAGGGGAGGACAAAATAAACAGACACTGGTTCAACACTTGTATCTCCCAAGTACAAGTGTAATACTCTAACATCACTATTCTCACATTTTTCAGAAGTGCTGGAAATAAGATGCAGAAACCTTTTCCATGTTAGGCCAGAGTTTAGCTTGGCAGAACCTGAGATTTTGGAACCAGTTACCCTCAGGCAGGTCACATGTAAAAACTCAACAAACCCTCAGTAACTTTTGTTATGTTCTCCCCTCCTTACTAAACACTCTGGCTAAATGATGAAAAATGCCACCATTTACAACTTCACCTTTTGTCCCCGAGCCAAATGGCTGAAGCTTGCAGTAAGAATAATTCAATGTGACAGCTTATCCTTTTGCCCAGTGAGGGTCTTTACTGAAGTGTGGCTATGAAAGCAATTTCCATGTTGATAATGATGATGATGACTGAAGCCTTTATGATTCAGATCCAAACTAGTTTAAAAAAGCAGGAGGATCCCACTATGACAAGCCACAACTATCTTCCCCTTTCAAAGGAATTGAAATTGAGTTGATATATAGCACACATGGTACTTGGATTCCTTAAAAGAAAGCCACATAAAAATGTTATATATAATGGCATATTGTAGCAAAAGAGCTTGTAAACTTTTATTTGCAGATGTTAATAAGACAGCCATGAAAATCCAGTCAGATCTAAAGCTTGGCATTGTTACTTCTCAGCCAAAGGGTTTGTTCTAAAGTGCAAAGTAACGAGAAATAAACTTTCATGGGAAAACAACAAACTTGATCGCATCTCAATCATTGAAAAAAACGAAGCCAACCCCAATAAACTTTTTGGATACTATTCTAATTTCCTGGGACTATACAACTGCTACTCTGCCTGCAACACAATCTTCCTGTGCTTAAAAAGCATAAATGTAAGACATACAGTTTTAAATTTTGAGGAT
>VXAX01000999.1:58819-122046 GCA_013399835.1 Leptocoma aspasia | reverse complement strand
CTTAAAACCCCGCTCGGACCGGCACACTCGCAGTCTCCCGTCCCGGCGGAGCGTCCCCGCCGCACCACACCCGCGACGCCCGGGCTCGCTGGGCGCGCCGCCGGCCGGGCACGATGGTGGTGTGCGGCCTCGCCTGCTGGAGGTGCAGGTGGCTCCTGCCCCTGCTGCTGGGCCTGGCCATCATCATGGGCATCATCGCCCTGGCGGGCCGGGGCTGGCTGGAGTCCGAGTCGGAGCCCTACGTGCAGCAAGCGTCGCTGTGGGAGAGCTGCACGCGGGGCGAGGAGGACCTCAACTGGAGCTGCGAATCCCTGATGGACTACGGTGAGTGAGGAGCCTTCCCAGGGACCCGGGGCAGTGCGTGCCGAGGCTGTCGACCTCCACTAACTCTGCGGTGGAGCAGCTGCTTTCTGGAATGGAGGTTCTCTCCAGTGTCCATGCTGTTTCGGGGCTTTAACCAGCACCGACACATAGGACTAGACTGCTCCAGAGCGGTTTTTTTTTGGGGGGGGGTTTTCTGCAGTTATTTTACAACCAAAGTGAGATAGCAACTTGCACCAAGTCTGTCTGTTTGCTTCCCCTGAGCTCTCATCGGGCTGCAGTGCCACAGCCTTACCTGGCAGCTCCCTCCCTCCCGGTGCCGCTGGCTTCCCTGGTCGGATGGCGAGCGTGGAAACCTTCATGCAGGGTGTCCTATGCAGAACCACACCTGGAGAGCAGTAAAATGGTATTTCCCCGGCCCTTCGGGGGAAGAGAGCACCTTAGTTTAACCCTCCTGGCCAAGGGAGTGCAGCTATTAAAGTGCCTCCTGATCCGCAGCTTAAAATGGGTTCACAGGCAGAAAAAAAAATGCTCTTTCCTTTGTACCTCTCTGCAGCACTGGGGCCTAAATCAGGGATAAGCGTGCCTCTGTTTTAACTTGCTTAGCTGCTTCTGTATCTGGCATCGCCACTGTAACATTCTTACTGCACACTCTCAGTTTCTAGGTCTTTTGGGGCACTTTTTGTTTTATTGCTAGCACACGTGGGTCTGATTACATCTGCTTTTCCCTCAAACAAAATATTTCTGGACAAATAAGCAGACCCGCCTTAAGATCCTGGATCGGGGTTCTTTAGGGACTGGGGGACTGGAAGGGTGTGTTTCAGCTGGGAGAGCTGGGACTGTTTCCCTGTGCTGATCCCTTGCTGCCTGAGCACGGCAGACTCACTTCCAGAAGCTTTTCATTGCGACACCCATGCACAAGCTAAATCCTGAATATACTGTAAGAGAAGTGGCTTCGTTTCTCAACCAGGTGATGACTTTGGGCTTTACTGCAGGTGGAAGAAATCTGGCTAGTGAGATGAAAATATCCATCTCCCACATTAGACAGAGAAGAAAAGCTAGTGCAGAGCTGCTGAAATTTGCATTGCACAGGGAAAAAGTGCTAATACAGTACAGCGGCTGGAATTTGTTTTCTCCTGTAGTGACACGGCCTCACACATCCCTGAGTACTGATGGGTGTGTGCGTTGCGTCAGCCCTCAGCATTGTGGGACAAAAGTAATTTTCTGCATTTTTTTCCTACTTAACAGGCTGACACAGAAGAACAGTATCCTCTTTCTTCAGACTTCACTTGTCTAAGCCTTGGCTTCTTTAAATCAAAACTTATTTAAATCCTTGGCTTATTTATATGAATTTGCCTTTTCTCAAATTTTCATAACATCAATGCCACTGTCTACTCAAATAGAAATTCATTCTAGAGACAGGATGTAACACATGAGTTCAGGTTTGATTTGTTTTGTTTTCTTTTCTTCTATGCTTATGCAATTACTGTCAAAATAGGTGAGGGCATTTACAAAGGAAAAAATGCCTAGCAGGCATTTTATAGCACTGCTGCAGGAAAATGAAGGTTAACTAATTGAGATGCATAACTTGTGTTTTGCATACAATAATTGCTGTGCACTAACCATCCTGCACCTCTCCTGATGAAATGAGGACTTCAGAGTGGATCTCCATTAACAGAATGTGCCATTAGACAAATTCTTAATTGAGCTGTGGCATGTGTATGAGGAAGAGGAAGAAAAAGCAGACGAGTCACATATTTTAAATGAGGGGAAAGGGGCAGGAAAAGACAAACAAAGATTTGCAAATAGGAGTGTCTTCTAAACTGCATAGCTCCTTAATGCACATTTGCAAACACCACATGAGAGGGAAGGAGTGAAAGGGAAAAAGAAGAGTAGGATGTCATGTGGTAGGGAGGCAGGGAAGGGATTTTGTTTAGGGTTCTGTACTGGTTTGTGTCTGGGGTGTGCCCTGGTTGGCAGTGTCTATGTATTATCAAAATGTTGCAACGCAGAAGTGCTGTAGTGCACTAGAATATAACTCAAGATGACTAAGTCTAGACCATTTCAGGATTTAACTGTTGACTGTGTGTTTAAAACATATCAGCAAGCCATCAGCTATGACAAAGATTATTTGCACTGTGTAACTTGGAAAGGATGATTGTCTTTATAGTGATGAGATTGTAAGTTTAGGAGCAATATTTATGGGTGGCTGTGCCCTCCTGGTTCTGAATGACTGGTCCCAGTGACATTGCTTTGAATTAACACTGTAAAAGATGGGCGTGTACATGTGCAGTAAAGGTAACCCCATTAGGTTAACTCCTTCTTATATTCCTAAGAGCCAGTTGGTATTAATTTAGTACATACCAGCCAACAAAGAAAAAGGGAAGCATTTTTCTGGATCCTTAGTAAGTGCCAGAAAAAAAAAAAAGAAGAAAGAAAAAAGGAGCCCAACCTTTGTGAATCATGTTTCACTGGAGTTGTGCCACTGTACCTATGTCCCTAGAGGCATGGACTTTGATACCACTGATTATTGGTGAAACTGAGTGCATGTGGAGACTTCACTGAGGGGCCAGGTAAATAAAGGAGGAATGCTAGGTGTATTCTTACCTTTTCAATACACCTCTTTTCAGGCATGCTTTTGTCTGACTTACAAATGCCAGGATGCATTCAAGACAAACTAACATCGTTTATAGTGTCAGGCAAGTGCAGGCACTTGGGAAATGCTAATGGGAAAGGTGTAACAGTTGGTGTCCCTGCCTACACCCAGAAAACACTGCAACTTCCTGGTAAAAGATCCCAGTGAAATGTGAGGCTGGTGTCTCTGCCAGTGCACTTTGCTGTCTCCTGAGCAGGCACACTTCTGCTGCTAACAATCCAGAGACTACAAGTTGGAAATGTGTAGGATTGTGCCTCTCCTGAGCTCTCAACTGAAGCCAAGTTTATACTAGAAGGCTTGTATTTAATATTTTGGTAGTTTAGCAATTGCTTTTTCTGCACTCCTAAAGCCAAAATGGATTGTGATTCCCAGTATTAATTTCCAACCTGCCCTCCCAGCAAACCTTCAATTCTGGGGTCCTGTATGCTCATGGTGGGTATGCACATAGTTTCCTCTCACCAGTCATGCTACCATGGAAGTTTGCACATTATTGGAGCAAGAAAGTAGCACTGACACTGCTCTTTTGCTTGCAGTCCAATACTCCTTTATTACATCAAAAAAGGGAGATATTTTTGGACATTCTGTGTAATGGGCTTTTGAGGCCAAACAAGGATCACTACTGTCATTTATATACACAAGAATATTATAGCTACATTGCAAAAACATGCCCAGTCTCTGCAGGTTGTGATAAAAACTTCCATTTATTCACGAGCTAACAAACTAACTTCGGCTTCTGGAAGTGAATGAACACATGTGAGAGTCTTGTTAGTTCAAATCCTGTAGCAGTTCATTTTCCTGCTAGACTATTTTCACAGCTCTTTTATTGATTTCTAAAGAGAAATCTAGATTTAAATATCTTAGCCTGTAGAGATTCCACCTCCTCCCTGGTAAGGCTGAGGCATGGCCGAATTAAATCAGAAAATGCTAAGGCACTCTTGCTTGCTTTCTTTTCATTTCATCATATTACTAGTGCTCATCATTAACATTTAGTAATCATGACCCCTCCTAGTTATTTGCATGATAACATTTGCAGCTTAGTTCTTTCCTATAGTAATCATTAATGTAATGTAATGCTATGTAATAAAACTCTTAATCCTTCCTAATAATTACAGACCTTCAGCTTCTGAACAGTTGTTTTTTTAATGTTCTTTCAACACCACCTAATAGATAAATACTTTTCTGCTGATTAGATGCAAAGAACTTGACTGTTCTTTGAGGCCAAGCTGACCTGGAAACACTAATACCCCCAACTATTTCTCTGCTTTTCTGCTCTCCCGTTCTTCTGCCTTTCTATTTATGCAGTTCCAAATGACTGTGGTGTTCTTGGTTGATTTCATAAACAGACATCATATTTATGTTTATTTTGCACAAGAAATACTCCCTCTGACAAATGAACATGTCTTTTAATGGAAAAGCTTAAATTCTGGCTAAATATCTTATGATTACAAGGTACTTTTGAGAATAAACCAGGTAGAAACTGGGCCTAATCTGTCATTCTCTGACTGTGAGCAAGTGTCTCCACCTCTTATGGCAGCAAAGAGTGAGAGGGTAAACCTGCACCTCTCCCCTCCTGGCAGCTGGGAGCTGTAGGGGGAGGATCTTTCAGAAAGACAGGAGAGCTGGATGCCTGTGGGGACTCGGTCAGCTCTCAGAAGCCTTTAGGAGGAAAAGGAGCTGGGAAAGCCTGACTTGATAGGTGTGGGGAGGAGGGAGATCATTCATGGAGAAACAGCAATTCCAGTTTCCGCTCCGCAGCAGCCCCTCTGGTGAAAACTCTCCCTATTGGTGGGGGTGGCAACAGGTCATGTGGATAAGGAACACCCCAGGGCTGCATCCTATGCTCGGGAAAGGTGCACCATCCCACCCCAATCTCTCCCATCAGTCACTTATTAAGAGACTTATATATATACACAATGTAAGAGAAATCTCCAAAATTAACCCTAAATCTGGAGGTTTTTGCTGATTTTCCTGTGATTCCCACAGTGGATAAAGTGCCTGGCTGATAGTTCAGTGGCTGGCTACACTCATCCAGTCCAGAGCACACCCCTCTGATGCTGTGGGCAGCACCTATGACTCAGTCTTATCAGATTTTGTCAGCATCAACCTGCTAAGTGCTGTTGGAAAAGATAATCAGGCTGAAGAAAGAGTGGAAGGTATTGGGTCACCAGCACTGAGCTCTGTCACATATGGGCACAAAACTCACTGAGTTTCATGATGATGGTACCTACTGCTGCCTTGTTTCTGAAGACCTGAAGCAAAGCTGAGCTTGATATTAATCTTCCTGACAAGATATCTCCTGCAGCTATATGTGTTGTCATTTTCTCATTGCCAGAGACAAGAAAATAAATCGCTGTGAGCAGAGCCTGGGCTGACCTTTATCCAAAAGCTTATTACACTTGTAAAGACAGTACAGATGATATGAAAATGGCAGAGAGAGCACTGTGGACATTCTGCCTTGTACTTCTCCAGCTGTGTTCGTGTTGCACTAAGCCTCAAGGTGTCTAACGTTCAGGTGTATTTGACTTTACACCATAAATTTTATCAAAGAGATGCCAGATTTGTCTTCCTACACCTTGTCAGCATAAATAATGCATCTGAAAGGGAATATGCTATGGTAACTTAGTGCCCCTTCTTGATGTGCTTTTTTTTTCTTAATAGGGCAAATATTGATAAAAACTTGCCTAGAACATCTAGTCCGAATGGGTTTTCCTGGGCTGGCTATGTATAATGGTTACATATCCCTTTGTACTAGTTATCACTAAAGAAATCCTATTGTGGAGACAATATTCAATGCCTGCATTAGGTATGACAGAAAATATGTTGTATGAAAAGATTTTATCAAACTACTGACGTAGCTCTAATCTCCAGACACTCATCAGTCTCCCCTCCACTTCTTCCCCTCAGCATTCCCTCAGGGAAGGGGTATGAGACATGCACAACTAGTTGAAGAAGAAATTTGAGAAGTTTTTACTGTCTTGAGTAGCTCCAGGAAGGGAAAGGGGAAAGAAAGACTTTTCCTTGTCTTTTCTGTGTCAGTTTTATTGTCTTCAGGTAGCAGTGGTGCTGGTTGGGAATTTTGGCAGAGATTTGGTTGATGGATACCTGCTGTATTTTACTTTTGCTATTGGATTAGAGGAAAAATAAACCAGTTCAAACAGATCTAATTAAAATAGCTGTAAAACAATGCTTTGCTTTCAGATAGCAAATTGCATAGAAAGAATGAAGACTACATTGAAAGCAGGATATCTCCAAAGTCACTTCAGCTGGGTTGGAATGGACAGCTATGATGAAAGAGATTTTTTTAAAACATGTTCTGGCCTAGATCTCACTGGTCTCTTTATTCCTACATTAGAGGGAGCTCAGGATCTGGCCCTACCACTCTGAGTGTGTGAAAGTAGAAACCCACAATATGTAGATGTGGGAATTGAACTGTGATGACATCTCACTGGAAAACAAAGCACTAGCCAGTATGGTTTAGCCCTTGTGGACAGGTATCCTGCCTCCAGGGCAGGAACACCTTTGCTTGTAGTTGTTTGCACTAGGCTCACCTAAATTGCTTGGTTTCTGAAGAGGACAAGGTGTGTGAGGGCTTTTTCACAAGGCTGTGTTACTGCCAAAGTAGAATCACTGGCTGCTTTTCCAGGAGGTTTTCCTGCCATTGCTGCCTTGGCTCTGGCCTGTGGCAGGTGAGTTCTGGATGCTGGCGCTGCTCTGTGGGAATACAGCACTTGCTTCATGCCTGAGCCTCTCCAGCGTGCAGTAGCTTGATACTAAGTAGCTTGATACACCCTGTTCCAGCAAACATCAAAGTAATTATTCAAAGGGGACTCACCAACTTTTACCTCAGATTTTGTTGTTGGTCCTCCACCTGCTACATTTTAGCTGTGAATAGATACTAATTTTCAAGAACTTCTTTTTGTCATCTTTTCAGCTACTGCAGGTTTATTTCTTTCTGGTCATGCTTGTTTTGCTCCACATGCTCTGTTCTTGTCATAAACAAACAGAAGTTTTATGCAGACAGCGCTATTATTTCCCAGCAGTTATCTCCTGTGGTGGTACCCTCTTGTCTGCTTTCACACTTCCCTGTGCATGGAAGTGGTTTTGTACACTTGCGTGTCGAACAGGATCTGTAATGATAAAGGGCATTGTCAGCAGTTGTGTGCCCTATCTGCTCAGGTATCTGTGGGTGTCTTACAGACATGGAGTTTGAAGGTATTAGCTCTCTTCTATTCTGCACTCTATCCCCCTTTTCAGCAAGACAAGTTAGCAGGAAGGGAGTCCTGTGCTGCTCCAGCAGTGATGGTGCCCCCCTGCTCTCCAGCTGTGTGCTTTGCAGGCACTCACTATTGCTTTGACGTAAGGACATGCTTCTTACAGTAAAGGGTTTCAATAAAAAAGTGATTAAAGAAAACCAAAGCGCTGCAATGACCTACAGGAGAGTACTGCTGTGTGTAATACCTTTCTTGTTTTCTCTTCAAGGGTGGGGGAGAGCAGCAGCTGCCACATACCTCGTTGGCTTTGTGATCCTGGTCATCTGTTTCGCCCTTGCAGTCATCGCGTTCTCGATCGAGATCCTCCGCTTCAACTTTGTGCGAGGAATTGGAGGCCTGCTCTTTGTTGTTGGTAAGCTGGGCACAAAGACAAGGTTATTTCAGATGTGAAACAGGCATCAGCAGAAAAACATGCTAGATGGAGCCTCCCTTACAAAATTAGCTGCCTTTGTCTGGTTTATGACTCATTTTCATGGGGAACAAGGGATGGCTGAGTTGTGCTCTGAAAGCATAATGGGCAGGGAAGCTCCAGTGGCCCTTGTCAGTTCTCACTTTCCCAAAAGCAGTTTATGAGGACGCGCAATACCTTTGAGCCTGCATGTCACGTGCTAAGACTTAAGAGCTGAGAGTCCTGGGTTCTTCCCACCCTTCTGATGGGAGGAGGAGGAATGGGGCTCTGGGAGGTAACTGGCTCAGCAGGGTTCCTGGTGCTGGCTGTGGGACTGGGCTGGTCACGGCATGCAGGTATGTGCCTTAGCAACCCGGCTATGGCAGCTGAGATGGCGCAGCCACATAGGCGTGGGGATCTGCCTGGGACAGAAGTGACATACCTCTGTAACAATGCAGATTTGATTGCAGGTCTGAAGCTAATCCTTACATATCTTAAGTATGCACTTATCTCCAGGTACCTTTTCTTAATGGGAACCGTAATATGTTGACTGTAACTTACTCCTGGTTTTCTTTCTTGTCTCTCTCTAGCTGCATTCCAGATCATTGGCTTGGTCATTTACCCAGTGAAATACACAGAAGACATCCCACTGACAGGAGATAACATGTTCAGCTGGGCCTATGGTTTTGGCTGGGCCAGCACTGTTGTTGTAATAGGTTGTGCTTTCTTCTTCTGCTGTCTCCCCAACTGGGAAGATGAAGTCCTGGGAAACATCAAGCCTACTTATTACTACTCCTCTCCAGAAAGAGCACCATACTTAAATTGAAAGATTAAGTCCAAGTACAGTCAACTGTCAAAACGGAGGAGCGCCTCTGATGTACATTTGGTGTGATTGTAGGAGACTAAAAAAACTCACCTTATTTTGCCAGTATATTTCTTACTGTGCCTGGCAATAAATTAGGAAAAACATTGGCATCTTAAACCAAATAGCTTTTACCCAAAGTATTATTTACATATTCTCATGTCAATTCAGTTTGGGTGGTTTACTTGCTCCTTCCCCTCCCAATTAATTGAGTCATCCTTATTTTATTCAAATATTTTCTTACGAATATAGATGATAGTGTTTCAAGTGTAGAAAGGAAAAGGATAGATTTTAAACAACCCATTCATTAGTGGGTCCTGTGAGATAGGTTGTTTTTTTTCACCTTTGACAAAATTGCTTTAAATGGAGCTAGGAAAAAACACAGCCTTCCAAGGAATGCTTTTTCTTCTGTCAAAGTCAGTCCCAAGGAAGAAACTTCTGTGGTACTATCACAGTCACCTGCTGCCTAACAATCTTTTCTCATTCCTGTTACCGGACTGTTGTTGACTATTAGCTATTTAAATTAAGGGGAAAATAAAATTTATTTTCCACCAATTGGTGCTGTTGGACAAGGTGTCTTCTGAAGCATGGAGCTGGTGTGTATAACGTAACAGCGGGTAATGTAACATTGGTGGGTTTGTGGCCACAGCAGGACTTGTGATGGAATCACATATATATGTTGTAATGGATTCAGATGCTAAACTACATACATTTTTACATGGTAGATGAGGGATGCTGATTTAGAAAGTATCTTTGAGCAGAAACATAAACTATTCTATTTGTCTCTTTGTAAAGTTGCAGTGTTTTAATTATCACTGTGCTTTGGAGGGAAATTTTAGCATAAGCTGTTTAAAAACCTCCAAAAGTCTCTAACACTGTAGGTACCTCAGAGTTTAGCAAATTAGCAAATTTGGACTGCTTTGTGAGTGAGTAGGGGTAACAGGTAGAAATAGAAAGGCAGTTCTGTGAGCAATTTACATATGTAAACATCATACAGACATCAGTGTTGGAGCAATCTGGCTGCCTTCTCATTTGTGTTTGTGCAGCCAGCAGTTCCAAATAAGTCTATAATCTTTGTCAGGGCTTTGTTCAGCTAGGTAAGAAGGAAGAAGTTAATTTTTTGATCTCCTCTTCCAGCTGTGGGAGAAGTAGCTTTAGCAAAGACAGACTGAGGAGGATACAGGTGGGGTGGAAAGCAAATGCTGCATGTTGCTCTGTGTTATTTCTTACTCTCATGAACCTGGTACTTAGGAGAGGGTAAGTGTGGGTATGTGTATTCATGCACATGTACAAAGTACAACTTAGAAAGCATTAACCAACAGACTGTAAAGCTAAAGTAACTTACAACTGATCTTTTGCAATGCCCTGTATTTCTTGTATTATATATTGTATAGCTTTCCATTTTGTAACACCTTTTTCAATTTGATAATGCTATATATTGCATGTGATCCTGTTTTAGAGAGGCCAGGTGATTCCTGAAGGTCCCTTCTAGGCCTGTATTTTATAACTTTACAGAGCATAAATGTCTGCAGGCTTCAAAATCATGTTACGAGCTCAGTTGTGGCACGTACAATCAATTGTATTTATGATTCTTGCTGAATAAGAGAGTTCTGTGAGAAACATGTCCTTTTAAATTTTTTTTCCCTTTTCTGTACAGTACTTGCTGGTGGGGAATACTGTGTAGACTTACTTTATCATAGGTAATGATAGTACCTACTTCTAGTGAATTCAAAACACAGCAGAGAATCTCAAGTCAGGAAAACCCTTGCACAACTTAAGTTGAAAAGGAGAAGAAAATTCCATAAGAGAATGGACACCTTTCCTAATGACAGTGAGGATGGTGTGGTAATATGATAATCAGGCTCAGCATAATTTAAGTCTTTTGTATGCTTTTTTAATAAGCATTGGCATAACTTGTCAAAAGAGGACTGATGTAAAATAAACTTGGCTCTGAATGTACTGGGAGGGGTAGAAGCATAACCAGCATGTTACACAACTAAGATGTTCCAGAGAAAGCTGTTGCAAAGAGTTATTAATTACTTTCAAGTGATATTAATGTATGTGACACTCGTTTCAAATGTGGTGGCTTAATTAAAAATGTTTTAACTGATGGTTGTAGCAACCTGGTGATGTTTGTTGTTTGTGGATTAATTTTGTAAAATCAAACAAATAAGCCATTCTTTTCTTCTCTTAACTTGAATATCAGTATCCATAAAGTGTCAGGTTAATAAAATGAAGTTAAAGACCTCATGTCCAGGAGGCAGCAACTTCATTTTCCAGTCAAATAAGCTTCAGAATACACTGCAAAACATGTCTGTGCACTTTCATTGAAGTGCCAGGTATAGAATGTTCTTTCCTAAACCAAAACCTCTTAAGTGCATCACACCTTAAGGGGGAACTCTAAACATTTTAAATACACAACAGTCTACAGGCGGTCTTGTGTGTGGGAAGTCTGTTCTTTACCAAGACTGTTCCAAGTACCTTTCCTACAATGATCAAGAAATTTAAATTGTGAAAAAATGATGGTGTACTCGCCTGCTATTTTCAGTGGAAAGTTGCACTTCTCCCATGATTAGAAACCTTCCCCCTTCTAACCTCAGTTTATGCATGGCCCATATTATAGCCCTGTCCTGGTGGTGTTCTTAAAGAGAGCAAATCAGTCAGTCACTGCCATCTTACACCAGCCTGTGGCTTCTGATTTCTGGAAAGACAGGTTCATCACTCTCCTGTTCCTTTTTTTTTTAATCTGTCCTCTTCCCTAAATGTCTTAATTTTAGTATTCATTTACTACCTTGGATTCTGGTGCCTTGCATGTGTTTCTTTTAGGGTTTTGATTCCATGTCTCCCCCTTTTTAATTACTTCTAATTTTAAACAAACAAATGGGAAAATATTTTTCCTCCTTTTAGATTTTCCTAAATGCTCTCAAGATAATTGCAGGGTTTCTATAATGCCTTGTTTTCAACAGGAAGAAAATTTGTACTCCTGTTTACCTACCAGTCTGTATTAAGCTGCAACCTAAGTCTGTGCTCTCTAAAATCCCCTGAATATCTCCAGTGAGCTTCAGGCTGCAGGGTTGCTCCTTCTAATCCAGTTCATGAGAAGAGAAAGCAGTTCAGGGGAATCTGAGCACACTTGGCCCTTGTCTCAGGAGGAGTTACGAGCAATCACAAATGTGCCTGACTGAGTGCTAGGGGAGACTAATTGACCTGAATGGGATGATTAATGCCTAAATCTCATGGATATGGGAAACAGCTGCCACACCCCACTGGGATTTTGTATTTTTACTTGAAGTAATAAGTGACTAATTTTTTTAGACAATTCATTGACAAGATAGAATTCTAAAAGGTTATTCGCCTGACCTTTACATCCTGCATACAAAGGCTTTTGGACGTAGGATGCATACATAAATCAAGGGAGTGTAGTAACAGATCATTCAGGAGGGAGGAGGATTGTTATGGTGACAAGCACTCCAGAAACAAAAACAACTGCGTGCTAAGAGAAAATGTTGCACACAGACACACACAAAGAGAGTTTCTGAGGTCATTGAGCACTTACAAACTAATGATGAAGCAAGCACACATATCTGTGGAAACCAAAATTCTTCAGGAGATGCACAACATTTGGGAGCTGAGCTACTGGTCCCACAACTCAGAGCACTGGGGATTACTGGCAATATGGAACAGCACCCTGAAAAAACAGGTTAAATCAGTGCCAGTTAAAAACAGTTAATCTGTGCCAGTAGATGAAGTTGCACAAGTTTTCAAATGGATTTGGGAGATGATACTCATAACCAGAATAAAGTTTAATCAAATCTGAAGGATGCATTTGTCAAAAATAGGGATGCTGAGTTTCTAAATTTGATTCCTCTAACAGGCGTCCGTACAGCAGTAGCGAAATCCACGTGCACATGGTAAGTGCCTGTGTTACTGCACAGGTGCAGCAGTTTATATGTGTAGATCCCATTTCCTGCACATGTGCTGTGTATTTATGAAATAATTCCAATGACTCTATGATGCAGGTCTGCACTGGTACAGTAAACAGCCTTTTCTTTGGGATTTCCTGGTGTCCTAAGGTGTGGGCAAAGCTACACCAGCTATGAAGCTTGACATCTAGAAATTCCAGGCAAAAATCCAATGCTCTCAAACTTTGGCTTTGTAAAATTACATTTAAATTACTTGAGAATTGTTAGAATAATCCAAAGGATTTTTTTGTTAGGATTTTTGAATGCATAAATTTAATAAGGTTGTATTTATAATAAAGACTGTAGAAGAACATATACAGACATGCCTGGAGCTTTATAATATAAATATTACAGCTGTAATATACAGCTATAGACAAGAGAAATAGTAATTTGTGATAAGAGCTATGCATTACATAATATAATTAATAAATAGAAATTAATTATCTTCCTCACGGGTTCATCTTCGCAGGATTGAATAACATGAAAAGAGTTGGTATGGCTGCTGCTTTTTATTTATTCATGGGAATGGGGACAACACATGCTATTTTTCACAGAGTTCTTTGTGAATATAGAATATTTTATAAGCATGAAAGTTTACTAAGACTCTAGGTGATACATTGGAAATCAGTGTTCCCTGAGTTTGAGAGGGCCCAGAAAGGTTTGGAGTGAGCACTCACATGAAACTGAACATAAAAGCCAAGCAAGTCCTGTCCTGCAGTGTGCTGCCCTGGGAAATGATCATGGATTGAAATAGGCAGGTTTGCTGGTCACAGTCCTAAATATGCATGGAGGCATGTGACTGGGGCAGGAGCTGACCTGTGGCCATTACAGTCCCTTTTCCGGAAATAGCCTATTTTTAAGCTCTCTTTGTGTTAGCAATCCCTTATAACAGGAAATAAGCAGAACTTATAATGAAAAAAATTAGGTGACTTGTTATACATGAAAATTAACTTCTGACTTGAAATAGAAAGACAAAACAACTCACAAAACAAAACTTGGGAAAATCATAATTGGCATTTGGTAATAAGACAATAAGTTGAAAATGTTGCTAGGAGACTTCTGTTTTAATTTTAGCTCTCTTGTCAAATCAATTTCACATCAAACATTTAAAACTGAAGACATAATCTCCATGTAACACATTAGTTTCAGCAAAATCCTTCTTTTGGCTGGAAAATCTCAAACTGAAAATTTCTGGCTGAAACCCCTTAAGACATGCTTAGCATGCGTGTCATATCTGTAAATCTCAGAGTGTTTAAACAAGTAGCTATTCCCAACTGACCCATAAGGCAGAGCAGATAAAAGCCATTTCTTTGACAGAGAACTGTAAGCAGCAAGGCTGTGGCACCTGGGAATTACCTAAGTGAAGCTGATTTTATTCCTCTCCTAAGGCAACTGAGCTTTTTGCTTTACAAGGAGTTATTGTTATGATCCACTACAACAGGACAGGTATTTAGTTAGCTTACCTATGCCACAGAGAAGTTCTGGAGCCCAAAGCAAGTGGCTTAAGTAAAATTATCCCATATGTAGAACAGGACTGTGCTTTACCACTCTGACTGCTTACCCATGGGTTCATAAAATCCCTGTACACAACATGCTATGATTCTTTCATTCTATGATTCTGCATGCCCACCAGAGAGCTTGTGCTCCTGAGAGCCACTCAAGGAAAATAGACACTCACAATGGTTACAAGTGTCCAGAGGCCATCTCAGCTCCTAACTGAGTAGCTGGTTTACAGGACACCCTTGATTTCAGCCTTTTGCCTGGAGAAGGGGGAGTTCACTGAACTGATTAAACTTCTACAGAGCATCTGTAAGAAATACCTGGGGATTAAACCTTGTTTTAATATACAGTTTATCACGTTCTTAAGCAAAAACTAGCTGACAATTAAATCCATGCTCAGGCACACAGTCTTTGTACTTTCCCAATCTTGTGTTTTTGTTATTTTTGTTATTTTGTTATTTCTGTTTTCCCAATACAGTCTTGAATTGCTCACATAAATGACAATCTTGGATGCCGCCCCATGTTTGCATCTCAGGTGTTAAAAGTTACTGGTTTGCACATGTAGCCTTGCTTCCTTGCTTCCTTGCTAGGGAGAGGAAGAAACTCCTTTTTAGCCTAAGCCTTTGTCCTGTCAAGGCAAGCCTACTTTACTGACAAGAGCCAGACGGTGCTGCATGTGGGGCAGGCTTTGGAGGCCCTGCAGAGAGCTGGTCCTGGATGGCTCTTGCTAAAAATCTTTGGGTGTTGTTATTTCGCAAAGATGTAAAGTCAGGTCTTGTTCAGAATGCATTTCTACATGATGATTTCTACAATGATGTCTAAAGGTCTTTTTCTACAAGTGCTTGCTATGGGTGAAATATTAGTCACATGGAGAACATTATTGCCTTACTGCCCAGGGGATGCATGGTACAGGGAGTGACCCCAAGGTACAATTTGGATGTCTGAGTTGCATCAATGTTTGGCCTGTGGTTGTAACAATAACTGCAGTGCAGCCCTTTCCAAAGGGAAACAGTAGATTGGCATTAATAGCAAAATAAAAGGACATATGGTTGTAAACAGATTAATAAAGATAGTAGTAATAAATTTATGCTCAGAGTGACTTGTTAGATGTAAGGTAGAACACAAGAGAACAGATCATAAAATAATCTTAGCAAAGCTTTTAAAATCCAAACTCTGGGGACTTATTGTTTATAAGCCGTGTGAATATCAGAGAATGAAAATGTGCTTGCTGCAAAAGTCATGATCATGCACCATAGCCAGTCACCTTATGCCAATCCAGTAATTTATACAGCTTAGCTGACCAGTCAGAGACCAAAGGTGAATGAAAATATGCTGGCAGTGATTTGTGAGCTTCTTCCACTAAGAAAATAATTTGTGTCTTGGCTGAAAAAGGCATATTTTTATTTCTAACTCTAACACTGTAGAATTGTTTGTTTTATCAATATCCTTCTGCTTACTTAGTTACCTCAAGTAATAATGAAGATTCATTAGCAATATTTTTAGGTGCAGAAAGTGCACTACAGTCTACAATCTAACAATTTTAACATTGATAATATATCTTCAGCAGCAGCAGATGATGCTGGTGTTAGTCAGGAGGGTCTATTCACAGATACTGGAGAAGGAGAATAAGCATTTGCTTTCATGTAAACACCCAGCTTATACATTGTAAAAGATGAACCTTCACTGTACCTTCACTGTACCTTCACTGTCACGGTGAAGGTAAGTCATCACTGCATTTAAAGTTTCCAATCATTTTTTCCTGTTTGCATAGGATCATGTATCAGAATTACAAGAGAGAGATCATTTTGTTACCTTTGGATGTATCTCCCTCTCTACTGTTCAAGATATCTCAAATTACCCTTGAACAGAATGTGAAGATTGCTTGTAATTCTAAGTTACTTAAGGGTGACAAAGGTGGGCAAGACACAGAAACATTGGTGGTGACTGACTGCTACTCACCTTTCTTTCACAACATGATAATGTCATCTGTGGTATCACCTTGCAAATGCTAACATTTGTGTCAGGATGCATTCATCCACAGGTGAGCTGTAATAGAAGCTGCTGACAAATCCTTCAGTAAGTGCCTACCTGAAACATGGCTGAGCATCCTAAATTCAGAGAGGACCATTTTAGTCCTCAACAGACATTGGCTCTCAAATGCATGACAGTACCTATCTTCATACTAGATTTCAGGTGCCAAACTGCTTTATCCTTATAAAGCTGTAATTTTGTGAAAGGCTGAAAGTTGCCAAGAGACTAGATACAGACAGCTGAGTGAAGGCTTGTCTACACTGTACTGCCACATTCACAAGTATTTCTGAAGCCATCTTTTAAAAACCATTTAATATCCAAACCTGTGTTCTCTCAAACCTTTGGATTCTATTGTGTCCACTTCTACCTCAGCTTTGGCAGCAGAAAGAACATGCATATACAGACTCAGATGACTTGCAGGTAACAACATAGCATATTAAGGTTGGGCTTCAAATTATATTGGCTTTAATGTAAATATTTCTTTAAATCATGCATAAAAATTATATATTGCAGTGTTATATAACAGGTAAATGATATCTTAGACATTAGGTTAATGATAACGGAATTTGTGGATAGCACAAATGTGGACTACAATGGAAGATACATTCTCTTCTAAGGAAATGGTTGTTCCATAAAGTTCTGTACTTTACAAAAAAAAAAAAAAAGTGAGATCGTCCCTTATTTCCAACTCAAAACAGCAGCTGAGGTGTGTTCATAGTTGGCTGTAGCTTTCAACAACATTCAAATTCAATGGCCAAAACAGCAAAAATGTCTCCTGCTCTCACAGAGGCCTGTTGGATACCCCTGATGGACCTCTCAGACCTCTCACAGGCACAGGGATATTGGATTGTCTGTGCGACAGGGCAGCTGCTGGCAGGATGTTTCAGCTGGCCAGAATGAGAGATAAGGCAGCCCCACCACTGCTGATCTACCAGCAGGCAAATAAGGAATCTGATGAGAGATAAGGTATGGTGTCAAATTTACGTCTTCAAATCTAATTCTTCATGGAGTTACTACTTCTTCTCTATGCTGCAGCTCATTGCTGTGGATGTTCCAGTTTGGTTCTCTGCAAGCTCAATGTCTCTTCAGGCACAGTGTATCAGTGCAATGTAAATTATTAATTTACTTTATTTAGGCCATTATTGATTTATGAATATAAAAATGCTGTGGAGTTTACAGTTCACAAACAGTTCATAGCTGTCACATTGCACCATGAGGGCTGCAATAAAATAACAAATTTTGTTGAGTAAATGAGGCCAGTACTTGGATGCAGCCCTACCTGACAAAATCCACCATAGGAGCAAAGGATACTTTGCATCCTCTGGGCTTAACTGTGTTTGACACAAACCAGCTTTGATCAAGGGCTGCAGCTGCTTCCAGATGTAAATGCAATTGGGCCCTACCAAAATGCTAGGTTGTAGCATGTGTTAGTTCAAAGGAAGAGTGCAGGGAACACAGCAATATCACTTCTGAGCTGACAGACAGAAAACTCTGGCCCGCACTTGGCTGGGTATCCTCCCAGGGCATAGAGAGCGATGGCTCATCCCTGCCTTGCACTGTAAGCAGCTGCAGACAGGCTCTGACAGGCCCAAGGCAGTGTGTGTACAGCCAGATCCACACTCAGGGAGTGTTTGTGAGGCTCAGTCAAACAGAACCCTGCTTTTGTTCTCCCAATAAGGCTATATCCAGGTCATACCGTATTTTTCTTTTCCTCTGTACCTATGCTCCAGAAGGGCAAGAGCCGACAGTGACATTCTTTATAGCCTTAACTTTATAACTAAGCTATGGGAATTTCTTTAATTGTAAAAAGTAAGGTATGACTTTATTTTCAAATGGAGTCCTAGAAAGGCAGCTCACAGCCTCCAGGTGGCAAGTTCAGAAGCATCCATCATGTCATGCAAACAGTTCCCTCTCGTCTCTGCTTTCTCCTGCCCTAATGCAAATCCCTTAGAAGATGGGAAGGTGTAAGCACAGCTGCTGGTGAGGATGTCGGGAAGGAAAGTGTTAAATGCTGAGGGTAAACATCTCCTGATTTGTTACCTAGTCAGCAGGGCAGAGAAGATCCCACAGATAAACCCAGCCTGAAGCTTCTCCCCAGCTCAACTGGTTATTGCTCAGCGGCAGCTCTTACTCATCTGAATCTAGGTGGAGCTCCTTCCCTCCCTCCATCCCTCCCTCCCTCTCTGCTGTGTCTGTCCTGGCTGAAAAGCTTTTCTCCAGCATCAGCTCACGCGTTGGTAGGTACGGCACCGCCTTTCCAGGAGCTCTGCGGAGGCACCCATCGCCTTGCGTGGCCGAGCCTGTGCAGCTCTAGAGGGCCTTGTCCTGCCTGCCCTGAGCCATGGTGAAGTACGGCCTCGACTACACGCGCTGCAGATGGATCCTACCCCTGCTCCTGGGCATAGGGGTCATCTTCGGGATCATCGCACTGGCGGGCAGGGGCTGGCTGGAGTCGCAGACCTTGCCCTATGTGCAGCAAGCGTCGCTGTGGCAGAACTGCAGGAGGGCTGACCAGGGCGGGGAATGGAGCTGCGAGTCCCTCATGGACTACGGTAAGCGCCTACAGGGGTGGCGGGCAGCAGGCTCTGAAGCAGAGGGTCACATCCCTCAGGTCACCTTCCCGCAGGTCTCCTGTATCGCCCAATACCTGGCATTTCTATATGAAGCCACGGGTGATAGGGACTGTCACTAAACACACCGAGGCTTTTGACTAACCGGGTGAAGAAATAAAATGCCCTCACAGCCCTGTGCAGAAAATAACCTAGAGGGTTATATAATACATAAAAACCCACACATGGTACTGTACCGGTGCAGAATATAATACAGGATTTTCTTCCTCTCTCAGAAGAATCTGGTAACCTCTTCTCACTAATCACTACTTCGCAAAACTTAACAGCTACTGGTGATCAAACATCCAAACAACGTGTGTGGGTAAGCCTGGCATTAGTGTGACAAGCAGGTCTGAGTGCCAGAAAAAGGGAGGTAAAAATGTAAGACGGTAGCAAGATATTCCCAGGGAGTGTCAGGCTACAGAATGCTGCCCTGAAACTGCTCCGGTAGGTGGGTCGTGTGAAAGAGTCTCCTTGTGATTATGAAAGAAAGCTTTAAAAGATGGAAGGATTTTTTGTTCGTACTAAGTTTTGGTGAAGTGTGCTATTAAACACGTTGACCCAGGTGCAATCTTCAGCTTGAAAAGTGACCACAAGTGTGGGAGATTAGTCCAAGAGAAGGGTCACTCTGAATGTTCTCTGTTTCTTTTTTATTTTTCCTTTTTTTTTTTTTCTTTCTGTATATTTGCTATTGGCCATGGTTTGAAACAAGTAATTGTGAATGAAGGGCTGTTAGCTTGAGCTGGAAAGGAAGTTCAAGAGTTCTTAAAATTTATGCTCATTCAAATTACAAGGAAGAACCTTTTCTCTAGGGCTCAGAATCTCATCTCTTCTTGTTAAGAATAAGAGCAAAAGCACTTGCTGAAGCAATCTCAGGGATCATTTGTTACAGGGCTTCAAAATTGTTCCTGAAGGTTTATTGTATGTTATGAAACTCTAGTTTCTATGCACAAAATTCAACTGTAATGAGTTAATTGCAGCAGGCCTCTGTGAGTGTAGGGCTCCAGGCATGACCAGCTCCACTGAGCATCACCACCCAGTTCTGCTCTCAGGGCTCCAGCATCAGCTCTGTGGCTGGGTGTAGGTCAAGCCAGCAAATTGGCCTCTGCTACACAGCACTTGAGAGGAGGAGAAAGAACATGATGCTTAGCAGAGAGCTTCTCAGTCCTGAGTTTCCCCCTAAGTTTCCTGATAAAGGAGCCCTTCTCTTGATCTCCAAGTTAGGCCCTGGAGAATGCTACAAATGCCAGCTTTAACTGGACAGAAAACACTGAGATGTTTCACCTTGCTTCTCTTGATATCCCAAAAGAATTTTCTCCTTACTTCCAGGACCTAGATAAGTATTTGGCATTTCACTTCCTTCCTCATCCTGCCTCACTCTGATAGCTTTAAATTCTGCAGCTGTGTTCACAGTTTCCCTGGAAACTAGACAGCACCTACAGACCAACCAGGGAGGTCATCCTCTGTGTAGACTGTCCTGTAACGTCTGGGGTTACCATGAATGACATCCACTTTTAACACAAACATTGTGGTCTTGGTACACACATGCAGAACATTATCCAGCAGGTACATTGGAGAGTCCACTGACATTTCTGAAAGCATTAGAAACGCTGTTCGTGAGCTGCGTGACTGCATTATGCCCTCAATAGGCATGCATCTATCACTTGAACTCTTCAAAGTGATTAAATGCCCAGGAAGCCTAAGCAAATCCTCAAAGTCCTCCTGGACAAAATTTCCTGGATACGTCTAGCACAATGGAGTCACCTAGCCAATGGGAGAATATGTGAAGGCTGTATGTAAACAAGGTATGCAAAGGCCAGATAAGAGTGGGTTATGCTGCCAGGCTTCTGCCTTTGCCAGATGATGCCATTAAAATGCAGATCTTGCCCTTCATGGGGGTGAGTTATCCCTGACCCAGGAGAGGACTGTAGGCTATTAAGGCTGCAAACTCATGTCACTGTCCTGATCCTTTCCAGACTTCCCTGTGCCCTGGATTCCAACACTTTCCCTCAGACCCCTTCTCTCCAGAGGTGGGATGTGCTCAGATCCAATCCTGTTATCCATTTTTGCTTGCTCAGTGATGCAGGGTTGGGAGTTTTCTTTTGTGACTCCCACCATTTCTCGTGCAGGGCAGAGGTGGCTGATGTTGGTCTTGGATTCCACCCAAAAGACCAGGCCATGAGAGCATCTCACTTGTGAGCATCCAGGTCTTGTGCAGAGCCTGATTGTACCTGCCTTAGTGATGAAATAGAGGGTTTTAGTAATTCTGGGATTACATTTATCTACTGTGCTCCAGAAAGGTCATGGAAAATAAGCATTCGGCATCATGTTCTGTGGGATGTTTAACTTTGTGCTAAGCTAAACACAGTGCTGGTTAAACGAATTGTAATTACACGCCTTCCTGAGCACAGAGACAAAGATGTGATGTAAACGTAAAGGACAGAAATGTTTTACAGCCCTCCTGAGATGAGATCTCTTTTCCCCCCTCTGTTCCACACTTTCCATCTTGTTCCTTCTGACCTTTACTCTCAGCTTCCCTACCTAATCTGTTGCTGGCTGGGTAGGTTCTGAAATTTGGCCCTCCTGCAGGGGTGGTTTCACTGATAAACATGATATGTGTGTGTACTCCGGCAGCTGCCAGCAGATATTGTCAACAGGACTTGGACAGTGTAGTTATCTTAATCCACTACAGTCATCGTTGTCCTATCATAATTAGGTATAATTGCAACATCCTTGCAAGTTGTTAATTATAATGTGCAGATTCAAATCAAATTCTGCACGTGCAATGTTTATAATTCCCCTTGAATCTCAGCTGTTTGGCTTAAGATATGTTTATACAGTTGGAAAGCAAAAACCCAATGTCATTGAGGTTGATTATATTGGAAGGGAAGAAGGCTGAATATTTCATTGGCTGCATCAGTGGAGTTCAGAGGTTTTGGCTTTTTTTTTCTTTTTTTTGTTTTTGGATAGGTGGTGGAGTAACTCCACTGGTACACTTATCTTCTGTGAAAACATCTGCTCACTGGTGGTCTTTTGCAAAGTTTATGAGGTCTGTGGAAAGTGAGAATATGAAGAGTTTATACACTCTGTTATCTTCTCCAAGACTTCAGATCATCTGCTTTAACAGATGACACTCATGTAGACTTTATCAAAGACTGTTGCTTTTCAAGCATAGTTAGTTCAAATAAATAGAACTTTCTAGGAAAAAATATCCAGTGCATTGGGACACTTAGTCAAAATGCATGGAATTTAGGATGAGGGACTGAGAGATTTATTGCTCTTGCTCTTCATTGTTCTTGCACTTGGAAAAACAAAGGGCTCAATCTGATTATATGCTTGAACATATACAAAGAGAGATTAAGACTTTTTGGATAGATAATGAGCAATATGGAGTGTATCTCTGTGGGACATGGCTGAGCTTACAAGGAAAATGCACAGGTTAAACCCCATCATGATGCTGGCACAGCACTCCTTTGTTTTTCTTGTTCTTTGGCTATATTACCTGTCTTGAACAAGGTGTGTCTTGCAGACCTGAGACATTTCTTCAGTATGTAATTTATTCCACTGCAGGCTTTGAAGATGTTTAAACATGTGTAAGTAAATACATAATAAAAATTAATAATGTGGGGAAATAACTGATTTTATTAGTCTGAATGTGATGCACAAAGGGCGAAAAACTTGTGACTACACTTGTGCCATCTTATCTTCCACCCAGCCTTGCAGTTCTTCCATTTGCAGATGCTGCCATCAAAACAACTGAAATTTTAAAGTGTACGTTGAAGAGATCATCTTATTTGCATAGTGCAAACAGAGATCTTGGGGGAAAAAATCAGGAAAAGGCATTTCCATCTGGCAAGTGGAATCCACATCTTCAGTTATTGTCACATCGTAATATTCTATTATATGTTTTTCCTGGGATGTGTGGAGGGGTTTGTGGCTGTGGAGATTAGTGGAGGGATAAATGATTTTGCCACCTGGAAAGGACATCTTTGTGCAGCTTTTCTTCCAGGCAAATAATAGGAAACTATATTCTAGGTATCTAGTTTTATTTTGGCCTATGAATATGAATGCAATACTACAGGATAAGAAGGCTAGCGTAATATAATTATAATGAACAAAAACTACTTCAAATATGACAGCAGATAAGTATGGCTACAGGATAAGAGAAAGAAGGAAATGTTGCAAAAGTAATATCCTTTTGAGAAAAGAAATATTCTGCATCCCCATGCATGAGTAGATTTTTTTCCCCCATTTTGCCTGTACCAGGCTTTTGTTTCCAGGGAATCTTTTGCTTCAGTGAAGCACCATTTATTATCCTGGAGGTAGAACAAAATAGAAATCACTTACTAAAAATCCCCAAGTAATGATACAAGAGCAAGGTTACATGGTGTGGTTGGGATAAGTTTCCAAAGTTTCTCTCTTGATACTACAGCTACCACTGGCCTTGCACTGCTGGCCACTCAGCTCTCCCTCTGGAAAATTTCCTTCTCCATCAGAGCAGTGACTCATCACACCCGGGGCACAGGAGAGACCAGGCACCAAGTTTTGCCACTGCCACACTCCCTACGTAAAACTGTTTTTCCTGGCACCTAATCCCAGCATGGGGAAAGCCTTACTTGTCCCAAGATAAAGCGAGCACCCTGAGCAGAGTGACATGGGGATATTTCCAGAGGGACAGGATGGGATACAGCAGATGGAGGACAAACAAAATGTCCCAGTGGCTCTCTGGCATCTGAGGGTGTCTGTACATCAAAATAGAAATGAAGTAAACAAGTAACTGTGCTTTTGACCATCTCAAGTCACTGGGCCTTTATTGCAGATTTTTCCTGAAGTCAAGGTTCTGCACTTAACAGCTTTCAGAATTTGGTAACATCCAGGTAGGTTTGTGAAAGTGTCTTTGCAGCTGGAAAGAGGCTGGAGAGGTTTCTGACCAGTTCAAGGAAGCCTGTGGGAGAGCCCAAGATGGAGCCCAGCTGTGCTCTGTGCATTAAAGGCCTGGATTAAAGGGCAAACCTTGACTCCTTTGACACAGGGTGAACTGAAAATGAAAGGCTGCTGCTGTTCCTGCTGTATTGTAGCATAAAATGGTTATATTTATATAAAGTGATTGTCCGTAGTTTTAATGACAGTGTGTAGAGAAGCGTATGATTTCCTAAAACATCATTCTCCTTAAAGTGTAATATTCCCTGGGATTAGCCAGTGAGATATGAGATTACCAGATTAGTTACTGAATAATGTAGAATACTCAATAATTTTTCAAAGCTTAGAATGAGAAACAATACACTCTCAAACATATAGCTAATGAAAAAATCACAACAGTGTTTGTAAGGAATGATGCAAGAAAGAAAGAAAAAATTTGATTTTTCCCCAGCTTGTAGGAGACACTCCATTGTTTCTAAACAGGTATAAGAGAAGGGAATCAAGGCCAGGGCATTCAATTACTATGGCAATTTTTATTCCTTATCTGCAATTGCTAGTGTGATTTCCCTTGTAGTTTTAGAGTTTGTACTTACATAATTTCAGTGGCAGATTCATTTAATCAGATTCTTTTCTAAGTAATAGTAATGCTCTTGAGCAATTAACTCTCCAGAGAGCAATTGCACATGTAATCCCACTGTTTATTATGCAGCCTTCCCTTAATAATTATGGTTAGATTATGTGGAAAAATAGCAGTCATGTGGAACCTTCTCATCTGCCCATCAGGAGATATGAGCTGCTGGTGCTGAGGATTTTGAGAAGATCCTCAACACTTTGCATTTTCAGGCCCTCAAGTCGTGGAGAGAGAATTCCGTTCACTTACATGGGAGGCATCTCTGCTGACAGCATGTAGAAACTTGTGGCCAAACTCTCAATCCTCTTCACCTCATCTGTTCCCCTAGTTTATTGAGGTAATCTGATACAGCCTGGCTATAACAACATCTCCATAGTCTGAACAGTGATAAGGGCTGCAAGATGCATTTAAAATTCCACTGTAGGTTTAAACAGATTACTTAAGTGGGAAGGTGTTACACAGCAAAAGAAACAAAACTCTCAGGACATCCTTTCACATTTCTGTATCACTTTTCACTGGCAGCTTGTGCTGTTCTGAGACACCTCAAACACACTGACTCAGTGAGCATTGTAATGCCATGTTTCTTCTTTGTCAAGTACCATTACAAAATAACTCATTGCTCAAAAATTCCCAGGAACTCAGAGTAGCTTGTGGAGTGCTGACACTAGCCTATGTTCCAGAGGTATCTGGCTTCCTTCTATTAGTACTAAATAACATTTCACTTCAGGCTGCTGCATTACTAATCTGAAACTGAATGCATCTAACGTCACCCACTGTGCTGACATATGCATGCTGTGCCCAAATCAGGCCCCAAAAAATAGGAAGTCTCTGTGCAGTTCATTTAACAACCTCATCAGCAGTAAGCAGCAAGGGACAAAGATTTTCAGGATGCATTGTAAAAACAGTTTCATTAACAAGAAGAGTAAATCAATTAAATATATTTTTATGAACACAAAGCATGGCTTCTGCTTATATGATGGGGATTTTATTTTGCAAATAGTAAGATTTTGCTTCTAGCAGAAAATCAGATCCAGGTTCACAGCTGCTTTCTGTTAGTGGGAAACTCCCTAGTGCAAAAGGTGATTTTCATCAAGGTTTCAGAACAAAGTTTGCTCACAGCATGAAAACTGCAGATCAAGAGTGACAACAATTCTTGGTGCATATGGAAATAAGATGTAAATTCAGTTTTCATTAGTCCCAAATGACTCTGGGAATATAAAACTTAAAAAGAACATTTTTTTAAAAGGTTCCACTCTACTGTTTTGATTAAAAGTCCTAGTTCATAGTCTGTGTTATCATGGAAATCAATGCTGTTTAATTCACATTAAATATTTCAACCCACTCAGGGGTAATTAGGGAGCAGGTACATCTTGCTATTCTCATTAGCTGAGCTTATGTAAATGAACCTATTAATCAACACCTCACCTGTTTTATTTGCCTGACCCTCCCAAACCCCATGTACACATCCAAGTATAAGTAATCCTGCTTTGATTTAAAATAAATAGGAAAAAAAAAATAGGAGGAAAAAAATGTTATAGCATTAAAGTGGATGAGGCTGAGCTTTAATCCTGAGATTTTTCTCAGTGTGTGCAACTGCTTCTGAAGATAATGTGAGACGGGGGTACTCCCTGACTCTCTCGTGAGCAAACCTTTAATTTTGAGGCACTGTGTGTGCATTATATTTAATAGCTAACTTACTCCCTTGGTGCTCCCTTTGATGATGGCTTTACACCTTCTGCCCCTTCTGCCTTCCCAGCACTAAGCAAGCATCAGGGAGCAGCCCTCATTAATACAAGATTTGCAGAAGCCAGCTTCTAAGTCAAGCTCCTACATGCCTGAGCTTATGATGAGATGAATTTGAACCACTCCCTCAAGACGTAACTGCTCCTCCCCTCAAATTCAAGTCAGAGTAGCTTCTAAGTTTAATTGCTTGCCTCAGTAAGAAAGGAGAGTTGCAGATTACATAAAGATTTTCCCTGTGTTTGTTTGTGGGTGAAGTCAGTGGTGAGGAATTAATAGGTTTTTCCTTTAAAGGAATTAAAGCCCACTAAGCCACACTGAGCTATCACTTTAGCATGCAGCTATGGACAAAACACTGCCTTCTGCTAATGTATACTGTATTTTTTTGATAGAAGAACTACTCATGAAGGTTCTTTTCCTTAATGTTGTCATCTATAATCATTATTATGGGGTAATTGTCCTAATGTCCTAATCCTTTATCATTTATATGGGACCTGTTACTAATCACCGAGAAACTTTGGCCATGAAATTATTCTAGTGTGAACCTAAATAGGTCTTTCTCTGTTTCCATGGTTGTCTTTTAAATAGTGGCAAGCTAAAAGCTGGTTCTGGCTCACACAAAAATGACTTTTATGAGAAAATACTCTGTTATTAAATGAGAAATCCATATTAACAGCCAATGAATTCTAAAAAAGTAATGCTAGGGGGAAAAGAACAGAATTACCAAAGAGGATGCCGTATAGAAAGACTAAAATTCTGCATTCCACTGCAGAAGATATAAATTTCAACAAAAAAAGATCCAAAGAAAAACCTCCAGTTCACTACCTATATGAAAGATATACAGACAATTAAGTTCTTTTAAGAATGATCCAGAGTAATGAAGACAATAGTACAGAAAATAGTACATATACAATCATACCTTTGATATTATTTTCCTCATTTTATCCTGTTAATAAATTAACCATGACTAATATGTGATTTTTTCTCTTTTGTACAAACTTCCTTTGAAAGAATTTTCAGTCAATGACTTTCAGTCTGCACATGCAGTTTACTCATAAGAAGCTGCTTTTGGTAGTTTCTGATTTATCTTGGCTGTATACAAACATATGCACACTGGTATTTCAATGCCAGCTCACGTAATCAGCAAACAATTGGAGAGATTATAGTGTGCATTTGTTTCCAGAAAGAGCACAGAAATCCCCTGTAGCTGGCTTGTTACAAAGTCAGTATTTCCAGAAGACAGGGTTTTGCACTGTGTAGTGTTGCACAGGTAACACAGGAAATCCAGAGTCCTGATGACAGTGGCATGCATGTGCACCAGCAGCTTGTAACCCTTGGCTGGCAGAGATGTGGGTTAGTGGGTTTGGTGGACCACCTCAAGAGTCATGCTAAGGGAACATGAGTTCTGCTGCAAACATGTGCACTTCCACAGGGAAACTCTCTTGAGGAGAACAAACCAAAGGGAAATGGGTAAAACCTTGCCAAAACAGTTCCTTTTCAAAGTGAAGCATGTGCTCTGCAGTGCTCGCCACACCCTGACAAAGAACGCCAGGTTGAGAAACTCAAGTGAGTTCAGCTTTGTTTCCAAAATAATACTCTTTCCCTTTAATCAGAGAGGTGTTCAACAGGTTGAGCTCTGTAAAGTCAGCCTAGAAACATTCTCGTTACGTACAACACAGAGATGAATCGCTACCACTGCAGATTTTAGTTTGCCTAAGAGTTGCTTTGCAAGACTGCAGCTAGAACTGCAGGGTTTGTGTTTCTTTCCCTCGGTGGTATGAAGGATAACAGAGCAAAATATTAGTCTGTTACATTTTCTTTCACCCCTCCCTGGTTCTTATGAATTAAAGCTACCCTTCCTCAAATCGCTGCACAATTCACTGCGGTGTGAAAATTATCAGTCAGCAAGAACCTCTAGATAATTGTTGGTGTCTTTGAGCTGGCAATAAATATTTGTTTTTCTTTCCAATGCTAGTTGTCTGTTTAGCTTCAAGCCAAGAGGAAAATTTGGAGAAGTGTGTTCTTACTGATTATACAAGGAGCAGTACTTCTGGACTCTCTGGGGTTGCTTTCAGAAAATGTCACCCAAGGAGAGACTCAGTAGTTTATGTGGTGTGGGAGTACCCAGATCAAGAAAAACATGAGAATGTTATTGTGAATGTTTTCTCATGTTTTGAAACACATACACTAGGAACTTGGGCATTTGTGTTTGTCATGGAGGAAGTAGAGGTCATATGCTATTTTCAAGACAAAACAGCTCTTTTTTTGAAGGCACCATTTGGACCATGGAAGATGGCAGGCTAAGAAATACTAGGTTTGGTGGTTCAAAGTTTTGGCTCAACTTACTGCTGAGCAAGAAAGTTTCTTTCTTTTTGTGTGAAGCAGAGGCAATGTTTACACTTTCATAAACTGTAAAATATGTGAGGGGGAAAATCAGGAAGGCAGGAAATTGGAGATATTCTTAGTCCTGGATGTCTAATTAAGTCCATCATCTTCCCTATGGCTGCAGCCAGATACAGGATTATCAGAATGTGTTTATATGGTGCAATACAAGAGGTAGTCATGCTGCCTCCAATCTGAGCTAGCTTTAATAGCAGAGTAATAAATCTGTGTTATTATTGAATTCTGTCTCAGTTAATTATGTAGCTCATAAGATATCATGAGCTCTGTCCTGGCATGGAGGGCTCTTTCTCTAAAGAGAATGTCTTTAGAGACCTCATGAGGTCTCTAAATTAGATCAGGGGTCTTCTCACACAGCAGGGAGTTATAGAAGTCAGGGACTTATTTTCATTTTCCAGTGGTCACATATTACTGTATTCCCTTTGGATTGCCCAGACTCTCACAAACCATTGCTGACTGACATACAAAACTCTGTTATCAGGAGCACTGTCCCTGCTCGCTTGAGACAGGTGTGAAAACATGGGTTCCTCTTGCCTGTTTGGGATAGCAATGTATTGTTTAAGACCAAATTGCTCAGAAAATTGCCAGTTAGAAGGAGTTTTGAAGAGTGGCTGCTGTGTACCTGCCCACAAACCCTTTTATACTGTTCACTGGTGTTCTTTCAGCTGATGGAGGAACTGAAGAACAGAGAAATGGGATTGGCACCAAAGAGTTACAGGATGATGCTGGTCTTCAAGGACACTTGTGTACAAACACGTTTCTTTTCTCACAAGAATATTTTAACTCTCAAACAGCCAAAAGATCACACCATTTTTGGGGCTGAGAAAATAGATTTCAAAAACTGCTGAATATTTTTACAAACTCAGTTTGATATCCTGTAACCTGCTGCTCCCTCTGTTTCAATTTTTGATTTGGTGACAGGTGGACTGGGCTGTTTCAGCTTTTAACTGCCCTCGCTTTACAGCCAAGAATACACTGAATTGGTATTGCACCTGTGAGGATTCTTTGGCCTGGAGTTCACATTTTTAAGAAAAAGCTTTGCAGATAGAACAATTTATTTCTATTTTTATTCAATATTAAAGACAAAACCCTCCACAACATTGGAAGATAAGAAAATATTTGAGACCAAATTAGCCACTTGCTTGTCAGTGTTTTTTGACCAATTTAATTCTTCTAATTCTGACATTTTAAAGGAATGTTAATTCTTAGTTCTATTCTTGAAGAACTAAGCTACTCTAGAACTCCTGGCTGGCACAAGATAAAATAAGCATCTCAAATATAGAAACAGTTGCAATTATTGCTGCACAAAGCCTTTGTTACCTTTTACTCTAGAAAGGTAAGATGTTTACACACTGTGGTCTTAGACTACTGATAGCTGCTGCTTTTTGTAAAGAACAGATGAACTCAGAACACTTTTCTTCAAAAAACCCTGTAGAGACTCACTCTTCATATGTTCTGCTGCCTTGGAGCTGTGTGTCGTTTTTCTTCCAACGTTGAGGGTTTTTTTTTCTCTTTTGTAGAACTGAGAGCCACAAAATTGGCTGTGAGGTGATTGAGCAATGCCTCCAAATGGTGTAAGCATCCTGCAACAAGCATGTCTCTTCTTGCCACATAGCCAGTGCCCAGAGGGCTGGGCGTGCACCCAATCTGCTTCCATACAGTCACAGCATTTGGAGCTCTACTTCAGGAAAAACACCTGGGTGAGCCTGGCGGAGGAGGGAGCTGCTGGCATGGGCAAGGTGCCACCACACATGTCTGCAGCCACCAGGCACAGCTCCCTGAGCCCCCAGCCCAAGTGCTGCTCCCTCCCCAGGGCTTGGTGCTCTACCATCCGCTGCTCCTGGGAAGCGAGGCTGAGCTTTGGCAGCGGGGGAGGTGGAACCCCCAGGACTCCTGGTGTCTCAGAACTTGCTGGGCAGGCAGCTGTGCTCTGAGTCTGCTCCTTTGCCTGGGAGTTTTGTATCTAACCACGAGCAATTGTGCACCTAAGGAAAACATCACCTCTAGATGTTCTTGTCATTTCACCCTTTTGTCAGAAGTATCCAGAACTCTTGTATCCAAGAGCAGTGAGCTCACCCTTGCTAAAGAAACATCTCTCATGGCCAAGTGCCCCTTCTTTTTCTGTTTTAAATGGGTAACAGAGAGACTGGAAATAGGAACATCTTCAATGGGGTATATCAAGCAGTATAAGAAATTCCTCATCTTGACTCTTTCTTCTGATACTCTGCCTGAGGTGCTGCCCTCCCTCCTGTGCCTCCACACTGCATACTCTACCTCTGAGCCCCCTGTAAACTCCTAGAGAGGAGAGTTTGAGCTAAAACACTGGGCTAGAAAATGAGATGTAAGAACACCCTTGCTGTCCCAATCCAGTTGAAAAGACCTACAAGCAGACAGAAACATTGTGGAATAAGAAAGAGAATGGACATGGCATAAAACCAAAGATATAGTGCAATAGCTAGAATGGAGCAGGGATCATAAAGCAGGGAGAATGATGAAAAGCAAACAAAAGGGAAGTTGGTGAGGGGTAGAAAACGATAGCTGGAAAATCCTGATCCATTTTTCTTGCCTAATAGAACTGGTGGTGTGGGCCCTGGGGAAAGACAGATCGAACACCAAGCTGTCACTCACTGGGGACAGGACAGTTGCTTTCATGCTTACCTGTCTCTGGTCAAGGGAAAGGCAGGACACTTTGCATTTCATTACTTCCATGTTTAAAGCAAACAAATTGATAGGTTACTTACTCAATTTCAGAGGCAACTTTTACTGAACAGCATGCACTGCATTTAAGTTGAGTTGTAATTATTGTCAGGGTTGTTTGGGCTGTGATAATTTTTGGCACTGCTGTTGCATATATTTGGTTAGAAGCCAACACTTGACAAAGGCATAGTGGCTTAGATGAGGGGGTGAAGTCTGTCGATGCCTAGCAGACTTTAACTGCTTACTCAATTTAATACACAATTTAAAATGTGTCAAAGTGGCTTTTTTACATCCAGAAGAAGAGACACTTTGATCTCTTTGAGCAGTAGTTGCTCCTCAAGTCTTGACATATTAAATAAATATTATTTTCCCAGTTGTTATGCCAACGCAATATGCTTTGCTTTAACGTGTTATAACATAAAATCTTATAATTTGAAAATGAAAGAATTAATATCTGGAACATGATTTTTGAATTGAAGTGGTTCTAAATTTGGACCAAAATCAGAGATCCAATTTCCCTACAAAACACTTTCCAAATCCTTAGCTCCATTTAGGACACAGAGCTAAACTAAGGCTGAAAGACAGAAATCACTGAATTTTGACATTTATGGGCTATTTCCATACCTTTAAGTTTGCCAGATTTGTAGTGCTTTTATAAACACTTTGTTTCAAAGGAAGATTTTTATTAGTTCCAGAGGCAGTTTAATTCTCCTTGTCTGTGCAAAAGGAAACTGGTTTTATAGCATCTGTTGAGGTAATATTTGCTATTGAAGGACAGTGTCCAGTTTTACACCTTTAAAGCCATTTCTCTCTTAACTGTTAAAACTAAGCAGAAAGCTCACATCCAAGCCCCCGTTTCATTCTGCATGAGAAGACCAATCTGGAATTTTATGCATTCTGCACTTAGTGCATGATTATTTATAGTGCATGAACTGAAATGTTCACCTATAAGAGGAGAGAAAGCTCCCGTGCGTTCTTTCTTGGGAGATGATCCTCTTTCCACAGGTTTTAAAATTAACCTTTAATTACTAACCAGAGAAAACCAGCCTCTGTTTTTGTTTTTGTTCCTTTCTGATGTGTCTTCCTCTGATTTCAGCCTGGGGAAGAGCTGCTGCTGCCACATACCTGGTCGGCTTTCTACTTCTAGTCATCTGTTTTGCACTAGCCATCATAGCGTTTGCCATCGACACACTTCGGTTCAACTTCATTCGTGGGATCGGAGGCTTGCTTTTCGTGGCTGGTAAGGCAGCATGTGCAGCCAAGTTTAGCTTGTGCAGATATATCCATACTAGAACTGATATTTTCCTCAGCTGATTCTATACCCAAGCCTCTGCCTGTGTGCAATTGAACTCTCTATGAAAAAACAAAGTTTGTCATGGCACTGGATCGATTTTCAGATCCTCCAAAAAATGGATGGGTTTAGCTACAGGGATTATGGAGGAAAGCAGTGGTGCTGGGTGTTAAACACTTTTTTGTTTTCTCCTGTTTCTTCAGCTGTGTTCTCCGTCATGGGCCTGGTCATTTACCCAGTAAAGTTCTCATCTGAAATTGAAATGACAGGAATCAATATGTTCAGCTGGGCCTATGGCTTTGGCTGGACCACCGCCATTATGGAAATATGCTTGGGATTCTTCTTCTGCTGCCTTCCTAACTATGAAGATCAGATCTTGGGTAATGTCAAGCCCACATATTTTTACTCTTCCCCATAAGCACCAGGAAGAAAGTGTTAATAGTCCAGAGATACCTGACAGACTAGCTACATTTTTCAGAATATTGTCATCAGATGTTAGTAGAAAAGGCTGGAAACTTTTCTAATGTGTGTAGAAATATGGCACTGGCATCTACAGTAAAGTTATCTACTCTATTTTGGACCTTCATATCTGATGTGGGTTGGTCAGATAAAGCACAAATGTTAAAACCCCTTGGTTTTCCTCATTCATTCCCATGAGTGGGGTTTATGTAGATTCCATTGCATTTTAAATACATTCACAATTGTAATTAAATTCAGAAAAACTTATTAAACTGGCAATAAACAAAACAACGTGTATCATCTTCCTGAGGGAAAGAAACTCAAAAAAATCACATTTTGTATGTATCATCTTTAACCTGAAGGTTTTGCACAATTTTCAAAACGTCAAATACATTTACCCCCTGACTGCCAAATTAGTAAATTAGTCAGACAGCACTTCATAGTTTTGCTTCTATTTTTCATTCATTCACTTAAGCCATAAGGACAGAGTAAAGAAGGAATTAAAGCTCCCTACCAAAGCCAGCATCTTGACTTTTCCTCATTCATGTGGAATGTATTTATTTCTAAATATTTGCAAGAGTAAGCAAGGAACACAGTAAAGCCTTGAGAATCCTGGTGTGCCATGGCTGGTGCCAGTACAGAGTGGGCAGAGGCAGAAGGGATTTCAAGCTACCCCTGCAAATTGCAAGGTTTGATAAACTCCTGGCTTGATAAAACTCCTAGTGTGGATTTCTTCTTGGGTGTCTTGACATTTTTTTTCTGCTGTATCAAAACCTATGACTTTAAAATGCTCTGCTATACTGGCCCAGCTTTTTTATCCAGTGTAGAAAGGTCAGGTATGATTTCCCTGCACCTCAGGAGTTCAGCTGGAGCAGTGTAAGTATTACACAGTTGCAAAAAGGCTCCTTTTTTGTTCATGTGCTGTTCTTAAGTATTTTAAAAGTGGGAAGTGTATACTGTCATACGTAACTATAAAATGCATAAATATCCCTTACCATCTCATTCTAAAGCCCTCATAGAGAAAATCACACCATAAAACATCTTCCAGCATCCCATACTCCACAGTGCCTCAAGCCTCAATGTACTGCAAGCAATGAAGTATACTCAAGACTCTGCTGGTTTCTGCCTTGTTAAACCTAACTTTATGACATTCCATTTATTCTCTTAAGTGAAAAAAAATGGATAATATGTGATGTGGAAAAGGAGTCTCACCTAAATCCTTAACTACTGAGGTTTATTAGCTTGTAACACATCTGCAATTTTGTAACTATGTGTACTATGGAAAGCCCTGCCGAGTGTTCTTTGTTTCAACAAATCAGAGGTAGAAAAATTTTTAGCTAAAACTTCTTGGTAGCAAAAATTAATAAAGGCACAGGGCTTCACTTGGGTTATTCCGAGTTTTTTGTTTGTTTGTTTGTTTGGGTTTTTTTAAGCAGTTAACTCCATTCACTTTTATGGAGTGTCTCCTAACTTTGATCAATGAGAGTGAGAGATGGGAAGAGTATGAACGATGGGGAGAGTATATGCAACAAGGAATAATTAGGCAAGAACATGTAAATACTTTTTAAAAATATTTCCTAGGTGGAAGAAAATCAAAGGGAAATACAGTTGAGAACACAGTTTGTATAAAATGACTTGCAATTCTTTGTGTAATATTACCCATTCAGGAGAAAAAACTTATCATAAATATTTTCATCGTGCTTATTACACCTAATAAAAGATGGTATCTATGTATTATTTCAAAAATTGGTGTTAACTTTTGCTCCCTACTGAGAGTGGGGAATTGTGAAAGCCCCCAGAGCGTCCTCTTCTCAGGCACCACCTTGGAGTACCTGAGAATGCTGGCTGAAATTTGACATCTGGCATCACAACTACAGCTTGTGTTATTCTTCAGTCCTATGCTGGCTCTCTCCCAAGGCCTTGCTCACAAGCACATAGTGGACACTTATGGACCACCCTGTTTGCTTGTGGGCTTATGGTGTTGAGCGCCTACACACGGGATTCTGTGCCGTGATGTGCTACAGCTCGTTTTGGCACGGACGGTACCGCACTCGTGCTCACCGAGTAGGAAACCAGCACGGCCCTGCTCAGTGCTTCTGCTCCAACAGGCGTGGCAATCCTCTGAGGAAGCTCCAGAGAACTTAAGCAACCACTTCGTGTTTACAGTTTCTTGTGCGTTAGCTGGACACTGACAAAACACCTGGAGGTGGGGAAAGGTGTACAAAACAAGGTTTAGGAGTGTGACTCCAACCTTGATGAGACAGCAGAGCATAATTAAAAAGCAAAAAAATCACCGGTGATCATCCCCCTTCCTCTCTCCTCTCCCTTGCTGATCTCGGCAGTTTCTCCATCTCCTCTCTTCCCTTTTTCTCCTCCTCCTCCTCCCTAAAGGTGTCTGAGCAGTGACAGGGCTGGTGACTCTGCAGGACACAGCTCCAGTCCCCATTTCCCACTGCCACTTTTCATTCCTGGGAGAGAGCAGGAATGAAGCAACTTGCTGACCCCAGCACAGCATCAGAGACTGTAGCCTGGCTCCCTGCCCCAGGCCCTCACTGGAAAGGCTTTCCCTTAAAGAATAAGCTGCATGGCTGGGTGGTACCCAACAAGCAGAAGAATCACAGGTATTAGTAGTCAAGTGAAATCCTACCTTTAGGGTAGTTTGCTTCCAGTCATGCCAGGCCAGTTCAACACAGATTCCTAGAAAAGCACATCCTAAACTCTGCAGCAGAAAAACAGTGAGAAGGATAAAACTATTTTACAGATGCCAGTGTTGTTTCCTGTGACTTCTGCAACAGGGGTGCATGGCAAAAACAGCATGCAAAATATAATTGGTTCTGACAGAAATGGAAGCTGAATCCAGGTGCCAAGGATGTGCCTCAGTTTATTAGATTATTAACTAACTATCAACTGCTAGATTTTGAACTAAGTTTTTAAATTAGTGTACAACTTAAGGTCAAGTACAGTGTTAACTAAGCAAATTGTTAGGTTGATTTGAACTAAGGCACAATCAGAAAGTTTGGATTTTCAAGCAAAGGAGAAGTTAGAGGAAGAGAAGTCATCTCAGTTCTTCACCTCTGTTGGCCAGGTTTCTCAACCCAAGTCTTGTCTATAAGCGAAAAGGACACTGAAACACTAAGAGCAGCACAATAAAGGACTTAAAGTTTTATTGTGCCCAACAGCAACGCTAAAGAAAGAGGAGGGAAGAACAGGTGTCTGAAGCTTTTGGGAACATTAGGTCTGCTACAACAACAGAAATAAAGATGACTGCCAAAGGCATTGCTTCTATTCCTGTCAAGTTAAGAATTAGGGAAACATCCTCCAACAAACATGTTTTACCTAATTCAACTTCACTACTGAAAAGCAATGAAGAAATTGTATTGAAAACAAGTGGAATGTCAAGCAGCCCTGCAGGTACAAACTGAAACAAAAAATAATGAGAACTTCCTGCTGATAAGTTAATATGTTCAATTTAATTTCTGGTGTTTCTTCCAGAGCTTGAACATCTTGGTCTTTTCAATTTTCTCTGCAAATATGTCCATATTTCACTTTACATTTCTCAGGCACCTGCCACTTGGTCTTAAAATAAATCCTGCTTAATCAATAATTCAAATGCAATCTAGTTTGCAATTGTATTTGTTGTGCATATTTTGTTGTATGAACTACTGACAAGACTGAAGTTTTGACCCCATTGACATCACTTGCAAAACATTAATTTGTTTTCTTGAGTGTGATGTTTCATTATTGAAGTTCAAGCCCTTTATTTTATGTGTTCAGAATCAATAATGTCTCTTATGCATGCTCCATTCAGCAGCTCTGTTTACCTCTGGAACAGGACACTGGTACGTATAAGATAAGAAACAAGAGTTACAGCTGACATATCATTTCCAAAATAAAGGACAATTCAATGTGTGTAAGATTAGCAGAATTTGGGTCATAATTAAATCACATTTTGTTAGATGCACAAAATGGTCACATGAAAAAGATTCAAATTTTCTTTTGACACATCTCAGTTGTGTGACAGTTATTACTTATAATTCAATCTCTTGGAACACGTCCTCACACATTTCTATATCCAGTGGATTTCTCTGTGTTCTGAAGATAAACAGATTTAAGGAAAGAATGAAACAATCAAGCTCATTATAAGGGAAAAAGGGATTGGCCCATCTGCACACTCTGTGAAAAAGTGGGATTCAAACCCCCTTGTTAGAAGAATACTGAACTGAACAAAGAGTTCTTTCTGAATCACATTGGAAATTCCAACCTGAGATTTAAAAGACTGATAATAATAGGGAGAGATGAAATCAGTCGGATCTTGCTTTATCTTTTTCCACAGTGTCAAAATACTGCTTTTGCCAGAAATTTTGTTTTCAAGAAAAAAATTGTTGCTTTGGTGCAGCTCCATAGGAATGTCTGGGCCTCAATTTTATCTGCAAAATTCTTCAGTCCTAAGTGCCAAAATGCAAACAAGCACCTGAATAACCTTAAGGCTGCAGATGATTCCGATGGGGCCATCAGAGCTGTTTTCATAGATGGTTCCTTAAATGACTCGATGTATTAGGGCTCATATGCCCATCTGCACACAATGGCTAGTTCCACAGATTTCCTGCATGTGAAGTGATGCACTATTTTGTTTTTCAATTTTGCTTTTAGTTTTTCGTGATCAAAGTGAAAATGTGGATGTATCATAGGATTTTGCATGTGACTGCTGGGAGTAAGGAAAAAATTACAGGAGCAACTTTCAAAATTTCAAACTTGCAAAGTTTTCCTGTTTAAGATTAATGTGATGAGATTAGATCAAACTGTCCTCTCTTGGGTAGCTTTTATGATACATCCTTTTACTTGTGCCCTAGTTTGCCCAAGCCATCTGTTTTTTTGCAAAAACAGTTTTGCGAAAACCTACTCTAGTATCATAATGAAAGGAAATTATATTAGGTATCCATGGAGAATCCATCATAAAGCACTTTAAATTGCCCTTGATTGTTCAAATGCAGATCAAACAGTGAGGCAGATGTTGTCTGTAGGATTTTTCCACAGATAGTGTAAACCCAGAAGACTTAATTATTGGCTGTGGACCTGGCTTACATGCCCAGCTCCCCATTTTTTACAAAGTAACTGGTGCCCTAGAACCTTGCCCTCAGGAAAGTAAAATGCAAACATGAAAAATGAAGGGAAAATATTACATAAAGTATTTACATGAACAAATCGATAGTATCACAATTTAGTCCATAGCTGACCTCAGTGTGAGTGAGGATGGACCAAAGTTGTGTAAATCACAGTTGGGTCTGTGCTGTTATTTCTAGTTTTTTATTCTTATATTTTCCCATATGGAATTCTTCTCACCTCACTTCTGTAAAGCCTTACTATTTTTTTCATAAGCTGTCCTGATTTTACCATACCCCATCTTGACAAGAACACATGTGCTTGCCAGGCTCATATCTGAAGCTTATACAAAATATTAATGCAACTAGGCTTTTATCCCTTAACCCTCCTTCTCTTCTTAAATAAAAAGGCTTGGAGTAATAAAATCCTGCTGACATTAGGAAAATTAGAAGAATGGAGATTTCCTTGGGCTGTTTTAGAATTAACCCTCAAAAGAAGAGAGAAGCAAGAACTGAGGTTCAAGAGAAAAACCCAGTCCAGTACAAAAACAGTATTCCAAAATCTACGTGCAGTCCTGACAGCAAAACGGCTTGGGGTGATTAGCAGCCAAATCACCTTTGCAGTCCCCTCCTTCATGTGAGTGTATAATCTGTGTTGCCTTGCAGTTTTTCAGTAGCATCAACAAATCTTCTGGGCACTGGTTTCTGAATGGACCAGTATGCAGAAGGAGGAGCTGCCCATCACGTCTGCCTCCTACAGTGCCCAGGGAAGGGACTTTTAAGGCAGAAACCCAAAGGACTCATTTGGACCTTGTGTGACATGGCTGGTGTCTTCATGGCAGGATGGGATGGTTGCCCATCCAAGTGGAAAGTTTCCTTCTGTTTTAGCCTACAGTCCCAAACAAGTTACTAGCAAGTTGAAACTGCCATTTTATTCATCTGAGAGGTTTTTTTGGGGAGGCGGAGGAAGATTAGAGATTTGGAGGTTCACAGTGATTAGCCCAAGAATTTTGTAAATCAAGGATTCAACGTGTCAAGATTTACAACCTTCCTTAAAATACTGCCGTGTATAATACACAGAAAAAGGGAGGGAACAGACACACCCAATTATGTTCATAATTGTTAGGCCTGATGCTTTGACACCAAGAAATATTCTTTGGGTTAGTAACAGGAGGATGAGTACAAAGAGGTGAAACTTTACACTTTGTCCTGAGTCACAGCACAGGTGAGGATCTCCTGAGTCACCAAGTGCTGTCTCTGGCTATCAGAGAAAATTGCTTATCATCTTGTTAATTATCTTATCCCAGCTCTGCTTTGCCATCCATCTATCACAGGAGGCTGATCTGAAAAACAGTCTGAGGGTCAGGCTCTGATTTCCATCCAACATCTATCACTGGCCAGACAACAAGAGCACCTAAACTTCTGGCACTGCCTATGGGAATATCCAAGGGCAGCATTGTCACTCAGAGGTGACAATCCTGAGTTTCTTCCAGCACAACTTCTTTTTTTATTTGCAAAAACTCGCATTTTGTCTGCTCCATACCTTTCAAACCATCCTTCTCCAAGCAGCAGACTGCCTTCCAAATCTGTGCTCCTGTCTCAGCTGCTGCCTAATTTCCTGTGACTGCCACAAAGGGTAATTACTGTCAACCCCAGTAGTCTTGGGCATCCTTTAAGTCCTTTCTCTTGCCCACCCTAGAGCACAATTATTCTCAGCTGGCCATGCAGCAGCCAGATTTGGAGCACTCCTCACCCTGGCTGTGTGAGCAGGCTGGAGGGGAGCCTTGCTCATCTCTGTGGCAGTGCATGCTTAAAGATCATCAAGGCCAGCATGAGGGGGCATTGCAAAAAAGAAAAAAAAAAGAGAAGAAGAAGGTTAAAGCAAACTTCTTTGGTTCTCCATCTGCACAGTAAAAGACAAGTAAGGACACAAGAACTGTTTACTAAAGCTCTTTTTGCAGTGTGGACTTGAAATGACATGTTCTAACTTCACTTCCCAAGCTCTTGAGGGCACTTGGATTATCACTTTCTACATATAATACTAGTTTACACAGAATATTACACAGATCATAAACCATGTATGTTTGGGAAAAGGATGGCTTGTTCTAATATAGTAAACATTGCTACAGCTGGTGTACCAGCTTGGATTAATATTGGAAATTTGGCTTGATAGTCTGAGTTGTGTTTGTTTGTAGCTTATTGCATAAAAAACCTCAGAAGTCTGATATTAATTTTGCCTAAATGATTGATTCTTTAGGGAATTTTTTAAATTTAACTTACTTGCATGAACATCATCCCAAAACAAAACACCTATTTCAGCTTCCTTTTCCTGGTGTATTTTTTTCCAAATTTTAGAATAATAAAATTTTGAAATGAAAAATTTGAACTTTCTTCCAAACTATGTAGGCATGACATTTTAGATATTTAATTTTTATTTTGTAGTGCATGAAAATAGTCATAAATGACAAATTTGAGAGTTTAAAGAGATCTGAGAAGCTGAGATCTGATTTGCTTTGTAGTGAGTAATCTATTTGCTCCAGAACTGGCCTGGTTCTATTGTAAATACTGTAGCTGCTTTGCTATTAAAAACAGTAGTACAGCTAGTGCAAAGCGAATGTAATCCTAAGAGATTCTTTCAAGTCACCATCCAAACAGAGAGGCCAGCTTTGAAGGTTATCAGATGAGAGATCACAGAGGACTAAGCCAAGTTACAGATGACTGGGCTTGTACGAGGGCTCCTCCGCATTTGCTCTCCTGGTTTTGAGAGTCCCTGCCAAGTCAAACACAAACATGAAGACTTTTTGACAGCCTGTGAAAAACGTTTTGAAGGCAGAGAAATGCCAAATATCACAGTGCCTCCGCCTTATGCTCCTGCCATTAAAAATGTGACCTGTGCCTTGCTACAAATCTACAGTTGTTTTAGTTTTCTAAGCTAAGGGTGCTTCATTTTATCTGTATTAATATAATGAAAATGTAGGCTGGCCTAGCAATAAAAAAAAAAAGAATGAACTAACATAAAGGGGATGTATAAAAAGGGAGTACTTGTGTTGTCAGTCTCATGGAGCTTTATCATCGTGCTTCCTTCTTTCCCCATGGCTATGGTAAGTAGGACTATTATCCACCTCTTGCAAACAAAAAATATATGAATTAATATCCCTTAAAGGGCAATTCCCAGCAGGCTTTGGGACTGACAAAATACTACATAGATGCAAATAGTAGGCATCTAGAACATCTACTCACATGAAATTAAGCTCAGCATGAAGCAGTGGGTCTGGGCAACAGGAAGCCTCCCTTTGAGCTTTAGGGCAGCCAGTGTATTTCTGCTGTCACAAGAGATTAAGAAATACACTGTGCTGTCCTAAGGAGCTGAATCGGCAGAAAACCCAGGGCTGAGACACTGGTGATGAGACATTCAGTATCAGTTCTTGGGTAGAAAATGCCCCTCGGGCTAGGGCTGGGCTCTCCAAACCTCCTTGGCAAAGAGACAGGAGGCACAGTCATCCAGCACTTGGTGCTGGGGCGCAGCTCCTCTGCAATCGCTCGAGGGCAGTGAGACAGCTGGCAGAGAAGCCATCACGGCACCGAAATTAAATTTACAGGCTGCTTTCCCATGGCTGTGCTGGGACATAGCAGGGTGCTTTATAATTATGTTTTAGGAGCCTCCGCCCTCTTGTCCTAATTTCCAATTAAAGTTGTACCCTTCCCAGGAGAAATTGCAAACATCCTATGAACAGGGGGAGGAGGCCAGGAAGGACCATTCTGTGTAGATCAGTAGAAGACAGCAACCTGAAGAAATTACTTTTATGCCACAACCACCATACTCAGCCTCGTCACCTAATTAATTTTCTCTTCTAGACTTACTGATGGTGTATTTAAAGCCAAAAGGAAAAATGGAGGACAAGTGGAATGGAAATGTGGTGGGAACAAAAGGAGAGGGGAAACAGACAAGGCAGAAAAGCAGTGGAAAAACTGCAGTGCTTCAGTTTGGATGATAGTCTGGATGCTATTCCTATAGTCAGCCAACTGTGACTGTCTAGAGTGAAGTGCTAGGCTAGATGCATCAGCAAGAGATATTCTTTTCCTAGTTTGTTTTCCTAACCATACCTAGATGTTAGTGTCTTCTCTGCAGGACTCCTCTCTTTACCCCTACCTCATCCTAGGTGGCCCAGATACTGCACCTAGAAACCAATGTTGTTCAGTAATCTTGATCTTTTGAAAGGTAGAACATCAAAATTGTACAACTAATAGTATTTTAATACACTTTTTCACTTAAGTTTTGTGGACAGTCTCCTAGTTTTTATAAACCACCGCAGGTTTATATGTATATTTTTCAAGTGTTGGCAACTTTTGATTCAGATTCAGAATGTGTAAAGCCTACATTTTCATGTCCAAAAGTTTGTCAATAAAAATTTCCTGGTGGCTTTAAATGACCAGTAAACTGCTCTGAATGCCAAATGGCACAGAGGAAACTTGTGATGGAGGCTGGCAGCACCTGCTTTAACGAGGAAGAAAGGTGCTTAGCTGCTAAGAACCCTCTGTTTTATCACATCTGAATAGGTCTTCCTCCCCTCATGGGTTATGTTACTCAGTCAGTAGGTTTCAGTGAAGGAAATATCTCTTACCCAACACACAGATCTTCCTCTGACATTCTCTCCTCCTCCTCCTCCTCCTAATTTGCATCCTCATTTACTCACAACTCTGCAGCATCCATTCTTTTCATGTGGGTTTAAATTACGGAAAGACCATAATCTCATGAGTGCCATTTAAAGCAACAACTTTGCCCATTGTAACAACAATAATTTAATATCTCCTGTAGAATGCTAAAAGGATGTTTCTCTCTTCCTCTGTGTAATAAAGAGCTTCCTTTTAACTTTAATAGTCCTTGTTCCATCAACTGTGACTAGCACAATGTGTTATTATCAACAAATATAATTTATATAATTAGAGATTTATGGGCTTGTATTGACCCCCTTACCAGCTTGCTTCTGTTTCTAGACATTGCAGTTTTCTTGTTTGCTTTTGCAGCTGATAAGAGCCTGCATGGCCACTAAAACCGAAAATGAAAAAAAAATCATACAGAAACCTTTCCCACCGGAAAAAGCAGATCTGGACAAAATAAGACTGTAACACTCCATTTGCAGACTTAGGTACTTAATTATAATATTCCTTTTATTCTTGTAGAACAACAAAAGCAATGCTTAATGAGATGAAATATTTAATCTTATCAAAACAAAAGAATTTATGAAAATCACTTCAGTAAATCCTTGGTTTATGTTTCTAAATAACTTTTCCTATAGATTGTTTAGATTTATCCCACAACAGATGGAAATATAAAAACATTAAAACATAAATAGCAGAAAAGAAATTTTTTCATTGACCACTGTCAATAAATGGAATTTTTAGGGGTCAGTTTTCTGGAAGTTTTGATTCTGGTGAATAACTGTTACTTAGTTTTCATTAAGGAACTTCTGTACAGGAAAAAGTGAGTAAATGTGGAAAAGATAAATGTTCTTGCAGTTACATGTAATGATAGGAAAAGGTGGAAGAAGCGCCCATCCTGGAGGGACAGAGAATGTCCTGTCCATTTGAAGAGTGAGGACCAAACCTCGAGCTCTGTCAGTGGGGCTGCAGCCTCTTGGTGTAGGTCAGACACTGCCTTAAAGCGAAGCCATGCTCAGCACCATCTGCACTGCTTGCACCTGGCACACTGGACTCCTTAGGTCTGTATGAGGAAAAGTCTTGGGACAAGGCTGTGGGGGATGCACAGCTGGATCCAGGGACAAAGCTGAATCCAGATCTGCTCTTTCTTTCGAGTGGGAAGAGTTGCAACATGACCAGCTAACAGCTGCTATTGCTAAAGATAATATGTTGTGAAGTACTGGCTTCTTCTTCAGTCTGGGGTGGCATCCATGATGTTTCCTTTGCTCCCTGTGTAGTACAAGATGGATTACAAGCAAAGGGAAGACCATTCATTGTACAATTAGCAAATTATATGTGTTGAAATGTTACTAATTTAGTAACAGCTTTTATAGCAGCACAAACAAGGAGCCATTTTTCACATAAAAGACAAAGTTTTTGCTCACAGCTCTTCAGGAGTTATTAATGTTAAAGTTTTTAAAGCTACTCTGGACTAAAAAGTGGACTGAGTCAGCTGCTCTAATTGGAAATCTTTCATCCATCAATCAAGAAAGATGTGGGACCAATAGACAAATGCACATGCTCTAGACAAGAGTCATTCCAGTTTCAATTAGTTAATATTAACCCACATTTTTATCTGCTCTTGTCTTATTACACTTAAAATCTTCTGAGAGCAGAAATTCAGGACAACTTGTCCTTCCAAAAAATGACTTTTCCTATGTATCCTAGTGAAGAAAACCCTGAAACCACACATAAATGATTAAAAGGATCAGAAGTTACTTTTGTTTTTTACTTTTATTTTCCCCCAGAAAATGCAGAGTGACTGTGACTGGTCAGGTCAGTAAGTGAACAGAAGAAGCAAGTGATGCTGATGAGGAGGCCATCCTGAGAGTCTTTTGTAATAAAAATGTGACAGTGAGGGAGCAGCTCAAGGAGAGTTTGAAATGGCAGGTAATCCTGACGTGCAATGCCAAAATTCCAAGTATGGCAAGGGTTTCCTCTTAATGTTATTTTTGAGTTGCATCTTGTTACGGCTGCAGCTTGGGATTCATGTGGGTGTAACGTGGGGAAAGATTTTAGTGAGCTGAATGTGCAACCTGGGCTTTCAGTGTGATAGTTTGCTTCAGGAAAGTCATCATCTTTCAGCAGTTTGTTGTGGTGAGGGTTTAGGAGCAAAGGAAACCTACGGGGGCTTGACTTTAGCTGTTATTTTTTTGAGAGGGAACCTCAATTTCGCCTACACAGGGATATGAGGGATGAACAGAAAAGCATGCCCAATAACCCAGTGAGTGCAGGAACGGTGCTGGAATCCTCCACTGCCACTTACCTCTTCCAAATGTATATTTCTATGTAAATGGGGATAACCATCTTTTGCAGAGCTGTTAAAAGGATGAATATTTGAAAGGTACACTGAAACTGTGGATGTTTTTGAGTTTAACTGATTTCTAAAGCTGGCAAACAATCTGAGCCTGTTGTTCTTCAGGATGCCAACGCAGCCACTCCTCAAACGCACCACCCAAGGCAACAAAACCAACACCCTGATCTGAAGAGAAAGGAAGAAGCTGCTTTCCTTCCTCTTAGTCCTCTCTGTCCTTGCATCCCAATTTGCTTATGTCAGACACCAATTGAAGCAGGTGAAGCAATACTGCCTTTTATGTCCTTTCCCATGTTTTAGAGAGAGCAATTGCGGGAGCTGAAAATAACTTCATTAGAAGCATATTCAAAATAGCAAGAATTATGAGTATTTGAACTTTTCTGGATGATTCTGAGCAGCCTGAAAACTGTTTGGGAGTTGTGTATGTTCTAGCAGAAACCAGCATCACTTCTTTTTGCAGACCTGGTTAAAAGTTCAAGCTCTTTATCGCTAGAGAGGTGGAAGCCTACCCCTCTGTGATCAGCAGCAGTGGCGCAGTGCCCCACAGACGCCAGAACAAGAATCCTTGTGGCATTAGCAGCGCTACTGTTGCCATTCCCCTCCCAGTTTATGGCACAGCAGTGATTAGCCTGGCTGCCTTGGAAGTTGTGGTGTGTCAGATGTTGGTTTGTTCTGGTAACTGAGCAACACGTTGCTGCTGCATGGGGGGATGATGAATCATGAGGGTGTTGTTCAGGCTTAGCAGGGTTTGGCTTGGGGAAAGCACTAAACAAGAAAGCCTGACAACTCTTGTACAAATCCAAGAAAACACTAGTGTTGTCATTGTCCAAGTCAGGGACCAGCCTGTGCAATAAACTACAGTCTATACACCAGAAAAATCCTCTCACTGTGCCAGGTAGCCAGGTACTGACCAGAAAACAAACTATAATTTGTGTGTGTGTGGAGATCAACATAGGGAGACCAATAGGATGCAGCCAACAGCTTTTGGCAAACAGTGTTTTTAATGGATTTTAGGGCTTCTGCAAGAAGCTTTAGAAGAAGAATTAGAAGCTTTGAAATTTAGTACCAACTTGAGAAACTTATGTAGATTTAAAGAATGGATCCTTTTAATCCTTTTTTCTTTTAACTTTAAACATATTTATGAGAGTTTAATATTCTATAGTAAGCATTACGCAAATACTCCTATTCCCTACTAATAAAACAGGAAATAATGAATGGTGGGGCTCTCTCAGTTACACAGCTTGGTAAGTCTGGTAAATAAACAAGCAAACCAATCCATGAAATGAAATTTTTGAGTGATTATGTGTGTAAATCTATAATTTCATTAATGAGAAGCTATGCAAATAGCAATACATTTGGTTTTGATTTCAGTTACATGTGAGCTGTGGCAAACCTCTTCACCATTGAGCCTCTGTGTGAGAATGTAAAAGTAGCTGACTGAAAACTTGTCCTTTACACCATGTATCATGAGGTAATCAAATCATCATCTCAAACAACTAATTTTATTGTTCCTTTTTAAACATAAATCAACCTTGACTGAGTTGGAGCCCAGGCATTTAGCAATCCCTGTCCTAAATTGGGCTTGCTTGAACCATAAGGATTTCTGTTCATATCAGAAGCTCTCTGATTCGCAACTGTTCTCATTTTTCAATATTAGAAAAACACTTTCCATCATAAAAATGAGACAAGACTATAACTCTTGCTTTCCCAGAACCTGACAGTGGCTGTGACAGTCTTTCAAACCTGCAGAGATGGATCTCCTTCCAGTTAAATTTCTTCTTACTCCCTTCTCTAGTTGTCATTGCCTCCTGCCATAGGTTATACCTCACTGATCTGCCTGCAGAGTGACTTGTCTTAGTGTTCCCTACCTTGTTTCAAACAGAGTCAGTTGAAATATTTCAAACTTTTTTCCAATTTTCTCTGATTTAATTTCCTCTGAATTAGCTTTGTTGATTTACAGTGGCATGAACTAGAAAATGCCTTTGCAATTGTGATGTTAACAGAAGAGCTGTGAAAGAAAAAAGTAGCTGAGAATCCCTTTTTCTACTGTCACTGGACCCAGAAGAAAACCCCTGTCATTGTATTATGAAGTGCATCTCTGAAAGCTTCTCTAGCTGAGCCCTACCATGTTTTCATCAAGGTCTTTGGCAAGCCCTTCTTTAAGAATATGTGAATGTGATTATATTTTTCAAACTACACTTAATTGTTTATCTGCTTCCTTCAAAATCCCACAGACCTCCTTTAGAAACACTTCTATAAAGTGACAATATAAAGCAATTCTCTCTAGCCCACACATGCAGCTCATTCTCCATTAATGCTTTCTCTGGTTTCAAAGCAAAAATCCATTCCCACCCTGGGGAAAAAAATATACCAGAGCACATAAACGGTCAAGATATTTTCAAGTGGACCTGTAAGCTATCTACAGGAGCTCAGGGTCTTCTGGCTTTATCAGTATTTATAATAGATAACCCAAACTAACAAAGCAAAACCAAGACCTTTTGTCTATATTAATATTCTAAGTCATATGTTGAGTACAACACATCTGTATTTGGTTTGGGCACTCTGTCATTCTAAGAAAAAATCTCCTTTGATGCAGAGAGCCAAAATTGTTTTCCACAAATCCCAAAAACACAAATGCAGTTAATTGATTGGCACTATCAGTAGGAAAGACTTGACTGAGCTGAGGCAACCTTTCCACCTTTCTCCTTTCTTGAATCAGGAGTTGGAGCACACTACCAAAGCAGTGTTGGGGAAGACCACATCATTCTTATGCTGTTCCTGTTGGTAAACAAAGGCAGGATTGTGTCTTCCACCACCACTGTCAGTTGGGTGCATTTCATGTGAAATATGTGTGAGGAAGCATGAAAATAAGGAAAGTTAGGAAGACAACTTTGACATAGATCTAAAATAAAATTTTAGGTGCAGGGCAGCCTCCTTTGACAGTCAATAATTTTCTAGTTGTCAGAATCTGAGGAAAATCATCTCCCCTGAGGGGGTGAGCCCTGATGGAGCAACTTTGGCATAGATACCTGAGAGAGGTTAACCAATCTATAGGTCTGTCTCATTTTCTCTTAATTCATGTATCAATGTTAGCGATCTCAGATTTCAAGGCTGTAAGGGACTTACCATGACAGTCTTGCCTCTTGCACGACACAACAAATAATGTTATTTTTTTAATGAGTAAAACATCAATACTGCCAAACTCAGCCTTTATAGTGAGATCGCTTTTTCAACTTTTTAAATGCTTACTCTTTTGAAGAATTAATAGGACAAAATAAACCAAAACAAAACCAAGCAAACTCTCTTTATTTGTTCTAATCCCTGGATCATCTTAAGGTAGGAAGAAAATGCTGCCCAGGCTTCACAGCTTTTTTCCATACTGCTGAGTTGGGATCAGCTTGAGACTGAGTTCTCATAGAGATCTGGGCCTTACAACCCAATGCTCTGCTGAGACCTCTTGACCCAGAGAAGCCCGCACAGGCCCAGGATTTCCTCTCCTGGAACAACCTGGGGGTGACATTCTGAGGATCAGGAATTGCCAGGAAGGAGGCACGAGTCTCCATTTATTCCGTAGGGAAGGGGCTCAGTCATTAGCCTACAGCAGACCTTGGGCACAGAAGGCCTCTAAAACAAAGGAAGAACTGAAAAGATTTGGTTTCAGTGCCTTCACTGGGAAAATTTTAACAAGTCACTTGTCCTCTGTTGTCTAAAGTCATAAGCCATAAGACTGGAGTAATTCTTTTCTCTAAGAGATGAAAAGGCTGAGCTCAATGGGTTGTAAAGCAAAGAACCGAAACCTTCTTGCTTGAATTTCTAGGCTTGTATCCCTGAGAGCTGGTGACATTGCTGGATTCCAGCACAGCCATCTCTACAGGGCTCCCCAGCAGCTGAGGAAGCCTACTTCAACCAGGCTGCCAGGAAGCACAGCAGTGCTAAGTCCTGTGGGTTAGCATCTAAATGATTCTGCATTTGTGGCCCTGCAGCTTCTTGCAGGCCTCTTCCCAGTGAAAGTGAATAGCAAAATCCCCTCTGACTACATTTTATGGACAGCAGTTCAATTGTTCATTAAATCTCCATCTCCAGAGATGATGTGATCCTGCTTTCTGCAGCCAGAGCTCCATAATGTAACTGAAACTAATCCTGCAGCCACAGCCACAGCCACAGCACAGGAGCTCTTTACCTTGGTTCTTTGCTTTACACCTCATTGAGCTCAGCCAATCTTACGGATGGAATTTCCCATTCATTCCACAAAAAAAAAAAAAGCAAGCCCCAAAACCCACTCAGACATTACAAACATTACAGTTAGTAGGGGACAGTGCCCATAAGAGAAAGAATGAACTGCAGCATTCAGAAAGGCTACCAATACTCACTGGCACTGCTACCACCCGATACCAGTACGAGCAACCTTCAGGTGCAAACTTGTTACTAGAAAGGCCTACAAACCAGCCTTCTGCAGCTACTACAGACTACCAACAGACCTATTCCACTCTGTGCTGCTTTTCTTTTATGCCACAAAATAGTCAAAAGACAGGGTTTAGAAGCACTTTTCACTAGGAAGACTCATAAGTTCATAAGTTCAGCTCCAGCTTGTCATGCTCTGGCGTTCTTCGAAATTTATCCTAAACAAATCCAGGTAAACAATAATTAGCTGTGCATGGGTGTGGGTCTTAATCAGAGGGCACAAAGGATTAATGTTTATTAATCTTCTTGTACCAGGCGATTTTATCTTTCTGGTAGAAAAGTTCTAGGACTTTCAACGGCTCTCAAACTATCTCACAAGAATCTTAAGGATCTTACTCTTTGGTAGCAGATGGATTTTGTTGTCAGTGCCCAGGCTGCAGGTCCTGTGACCTGAGTGTTTTTTGAACATGAACACAGTGATCAAGAAGGTTGAAAGTTCCCAGAGGCCCAAAACCTGCAAACAGAGCTGTTGTGAGTAATATGTCTAAATTTTGTCTCATGTTGTCCACACTCAAGCACGCAGCAAAACCTCAGTTGATTTGAGCCAGAAGCAGACCAACACACAGAGCTGTGATATTATCAATCAACTGTTTAGACGGACAAACATACAGAAATCTCCTTATCCATATATTCTCTGACGTATTTTCCAGTGTAGGATCCTGCTCAAAAGTGCTAGACTCTCAGGCTGAAACCAAGGCTCAATTTCTCAAGTCTGGTTTCAAGTGGTTGACAGTGAATCATTTAACGGACTGGCCAAGTCCTGTCATCATGTGCCACTTGGTGGGCACGTGTCCACATTGTTTACAAGATTCACACATTTGCAACAGGTGAGAGCATTGTTTCCCTCCTTTGTGTCACATTAAAATGACACTGTTTGCACATTTAGAGCTATTAAGCTCTTGCAGGTAAGGGAAGTTACAGAGCCATTCTACAATCCACTTTTGTTCAGCAGATTAGAGAAGGGAAGATTCAGTTTTCCAAACTTGCTGATGCAGAATGTGTTGCGTATTCGTGTGTGAGGGAGAGTGACCTGTAAGGGTACAATCACACAAAATGTGATGTGATCAGACGGGTGCTGCAAATGAGCAGGTTGCATTAGGTGCTGGAAGGGAGTCATGCTCAACAGGAGTGCTGTCTGCACTATTTATCAGAGGAAGAAACGTGGTTTATGCGGTTTGGTGTCACTGAGGTGAAATAACAGAAGTAAAAATCATAGAGTGCAGGTCTAGAGGAGGGCCATGAAGGTGATCAGAAGGCTGCAGCACCACTACTTGAGGAAAGGCTGAGAGACCTGGCATTGTTCAGCCTAGAGAAGGCTCCAGGGACACCTCACTGGGGCTTTCCAGTAGTTAAAAGAAGCTCGTAAAAATGAGGGAGAACAACTTTTTACGTCGGCATGTAGTGCTAGGACAAGGTGCACGGTGGTTTTAAACACTGCATCTCTCTGCCAGGTGGCACTTACGCTCCCTCCTGAGGTGGGGACACTGAGGAAGAATAGAGGCAAGTAAAACAGCAAAGCAAGAGATGGAAGGGATGTGCCCTGGTCTCAGAGATTAGCACATCTTGCATGTCTTAGGGATTCTGTCTAAGATTGTGTCTTTTCTCTAAGTGCTGGTTATACATTGAAGAACTGGTACATAGACATGATTATATGCATATATTCATGCTCATGGACAAGGGTGGCGACAATTCAGTTTCCTGGTTCTCTCCCTTCTCTGCCACACGAGCATCTTCATCGCTGTGCTGCAGAATTGTGCTACCTCTGCAGACAAGTGGGACGTGAAGTCACGAGACTCAGTATGAGAGAAAGTGCTATGGCCATGGATTTTGTGGGAGACAGCTGAACCTCAGGCTCCCTGGGCATTGTGACAACTCTACCTGCTGGAGCCTGTCAAAAAACAAGGCTCTTATGGTATTTAGAAACCTTCAGGAACAGAGAGCAGCTGAACAGGAGTTTGCTGATCTGAACATGTGTGCTTCATTCTGACAATGCACCATTTATTACCTATGTCTTTTTAAAATCTCCATATTTCTGCTCAATATTGAAGAGAGAGAGGAGAATATTTATGAGTAAACTGCAGTAATAAGCATACCGAGAGGTTGCAAAATTTTAAAATCTCCATCTTTCTGCTCAATATTGAAGAGAGAGAGGAGAATATTTATGAGTAAACTGCAGTAATAAGCACACCGAGAGGTTGCAAAATTAGAATAAAATCACTTAACATGTTGCACTCCCTGAGTTAGGGATAAAGTAGATACCTACGTGATTCCTTTCCAATGAATGCAAGAACATTAATCACATCTAATGATAAAACTTCAGCTTGTATAGACACATTCTGGCTCCTGTCCAGTTACTGAAAACCTTAACCCTGTCATAACCCCATTTTGATTGTCTGTTGCTTCGGGAATCAGCTTCAGGCCTCCCAAAGGCACAAAAGAAGCATGAGCAAACACTGTCAGGCACTGCCTTTATTCTAAAAGCACTTTAAGAACTGTGATGGTGATCTCCATCTCTACTGGATACATCCTTTCTCCTGGAGCAGGTGTGTTCTGCAGCTACTGCCTCAGACTGGAGCTCTGTGCCAGCCCTGGGGCAAGGAGAGAGTACTATTTCTGTCAAGTCCCTATCCCGACAAAAGCCATTGACTTGGGAAGACTGGCCACTGATTGAGTGCTTGCAGGAGGGGCAGGGAGCTGTTAGAGACCCATGTTTACTGCTGATTAACAAATTGTTTGGTAAAGCAGCATGGCATTAAGGAGTTAATCATAATCGAGGCAGAGATAAATATCTATTTGTAGCAGCTCCAGGTAGCTTAATTTGCTTCCACTGGCTTCATGACAGGATGAATCCCCCAGCTGAAGCCACGTGAAGCCTGCTCCACCCAAACTGGGATGGTTTCAGACAGAAAGCACCTGCCAATCTGCCTGTCCTGCCTTGCCACATGCACAGAAAACAGAAATCATGTACAGCTCTCCAACTCCTAAGCTCCTTTGCACTGGGGCAATTACCCATGATTATATCCTTGGTGGAAGCTGATGTCTCCTCAAATTGGTTAGGCATGTCCACAGGTCGGAGAAAAGATAAAGTGGCTCAGGGATTTGAGATTAGTTTCTGCCTCCCTTTGCTGGAGCCATGCTCACAGCATGCTGCCTCGCCCCTGTGCAGGAGGGAGAACAAGATCAAAGGGATGTGTACAAAGAGTCGCAACTCCACATTGAAATACTGTTTCCTCATTTCACTTTTCTGCCAGTCACACTCCACTGCCCTCCCTCTGGAGTTAGGCCAGACTCGGGAAAGGAACGAGGTGGCCTGGATTTGGCACTGGGGATTAATTTTGTACCTGCACATCTCTTTGGAAAAGATTTGCAGAAGTGTGTCCACTGTAGCAGCTCTCTTTCAAAGGGATTTTGTACCTGCACATCTCTTTGGAAAAGATTTGCAGAAGTGTGTCCACTGTAGCAGCTCTCTTTCAAAGGGAATCCAGTATCACCAATTTGTACAGGAATTTATTTCTCATCTCTCCACACTGCAGGTTATAATAAAGGAGCTGATTTACAGCATACCACAGCAATGGGAGAAGTGGGAAAGTACCTATATGTTGCATTAGAAGCAACAAGGGTGGTTGAACCTGCAGGGGAACTTCCAGTACACTGGATGAAGTAACTCAGATTGGAATTTGACAAAAAACCCGGATTATTTCCTTTGCCTGAAGAAATACATGATGGTGACCCTAAGGACTTACACTGCATGAAAAGCCATGATCTTCCTAATGTGGTTAAATCAGTCATTCACCAAATTAATTTGAATCACTTTTCCCATGCAAGGCCTTGTCTGCTTTAGGAGACAGTGTCCTTGACAGACTTAATTTTGGTTATTATGTTTGTTAGAGAAATAATTACTTCAGGCTCCCAGCTCAGAGTCCTTGACATTAGTTCTGATACAAAAGTGCAGAGAGTATTTATGAGCAAACTGCAGGCATAAATATACTGAAGGGTTGTGAATTTATGTGATAGTGTCAAGCCCACAGCGACTCCAAGCCATCACAGTGAGGCACTTGAACGGTGAGCTGCTCTTTGAAGGTGTCACAGACTGCAGCAAATGTCACTTTCAGCTTTTGTCAAATATTTACTCAATTCTGAGTGATACCATGGGGAGATCTGCCATGCAAAATGACATGCTTTTTTTTTTGATGTAAGATCATAGAATGGTTTGGGTTGGAAGGGACCTTAAGCAACATCCAGTTCCAACAACCCTGACATGGGCAGGGACACTTTCCACGAGACCAGATTCCTCCTTGGACCAGATCCAACCTGGCCTTCAACACTTCCAGAGATGGGCCATCCACAACTCTGGGCAAATTGTGCCAGTGCCTCACCACCCTCAAAGTAAAGATTTTCTTCCTTAAATCTAACCTCAACCTACTTTTAGTTTGAAGCCACTCCCCTTTGTCCATTTCCCATGCCCCTGTAAAAAGTCCCTCTCTAGCTCTATTGTAGGTTCCCCCTAGGTACTGGAAGGATGCTGTAATGTCTCCCCAGAGCCTTCTCTTTCTTCTCTTGGCTGAACAATCCCAACTCTCTTACCCTGTCTTCATAGAAGAGAGGCTCCATCCCTCTGATCTTCTTTGTGGCCCTTCTCTGAACTCCAACAGGTCCATGGCCGTCTTACGTGGGGGGCTCCAGAGCTGGAATCAGTACTCCAGGTGGAGGGTGGAGTAGAGGGGAAGAATCCTCTCTCTGGCCTTGCTAGCCATGCTGCAGTCCAGGATATGTTTGGCTTTCTGGGCTGCGATTGCACATTGTCAGGTCATATCAAGCTTTTCAGTCACTAACACCCCCAAGCCCTCCTCAGGGCTGCCCTCAACCCATTTTTCACCCAGCCTGAACTTGCGCTTAGGACTGTCCTGAGCCACAAGCAGGACCTTGCACTTGGCCTTGTTGAACGTCATGAGGTTCACGTGTCAAGCCTGTAAGATCCCTCTGGAATGGCTGCTGCTTCATACCTGCTCCTTTTTAGATGACAAAGTAATGTTTCCTTTGGCCAGTGCTACGAGAAACCTTTACAGCCGGACAAAAGAAAGCTGCCATGCGGAAAGGAGGGCTGGGCTGGGAAGGGCCTGAGAGAAAATGCTTCAGTGGTCCACGGAAGGAGCAGCGGAGAAGAGGAAGAGGGAGAAGGAGGCGGAGAGGAGAAGGGAGAGGAGGGGAAAGGAGATGAGGGAGAGAGAGAGGGCAGTGCCTGCCTATGTCTGCCAGAGGACGGAGCAGCGTTTCCCCACGGGCACTCATTGCTGCGGGAAGCGGTTCCCGGGCTGCCGCTGCCGCCTCGCTGCGCTTCCCCCGCCTCTTCCCACCGGGCCTGCCCGCGCCCGCCCCCTGCCGGTGTCCGGCGGCGCAGCAGCCGCGGGAGCGCGGGGGGGAACCGGCGCCGGAGCCGGCAGGGAGGGGCAGGGCAGGGCAGGGAAGGGCAGGGCGGGACCGGACAGGGCCGGGCAGGGCACGGCAGGGCACGGCAGGGCACGGCAGGGCACGGCAGGGCACGGCAGAGAGGGCAGGGCAGGGAAGGGAAGGGTCGGGCAGAGAAGGGTCGGGCAGGGAAAGGTCGGGCACGGCGGGGCACGGCAGGGCGGGGCACGGCAGGGCACGGCAGGGCACGGCAGAGAGGGCAGGGCAGGGAAGGGCAGGGCGGGACCGGACAGGGCCGGGCAGGGCACGGCAGGGCCGGGCCTCGCCGGCGTGGCCGGCCCTCAGCACCAAGGCGAAGGCGGAGCAAAGGGTAGCAGTCTTTTTCCGCTTTGAGCAGTCGGCTGCGGAAGGACTGGTCCGAGGCTGGGCCCTTCCCACGGCCGTAGAGGAGGACAGAGCCTGTCGCTTCCCTGTGCCGTGTTAAGCGGCACGAAGGGCCGGGCCGGGAGGCTCCCGTGGCCGGGGCAGGAGCAGCTCCCACGCCCGCGGGGTGCGCGTGGGTGCAGCCGCTGGGCTCCAGAGCGGCGATCCTGGCTTCACTGCCCTCATCTGCCCAAAAGAAGGGATTAGCAGCAGCCAGGCAACAGCTTGGAAACTGCCTTGTCCCGCTGATTGCCACGTACAACTCATGGAAACTTGGGACGGGGTCCCAGAAGTACCTCGGTCCTAAAGCTAGGCCTTCCTCATATGGGGACAGAGACGTGGATTGGTGACCTCTCCCCAAGACGAGGAAGATGCCATAGTCTGGCTGGATGTGAAGAGCCCACTGCAGCTGAACCTTGCCCTCAAAGGAGCTCTGGGCTGTGACTCCTCTCACTGCTTTGGGCTGTAGCTTTTTTCAGGAGCTGAGACCCCACACAGAGACCTGTGGCGTCAGTGCCCAGCCAGCCCTTTAATACTTGAAAGCTCACTGACACTAAATAGCACAAAAAATAAAAGAACTTTCAACAGGAAGGCCCTGAACCCTTCCTTCTCACTGGGAATTTTGATGTGAAGATCACACCATATCAGTACTATGTTCTTAGGATTGTAGGATGTTCTCAGCTCAGTACAATTTATAACTTTATTTCCCATTGCAGAAATATTATTCACACTCATTTGTAATCAAAGAAAAGGCTAACAGTGAAACAAATAGCTGATGTGACACAGGTCAAACCAGGGAACTGGAATGCTTCCTCTGACCCTAGCTTTCTACATTCTTCTCACAAACCATATAATCCATATATAAATCCATATGTATAAATCCATATGTATAAATCTGTATGTTCTCCTATGTTGATAACGTGTGCCTGAAAGGATTTGTCTTCATGATGTGTCTATAATCTGCTAAAAAAGGATTTGGCTCATTAGTATGCATCCATATTAAAATGCTGATTTGTTTCTCTAGACAGTTTGCCACACAAGGTAGAGCAAACTGCACTGGCATGAGAATACACACATAGCTGCTAAAGGTTATTCTGTTTAATTTCATTTTTGACACTTTTAGATCTAGAGTGCAGTGCATGTCCCTGTTTAAAGCAAACAGCATTAAGAGATGGGGTGGGGAGTCCTGCCTCCTTTCACGCATTGCTCTGAGGTGCTACAGCTTTGTGGGGCCCCTAAATAGCTACTCCAGCACACAGGCACTGGAGCACTTCTGGATGGGGGACTTATGGATGGACATAAGTGATCACAACTGCTGTTCCTTTTGTCTGGCTAAAATACACCCATTCCTCACGCTGCCATCCTCTGCATGGTGCATGGGCATGGTTTGGTTGTTGTCAGACATTTCTGCAGTTTCTTCTGCAGCTCATTTTTATTATTTCATGATTTGACTATTAGCTAAATAGTAAGTGTTCCCACATAGCCTGTTTAGGATGTGTGAAGTAATTGGTGTGAAGTAATTGATGTGAAATACAACTGTTAAATACATGTGTTCTTTTTTATTTCAGTTTTCATACATTTCTTTAAGACTCTTGAGTCAACATTTCTCTGAACCAAAGTGGAAATGCTAAAATAGCCTAGGATCTTTTTTTTAGAAAATTAGTAAAATAGTATTTTATTTAGGAAATGAGCCCGTTATGTGTAAAAGAAAATGATCAAAAGTACACCACGGTGCTAAGTGTTTGTGTATGGGGTTTTTATAGCCATCTATTCACATAAATACTGAATTAATACAAGGAGCAATAGAACTGTTGCCAATTCTGTCAGGCATTACCCATTTGGTATTGATGGGCATTCAGTGCCCTGACCTTACTATGGCTTTCTTTTTTAGAAAGCCTGGCAATAGCCACAAGTTCAGATGGCCAAGTGGCCAAGAGGGCCAAGACTTCCAGGGTAAATTTTTGTGAGGTACGAGGAAGGAAATTTTCTGGCTTGTGCCCTGTCATTCTCTTAATCTTCTGTTAGCACTGTTCTCTTTTGAAAACTAAACAAGACGCAGCCACTAGATGTCTGTATTCAGCAACAAAAGGCCACACGTGCCTTCTTATTCTGCTATAACTTGTATTAAAGATGCAGTATCATTTTTATAAAATCAATTAGTCTTTTCATGGTAAAATTAATGTGGACAGGCCAAAGAGGCAGGACAATCCACCCTGGTGAAGTTCTTCACAAAACCAGCTTGAGCAGGGCAGCTTGGACAGCGTGGAGCTTGAGCATGTAGGTCCTGAGCTGTCTCCTAGTGCTAGACCCAGCCTGATTCTAACAGAGGCCAAGGATGACATTTCCTGCTAGAACTATGGGGAGATACCCCTGACTCAGTTTGAGATGCTGCTAGAAATTCCAGATATGGAGCACTGGTCTGTCAGTGGCTGTGCCAGCCATACTTCTGGGTGGCAGAGGAAGGGTAATGCAAAAGTACCACATCTCTGCCCCTTCCCACAAAGGAGAAGTCTTTGGATGCCAAAAGAAGGCTATGGTGGGTTAATCTTGGCTAACAGCCAAATACCCACCCAGCTGCTCACGCCCTCCTCCCTCCCCTCCTGCTCCTGTAGGACACAGGGAGAAAATAGGATGAAAAAGATCATGGGCCAGGATAAAGACAGGGACAGTGTTTGTTAATTATTGCTATGGGCAAAACAGACTACTTAAGGGAAAATCAACATAATTTATTGCCAACTAAAATAGTGAAAACAAAAAGAAGTACATTAAAACAACACTCTTTCTCTCCACTTCTCCAGTCTCAGCTCCCTCAATCCAGACTCTTCTACCCACTCCAAATGGTGTAGAGTGGCAGGGATGGATATGATCAGTACAGAGTGGTTTCTCTCTGCTAATCCTCCTCCTCACACTTCCTCTGGTCCACTGATTTGCCCATGAACTGCAGTTGTTGTCAGGAAAAATCTGCTCTGATGTGGGCTCTCCACAAGCTACAGTCCTTCAGGAATATTCATGTGCTCTAGTGTGCATCCTCCATGGGCTGCTGGCCAGCTGCATGGGCTCCCATATGGAGCTCCAATATTACACTTCTTCCCCCTTTCTCTGACCCTCGTGTTCCCTCTGCTGCTTCTTCCTCATTTTTGCCTCCTCCTTAGTCTCTACTCGCTCTAGAAATCATGGAAAAGAAATACCTGCTGTGTCTACTTAGTCTTGAACCTTCTGTCGATGATCAGCTGTGAAGAACCTGCCCTTAGGTGCACTGGAAAAGGCTCATGACATTTCTACAGCCATGAGAGCAGCCTGAGCACATCTGGAATTTCTTCAGTGCCTCTGAGAGGGTGTGCAGAAGTGATACTCTCCCCTATTTGAAAATGTTAATCCATTCTATAAGGGAAATATAACACTCAGAGTAAGAAACATTGCATATTAATAATTGGCTTGTTTCTATTACTATTCAAAAATCAAATTCTTACGTCAAAAATCTTAGAGAAAGCAAATTAAAAATCACTAAGAGGGGCTGAAGAATTTCTTTCACAAAAGATCTTGAAATTTTTGAAACCTGAATATTGAACTTGTCACCAAAGAACTCTAGATAAGTGATGAAAATTCAGCAGAAGAAATCTAGGCCTGCAACTACTCTAGCTTGGATTCACACACAAATTTCACTTTAACAAAAATCTGTAGTTTCAGTGTTATTTGTTTTAAATGAGAATTTTAAGCAGATCATCTGATTGTGTCATGAGTTTCTCACTTCCTGTGAAATAGTATTTTGTCAATATAATTGACATGATATTGCGAATATTGCTTTGATAGCATTGCTTCTTTTTAATTCGGAAGTGTTATGTCAGATTTTTTTCAACCACTTTGGATGCAGTTTACTTTTCTAATGCATTTTCTTTCTGACTACCTGCTTTTTAGAATTGTTATAATACCCAGGCTGATTTCACAAACAGAATGTGGAAACCTGGCCTCACAGACAGACAAGAGGAAAATCTGTCATTGACTTCAGTATGGCAAGTTTTTTCCATCTCTGATTCCTTGACCTGTATCATTCTTGGTCAGGCAAATTACTTGTTTTAAGGATTTTTTTCCTTGTAAAAAAGCTGGTTTATTTCTACATAGATTGGAAAAAGAAGAGTATTTTTTTTTAATAGAAAGTCTTTAACAGTTCCGTGTACATTTAAAATGTGAAAATTGTGGATTCATCTTAGGAAAGGAGCGAACGTTCAAGCCAATTCTGTCTGAGCTGAAGCAATACTGCATCCCAGTTGCCAAGCATTAAGATGAATGCCCAGTGATAGGAAATTTTTGCTTCTGTATCTGTGTCTGACAAAATCTTTAAATTAGGTTCCTATTTCTTGACATAAAACAGAGAAATGTAAGCAGTTGGTACAGCACTGGGTTAATCACTGGGGTTTTCTGGAAGAATAATGTGGACCACAAACCTTCTCTGCCCAGCAAGGCTGAATTCCTGGGTGGGAACTCTGATGTGCACTGCCAGGGTTAAGAGGAAACAGTGATGGAGAATGGCAGGCAGGCCAGGCAATAGGTACTGAAATAACTGACCCACAGACAGGGATTGGTGTATCTTGTTGACCATGACAATATTTTCAAAATCTTGTCACAAATCCCCTGATGAAGACAACAGTGTTTCTTCTACACCTTTTCTCTGCTCCTGCAGTGAGATTTGAATCCACATTACTAGCTACAATATTAAAAATAAAACTACTGAGGTCAGCCAAAAGTGTCTACAATGAGATTTAGCTGAGGCTGAAGTAGTTTAATCAAAGTTTTACCTTCATCTTAGTCTTTCAGTAAAAGGAAAGCTCTTTCTCCAGGGTATATAATGTAAACTGGGAACTACAAATTTATTTACAAAATTTAATTAAAATTGTGCAAAACTCTTTCAGACATTTCTTTATCAATGCCATGTATTGATATAAATCAGAATAAATTTCAAAGTATGCAAATAAAATGTTACACAAGCATACTCTAGAGACTTTTCTTACGCTGAGCGGTGATTTATTTATTAACTTTTTGTCCATTTCTGTCAATTGCCGGTAAGCGTCCCAAGTTCTGTCTGTTGTTTCTAATAACAGGAGCAAGACTTCATGCAAATTTGGAGAAAACACATAGTTGCAGCCTTCTAAAATGGGGAAATGATGGATTTCTTAACAGGCTATCAAGCTAATCTTGCATCTCTGTTTAGTCAGTCCAGGATGAAACTGCCCATTGTGACGCCAAATAGAAAGTGAGTTGTGATTATGGGCCTCCCTTCAGTGCTTGTCAGTCTGGTTCTGGCCGTCTCCTTCACTTATAGAAACATTGTACCTTCAAGAGGTGAGAGTGATTTTTGTTGGCTGCACCAGCACTAGAAGATGTGCATATATAATATACATTTATATAGAATATCTCGAACACCTGATCTAGTGCATGAAAATGTTATGCAGAGCAGTGTTATTAGAAATGCTATTTAAAAAACACCAACAATTGAAGTATTGACAGGTTAAATGACTTGTCTAGGTTATATAGGAAAATTGTGGGAGACTTAAGAACTGCCACTCATTCTCCCAAACTCACAAAATCATCTTATTCACAGACAGGCCTCTAGAAAGGATTCATCTAAATGCTATATTCCTTGGAGACCGAACTCCAATGTTTATTTCCTCTCTCCATAAAATGAATACTTTGTTCACCTTTTCCTTCTTTCTCTCTGTGGCTTAAAGTTAAAGGGGCTGCAGCAGCTGTATCGTGCTTCTTGTGGGGACATACTGCTTGTTCTGCATCCCTTTAGCAGCTGTCATCAATACCCATCAGCAAATGTTTATATGAAGTTATTATTATTTAGTTAAAAATATGACACATAGCCTCAAGGATGAACACTGACGAAAAAGCGAGCTGTCAGATACTGATTCAAAAGGGTCAGGACTGCTCATCTGGAACTAAGGGCGCCACAAGGTCAAGTACTTCCCCTTATTCAACCACACACAATACCCCTGGCTGCTCTGTATTTGTAGTTTTAAGCATTTGCTATCTTTGGTATCGGATTGTTCCACCAACAATCAAGGTTTGAGGTGAAGAGGAAGCTTTTTTGGAAAGCTTGTGGTCTTAAACCAGGCACCAGCTTGCTTCTTGAAACTAGATTTTAAGGATGGCAGTGTAAGACTTCAAGCTGCGAGTAAAGCCAGGTCAGTTCTATATGGTTTTCTGTAAGTGGGTGAAGGTGACACCTTCCTAAGGAAAAGGATGTCAGGTTGTAAAACTGCAGGCAGAGAGGCAGAGTGTAGCTGTGGGGTTTTCTAGGGCCTTCTTATGGAAGAACTGGAGTGTGTTGACAAGAAACACCTTGCCTGGCTTGTGATGCCCCTTGGGATGATAACTGTATTAGTGGCCCTTTGGGTCACTTCCAGTCTCAACACTAAAATTTGCATGAAATTTAAGAAGAGATTCCTCTCTGGTCTTCTCCTTTTGCTGTTTTAATCAGAACGCTTAGGTAAATGTGCCTTCCTCTGCTGTGCTGGTAACCCAGCCCTCAGATTGATGGGTTTGAACCTGAGGACTTCCAAGTGACTCTGCTCACTGGGAAAGCTGTCACTGACTGTCTGCCTCCTTCAAGCTGACCACAGTGCAGTCCATAAATTAAGTGCTCAGGGAAGTATGGGTCATTTACCTGATTCACATAGAGTGCATAATCCCTCTTTTTTTTTTGCTTTTAGAAAGAAACGTGTGTAAAATTTCTCATGAAGCTCTGAAGATCAAGCTGTAGCCCCTCATTGCTGTGTCTTGCTCATTGCTGTGGTATGTGAATACTTTATTGAACTCTATAATGCATGATGACTATTGAAGCCTGTGGTATTTTCCTCTGCTTTCAACAGACACTGGAAAGACATGGAGAACATTATTGAAGAGGGAGGAAACATTTACAAATAGTAGCTATGTTACTTCTCAAGCAAAAAAAAAACCCAAAAAAACAACAACAAACAAACAGACAAGGCATAGTTAAATGACAGGAAATGGTTCTTAAGGGAATAATTCTCCAAGATCTTGTGCCATTTTTAGCCTTGACCATGTAAGCAGGGCACAGCAGCTCTCCAAAGACATGTGAGGGCCGCTGGCTCCATGGGGCATGTGCAAGCATGCTGCACAGTCTGAGTGAAGAGGGAGAGAAGGTACCTGCATGCCTCTGGGGAGGGGATGCCTCAGAAAAGGTAGGTATATAAAATGTGTGTAGAGAATTACAGATGACTAGATTGTTTCTCTTGGAAGTCTATGGAATCGCTTCTTTCACTGCCCATTATGTAGCAAAGTTCTCTGTTTTTGTTATGATTAGAAATAAAACCTCATCTTGTGCCAGAGTGGCTGCAGTGCTGGTTGTTCTGGCTAGCAAGGGACAAGGTGAGGTTGTACACTCACATCACATTCTCTGAAGCACAGACAGTGCAGTGGGACAGTGCGAGAGCCAGCCCTGCCTTACCCAGCTGAGATGGAGCCCCTTCTGTCTGTCGCATGTGGGGCAAGGGAACGGATGCAGCTCATCTGGGGCCAGCCGTTCCGGGGGGTTTTGCATGGCTCTTCCCAGAAGATGAGCGTGCCTTCGGCCCTTTCCACCAAAAAGAACTGCAGGGAAAAAGTGCAAACGGCTCAGCACAAAGCAAAAGATTGGGTGTGCTCCCAAGTGCATGGTGAAAAAAAGGATACTCACAGCTGGGTAGGCTGCTAATCACTTGGTGGAAACATTTCTTAATTATGCAACAGGCAGCCTTAAATAACCTCCTAGAACAAAGGCAAACGCTTCTTCCCTTTTGGTGCCACACCTTCTTAAAGAGGGAGAGAAGCACTGAGATGTAGCGGAGACAGGCAGCCACTGTGAAGTGCTGTGGGCTTCCCAGAGCGGCTGTGGAGTGTGGGGCGCGCCAGCAAGGACTGATGCTGGAAAGCCGGGTGGTTGGGACAGGGCTGGCTGGTGGCTGGTCACGGGGCAAAATGCTCCTTTGCAGAGGGCAAGATGAAATGCAGCAGGCAGGCAGGCCAGCTGCTGGCCAAGCAGGCAGGAGAAGGCTGTGACAAACACGGGGGACGCAAAAAAAAAAA